>JASKUP010000042.1:3000000-3540000 GCA_030448955.1 Trichopoda pennipes | reverse complement strand
TCCTTACGTCTTCTGGTTCTACCACCCACAGCCGGTTTTTTTTTTATTTATTTATTTAATTAAGTCTATGAATTTATAATTCTTACAGACTATTAGTACATATACATTTATATATCTATAAAACTAATGAAAGCGGAAAAAAAAGAAAAAATATAACAATTATATGCAATTATTTAATGAGAAAAAAATATTACATTTTATCAGATTTTCATTTAAGGTATAATCAATACAATAGTATAATTTATTAAAGTGTTTACAACATCTAATGAAAAGATCAGAATTTGCATAGTTCGTTCTAAAATGTTGAATGTCCAATGGATAAAAGTATCGATTAGGTCGCCGCGGAACACAAAAAGATATATTTTCAATTAAGAAGTTAGAGAAGGTATTCCAATTAATTGTATTTAAGATGAACATGGCATTAAGCATAGTTCTGCGACTTTCCAGAGATGGTAACTTGATAAGAGCAAGTCTACATTTATAAGATGGTAAACATAGCGGGTTCCATTGTAGTCTACGTAAACAAAATATAAGAAATTGTTTCTGCACAGATTCAAATGCGTTACTGTAAGTTTTGTACTGTGGATCCCATATAATTGACCCATATTCCAGAACTGGACGAACTAGTGACATATATAAGCTTTTCGTGATATAAGGATCTTCAAACTCCTTTGCCCAACGTTTACTGAAACCAAGCTGACATCTTGTCTTGCTCACAATTAGGGAAATATATTGAATGAAATTTAGTTTATGGTCAAGTATAATTCCAAGATCTGTGATCCTGCAAACATTTTCCAGCTCATTGCCACCCAAAAAATATCTAACGTTTAAATGGTTCCTTCATAAGAAATACATATATTTACATTTATCAGACCAGTAGTGCGATTCACTAACTTTTAACCACTTTGGTTAAGGTTAATTTTAACTAAACCTATTGTGGTTTGCACTAACCACTATGTTATTCTTTAATTAATTGTTAGCCACAGTAAGTACTGTTAAATTTATCCGCGTTTAAATTAATATATGTTGTCATTACTGCCAAGCGAAATGTCAAAATAAGAGAAAAGCACAAAGAGGAATACAAAAAAAACAAACCAAAAGTTATTTTATGTTGAAAATTTTTATTGTGCTGTTTTTTTATTTATTTATTTATTTTACTATTGTATAAAATGAAAGCGAACGAATAAGTTCGACATCATTGGATTGGCTGTTAATTTCTTTTGTTATTAATTTTTAAGTTTCATGTCTTTATTGTTAAATTCTTTGTTTTATAATTTTGTATGGCTTTGTGGTTAAAGTGTTTGCCTTATTATTTTTACTTTTATGGTTTGGTTTGGTTTTACTAATTTATTTATAAGTTGCTTTTTATTATTATTAGTTGTGTGTGTCTTGGATTGTTTGGTTTTTTATTTATTGTATATAATTTTTGGTTTTAGTAATTGTTTGTTTTGTTATATTTATTTATTTCATTTTTGATGTTTTAATAAAAAAACATATATTTTGCAACTAAACATAATAAATCATAAATAAAGACGCTCTACTTTATAATTTTTTAAAAAAGTGTTTTATTTAACAAAAAGAAAATATACATACATACATAAAATGATTATGTAAAAATTTAACACCACTAAAAATTCTGCTGTTAACAAACCAAAATTGTCGTGGCTAAAAAAACCACTGACTGAACCAGCTGATATTAAAAGCCAGAAAAAAAATTTTTAACTCTTGTGTTTTTGGCTAAAGTTTATAGTGAATTGCAACAGTGGCTAATTCAGTGGCTAACATATTTAACCAAAACAACCTTGGTTTAAATAGCATAGTGAATCGCACTACAGGAGTATAAAGAATTTAAATCTGCTTGTAGCAGCATGTGATCATCATATTTATTATAAGTAAAAAAATACTTTAACTTCATCCGCATACATTAGTATAAAAGAATATTTGATGACACCAAGTAAGTCATTGAGAAATAATGAAAAAAGAAGGGGTCCGTCCAAGATGGCTCCCTTGGGGAACACCAGATGAAACGGAGATTGGCTTAGAAATCGCATTTTTGTATGCAACATTCTGTTTCCTGTTCCTAAGGTATGAATTTATCCATTTTAAACAATTTTGTTTAAAATGGAATGAAGTTTCCTGATAAGTAGTCCATGGTTAACCTTATCAAATGCCTTGCTAAAATCCGTATAAACAACGTCAGTTTGCATTGACAAAACCGCGATTAACCAAAGTTGTGAGTTGTAAAAGATTAGTAACAGTAGAACGTCCTCTACCAAAGCAATGTTGGCTAGACGATAATATTGAAGATAATTGATGGCACAAATGATCCGTAACTAATTTTTCAAATAACTTAGGTATTACACTCAGTTTAGCAATTCCTCGTAATTTCTAATATCATTTTTTTACCAGACTTAAACACCGGAATAATCAGAGAATTCTTCCATATTGCTGGAAATATACCAAATTTAATTGAGTAATTGAATAACATTGTAAGAGGAGTTACAAAAGCCTCTGCGCAGTTTATAAGAATGCAACTTGGAACATTGCCAGGTCCACTCTTATAAGAATATTTCAGTATTTTCAAACCATGAAGTACAGATATTTCATCCAAACATGGCAATAAAAAAGCCTGACTTCCCACATTGTGCATTGGTTGTCCATTAAAGTTAATACCCTTATCATCCGCATAGGTAGATGAAAAGAAAAAGGCTGTGCACACAATCTGCCTCCACACGTGCCCACTATAGTTCCGCCAGAGGTAGTAATTTTTGGCGTTCGATCGCAAATAGTTTCCTTACTGCGTCTCTGCTCTGATATCCAACATTTAAGGGGATTTCCACGTTGCGCAAGATCATTATCTGCTGCCTCATGTCCAGATTAATACCGTGAGCTATCAAAAAGTCTGCACCGATAATAACTTCATAACTATAACAGCGACAACAAACACGTGATCTGGGCTGATGTTTCCGGTAGTCAATCGTACCCTGGCTTCTCCATAGACCATGGCTGAATCCCCAGTAGCGGAGCGCAGTTGTACATTCCTAAACGATTCCACTGCCTCTTTAACTAAATCGGGCCTTATTACGGACTGAGATACTCCTGCGTCTATGGTGAGGATTTGCTTCTTTCCGTTGATCAACCCGCAGACAGTAAGGTTATTATTTTTCTGTTGTATGATGGAAATATAGATTGCGGGGCCGTCGGTTGTGCGAGCTAGCTCTTGCCCCTCAGTGCTAGCTCGTTTTAGTTTAACGGTGACTTGTGCGATTTGGTGTTGTTTGCCAGTTTGTTGTCCCTTGGATGTGAAGCAGATCACGATCTTTTCTTAACAAACCTGCAGTTGCGCTGAAAATGTCCGTCCTTACCGCAGCTGAAGCATTTTGCGCGCGACTTCTTTCCTCCAGTATTTGTTCAATCATTTATTTCATCTCGCTTCTTTTGTCTCCGCAACTTTCCGTATCAGCCTCAATACGCCGTATCTTGTAAATTTATGGCTTTGAGATAACTTTGGCGGTCTCCTGGGCCAGCGCGTACGAGATAGTTTCGGTGAAGGATGCTCTTTGCGCTGCACAAACTGCATATTTAATATCTGGATCGCTTATGCCATTTACAAATGCTTCTATTTTAAACTGATCCAGGAATGGATGATGTTCAAATGGATAAGTAAGCCGCAGCAAACGTTCAATCTACATGGCAAAATCTTGCAGCGTCTCATTTGCCTTCTGCACCCTGCCTCGTAACTCCATTCTGTACAGTTCTCTCTTATGCTCGCCGCCGTACTTGCGTTGTAAGGCCACCATTATGTCCTCATAATTATTCCTGCAGGCTCCTGGTAAGCTTTCGAGGATTTCGGCAGCTGCACCTTTTAAGGCCAGAATTAGCTCAATAGCTTTTTCTTCATTGCTCCAACTATTTTTTCTGGCCACTGTTTCGAACTGGAACTTGAATACATTAAACGGTGCGCTACCGTCATAGCTCGGGGTGTTTATCCTGCTGGAGTGGTCAGAGACAACTCTCACCGGTCCTTCTCGAATATGGAGGTCGTCCTTTTTCGTTTTTAGTTCATGCAATTCTCCGTCCACTTTTCTCTCCAGGCCTGAAAATTTTTGGTCAAATTCGCTGACTTTCTGTTCCACAGCTTCCACTCGTTTGTCAAATATTTCTGAAATTTTTCTGAACTTTTTTGTTTACCTCACAAACGAGTTTTTCTCCGTTGGCTCGAGAGCTTTCTTGAATTGCATCGATTTTCGCACTGTTGGCTCTAGAACTTTCTTGAATGGAATCGATTTTCGCACTGCTGATTCTAGAGGTTTCTTGGATAACACCTAGAAGTTTGTCATTTATGGCATCAATTTTCGCATTGTTGATTCTGGAGCTTTCCTTGATGGCATCTAGAAGTTTGTCATTTGTGGCATCAATCTTCGCACTGTTGATTCTAGAGCTTTCTTGAATGACACCCAGAAGTTTTTCATTTGTGGCATCAATTTTTGCACTGCTGGCTCTAGAGCTTTCTTGAATTGCATCCATTTTCGCCATCATAGCCGCAAGTATTTTATCCAGGCTAGCATTGGTGTTTGCTGACACCAGTTGTTACGTTTATACCTTTTATAAACGTTTTGTTGTGAGGTCTTTATTGCAAAATAATTAGAGTATTTAAATTTATAACAATTTTATTTACTTTACCTACACAAAGTTGACACAAAATCAATTTACTTAAAAATGCACGTCTTCACTCGCTGAGGTTTTATTTACTGATTGACTATCCACTCAGACGCTTCCCCTATTTATACTTGTCCAATTAGAATCTAGAAGATGTAAGAATCTTCTACTCTCTTTGTGTGTATTTTGTTGTTGTAGGTTGTTTATTCGTTTTATAGGCGCCTGTATGGCTGTGTGTATAGTTGTTTTTGTTTTTATGCTGATAAGGTTTCTGCTTGGGATTTATTTCAATACGTTTGCTGATGCTTTTGTAAAAAAAAGGGTTTCTTAGAAAACTACGCAGATGGCAAGCAACATTGTATATTTGTTGTTTGTCTTGCGCGTTTAGATGATAAACAGCATACTTGTATTTTTTTTTTCTTGCATGCCAGGCAGTTAGTAAACAGCATATCAAATTATAGTTGTGTGTGTGTGTGTGTGTATAAACTTCTACGCAGTTTGTAACCAGTAGTTTGCTTTATTGCTTAATTGTTCTATTTTAAACTTAAGCAAGACACATTCGGAACAATATATATATATATATGTATATATATATATATATATATATATATATATATATATATATATATATATATATATATATACATATATATATATATATAAATATGTTCATATATATGTATATATATATATATATATATATATATATATATATATTGTTCCGAATGTGTCTTGCTTAAGTTTAAAATAGAACAATTAAGCAATAAAGCAAACTACTGGTTACAAACTGCGTAGAAGTTATTAAACATCAGTGTTTTTTTCTTATTTTGTTTTGGCGACATTTACGGTTTATATTACTCCTGGCAGGATTGCCAAATTAATATGTTACGTTTTAAAAAATGTTAAAATAATATCTTTTTCAACCCTTATGCGTCTTATTCACTTGTTTATATTTTCTTTACTAATTAGACAATTTTCTAAAGTTATCTAATATACTAAAAAAAAATATTCGTATTATCAACTGTTTAGGGTTGTTTACAATGTTTTGATCTTTCTTGTTTTTATTATCATCCTAAACTATTGCTAATTAATAATTTTTAGTTCGTCTACCTATGGTATTGTTTATTTGTTATCTTACTAATGCTTGTTTAGTGTTATCATATTAATGTTAGGATTCTTTGTTCCTAATTTGTATTACTTTTTTATAAAGATATTAATTTGCAATATGGTGAAAGTTTTTATCTTTAATATTATTCACTTGTTATTAATGTTCGATAAAGAGCGTTTTCTTTACCGGCAATTATATGGAACAATTCAATGTTTTGAAATTGTGGGCCATATATTGCAAAACTGTTTGCTAAGCAATATTTTAATTTTTTTTTGTAAAAGCAAGAGTAATGCCGCGAACCGAAAATAAAATAAGACGTTGTTCTTTAGGCAAACGCAGGTATAACAATGACAAAATTTTATTTTTCCAAAGGCTTAAACTATTACAAAAATCAAATACATAATTACCGCTAATATGCAATGCAACGATCAAAAAGTAATAACAACATACATTGCTGAGTACATTACATATTATTTATTCCATAAATTTAACAAACAAATTTAAGTAACAAAGATAATGCAAGAAATGTGCACACATATAAAATAGTTTGATAACTAATAATGAAATTTTACGAAATATAAGGTAAGGAATAGTGCAGCTGTACGGTGACTTAACATTCCGGCCCCATTGAAAGGTCACTTTCAAGATAATGGTAAAAGAGCCAATTTATGGATAGGGCGACGTATAACACCTTTTTCAGTTCTTAGGTCGACAACTCGAACTCGACCATCTTTGCCACTAACAACATTTATTATTTTTCCCAACATCCATTTTTATGGAGGTAAATTATCTTCATGTACTATGTCCAATGAACCAGGAACCACATTGGAATTTGATGCTATCCATTTATTTCGAGTTTGTAGTTCATTTATATAGTCATGTGACCACCTTTTCCAAAAACGTTGTTTGACCGCACTGATTCTGGCCCAATATTGAAGTTGATCTATATTCTTTTCTGAAACATCACGTTCTGGTAAAGCACGTAGAGCTGAGCCAATTAGGAAGTGGCCGGGAGTTAGTGCTTCAAAATCACTTGCATCTGCTGATAGAGGCGAAATTGGCCTGGAGTTTAAAATAGCCTCTATCTCTATCAGAGCAGTTGACAATTCTTCATAAGTGAGCCTGGTGTTGAATAAAGTACGATTAAGGTGACCTTTGGCCGATTGAACGGCAGCTTCCCACAGTCCACCGAAATGAGGTCCCCATTTTTGTTGTTTGGATGAAAAAGGAAAGATTTTAGCTCTTTCAGCTTAGAGTTTGCTCCAACGAAATTGGTAGCATTATCACAAAAAATGTCTGTTGGCAATCCACGTCTACCAATCATTCTTTTCAGGGCAGCGATGAAAGCGTCTGTTGACAAGTCCGAAACCACCTCAATATGGACTGCTTTGGTGGCTAGACATACAAAAACTGACGCATATGTTTTGTAGGGTATTTTCCCTCGAATTCTAAAGTACGTGTTAATTGGGCCACAAAAATCTACAGCATATCTTGCGAAGGGCCTTGCAGGATTCAGTCGTTCTACAGGCAAGTTTCCCGTCACGTGTTGGAGCAATTTCGGGCGATAGCGAATGCACTGTGGGCATGAGTTAACAATTTGGCGACATAAATTTCGGGAGTTTATGATCCAAAATCGTTGGCGAATTAAAGCCATTAGAGCTTTGGCTCCAGCATGATAATTTGTCTGATGAAGATGGCGAACATAACAATCCACGAAATGACATTTGCTGGGCAAAATTATTGGATGTTTTTGCCCGTCTGATATCGCTGCAAATTCCAATCGATCACCAACTTTGAGCAAATTGTTCCCATTCGTATTTTCGAGTAAGGGGTTGAGACACTTGAGCGCACCTTTGGGATCCTTTTTATATCTTGCTCGAGCTATATCATCCTGGAAATGCTGTTGTTGAATATTATAAATTATTCGATATAGAGAGTTTTCTAATTCTTGGGGCTGCAAAGACATAGATTTTAAGATATTAGTGCCAGAATTAAAAGTGTATCTATAAAATCTTATCATCCAGGCGATAGTACGAATAATTCTCAAGTATGAACTACACTGTGCAACAAAATCTAAAATATAGTTGGTTTTGGTTTCAAGATGAAGTGTAGTTTTGCGTTTTTCTTTTTCAATTACGTTTTTTTTGCATTTCATGTTAGTAGGCCATTTACCAGGATCAAGAGCGAGAAAAGCAGGTCCACCAAACCAAATCGATGTTTTGAGTTCTTGAACAGTTGAGCCACGAGAAACTATATCAGCTGGATTGAAATTAGTAGGAACATGCTTCCAAATGCAACCATTTGTAAGATCTTGTATCTCTGAGACCCTGTTGCCAACAAAGACTGATAAAGTTGAGGGATGCTGTTTGAGCCAGTGTAGCACTAACTGAGAATCAGTTCATAAAAATACTTTAAGATCTGGACTCGGCAAAAGATTTTTTACCTTCGAGTACAATTTTGCAAGAAGATGGGCTCCACATAACTCTAATTGAGGCAAAGATTTTCGTTCCGTAGGCGCAACTCTTGACTTTGAAGTAAATAGATTCACAGAAATAATACCATTTCCATCCTCAACCCTCAGATACAAACAGCAGCCATATGCACGAATCGACGAGTCACAAAAACCGTGAAGCTGAATTGAACTTGACCCAGGAGCTAGACAATAACGAGGAATTTTTAGCGATGACAAAGAGTTCAAATCCGAAATAAGATTTTTCCAAGCAGTGTGGAGTTCTTGTGGCATTGATTCATCCCAACCAAGTTTCAAAATCCAGAGTTCTTGCATTATAATTTTAGCTTTTATAATGAGAGGCGATAAGAGTCCAAGTGGACCGAAAAGCGACGAAGAGATTGATAAAATTGTTCTTTTTGTAATCTTTCCATCGTGTTTGGACTTAGGAGAAAACGAGGATAAAAATACATCTTTTTGTTGGTCCCACGTGATACCAAGAGCGCTTGTTGTTGATGAATCATCAAAATTCAAATTTTTTAAGGTTTTATCATCTCGGAAGTTCTTATGGTTCGAGTGCCATTTATCGAGTTCAAAGCCACCTTTAGTTAGAATAGAATTTACCTCATGTTTTATTTGGGCCAATTCCTCCAAGCTTTCTGCTCCACCAAGAAAATCATCAACATAGAACGATGATTTTATAGTTTTCGCACCAAGTTCAAACTGATAAATGTATTCATTTGCGAGGTAATGAAGGCTTCGAATTGCTAAATATGGGGCAGATGACATTCCATAGGTTACGGTATTGAGCTGATAAGTCCGAATTTCTTCTTGTTCTGACTTTCGCCATAAAATGTATTGGAACTTTCGGTCCTGGTTATCTATTAGAACCTGTCGATACATTTTAACAATATGATATAAAGTTCGTTTTGAATTGTTGGACCGACTATAATTATATCATTAAGAGACCTTTGTGTTGATGTAGGGCAGGAGGCATCAAATACTACCCTCAGTTTAGTCGAGGTACTATTTAGTTTAAAAACGTAGTGATGTGGAATGAAATAATGTGGTTCATCTAATCGTGGGCTTTGAACTTGACTCATGTGTCCATTATCTTTATACTCTTTCATAAATTTGACATATTCGGTTTTTAGAGTGTTGTCTCTGGCAAATCTTCTCTCCTGAGAAACAAACCGTTTAAGGGACACGTTTCGTGAGAACCCTAAAGTTGTAGGAAGTTCCTTAAATGGAAGTTTAACAACAATCTTTCCTGATGATTCACGATCAACTGTGTTTCTAAAGAATGATTCACAATCGGTCTGTTCCTGAGTCATTAAAGTCCCGAGTCATTAAAAACGTAGTGATGTGGAATGAAATAATGTGGTTCATCTAATCGTGGGCTTTGAACTTGACTCATGTGTCCATTATCTTCATACTCTTTCATAAATTTGACATATTCGGTTTTTAGAGTGTTGTCTCTGGCAAATCTTCTCTCCTGAGAAACAAACCGTTTAAGGGACACGTTTCGTGAGAACCCTAAAGTTGTAGGAAGTTCCTTAAATGGAAGTTTAACAACAATCCTTCCTGATGATTCACGATCAACTGTGTTTCTAAAGAATGATTCACAATCGGTCTGTTCCTGAGTCATTAAAGTCGAACTACGTTCTACTTCTTCGATTTTCCACAACTTCTGTAATTGGTTATCGATTTCTTCTTCACATGTGAACAAGCAAGAAGAACTACGAGCATTTGATGCAATGGTCCCATATCGACCAGTTACAATCCATCCGAAAAGTGTTTTGTGCAGTTTAGGCAAATTTGCACCAAGTTTTATTTGACCAACTGAAAGCACATCAAAAAATGTATCTGTGCCTATGAGAAGGTCAACCTTTTTCGATTTAAAAAAGTTTTCATCTGCAAGCTGGTTATTCGGTGGTAATTTCCAAGACGAAGTGTCCAATTCAGAATCGGGCTGATATGAGGTGTGAGGTGTAAGGCAAAACGATAAGTCGACTTCGAAATCAGTCAAGCGAGATTTGATGTTTGTAAGCGTTTTGCGTCTAATTTTTGTATGAGAGTTTCCAACACTAGCTACTTCAACAAAGTGTTTAGATCGAGGCAAATGTAAACGTTGAGAAAATTCGTCTGTCATAAAATCCAATTGCGAGCATGAATCGAGAGGGGCACGTTCCAAATGATAACATCCAGTGACGTCACGAACAAAAACCATGGCAGTTGCAAGTAACACCTGTTCGGGCGAAGATTTTCCCATATGAGCATGAACAGAGGCAGAATTTTCATTCAAAGCAGAACGAGATGTAGATGGAAATGGCTCAGTAGTAGGCGATGAAGGCCTGGCTTCTGACTGAGCCCGACAAAGCAAGCTATGATGCGATCGAGACCAAATCTGCATTTGAAAAATGATGAGCAGTTGTTAACTTGAAGACCCTTGGTCAAATAATTCAGGCAAAGTCCTAACCGTTTGACATTTTCGAAACGTTGAGTTGTATTCAAATCTTTCAATCGAGGGCAGCGTCCGATATTGTGATTTGGCTTCGAGCAAAAGGCGCAGATACGTTTGGAGCACGAAAATGAATAATTTGGTTTGGAATTTTTTGATTTGAATTTGGCAGATGAATTTTTAGTTTTGTGTGCAATTACATTACTATGATTTGAGCCTACAGATTCTAAGAATTGGCAACGCCTTTCAAGTACCTTTGAGCAATCGTTCCACTTCGGCAGGGTGATGAAATCCAATGAATCCTTCCATTTTATTTTAGTATCGTCATCAACCTTTTTCATTACAATGTAAATGAGCATAGCATTTGTAATATCGCTATCGGACCAAAGGGACAACAGAGAGCCATAGAGGGCAGAAACATTATCCACCAGACTTCTTAATTGAGCAGAATTATTTTTAGACACCGAAGGGAGTTCAAAAAGTAAAGTTATATTTTCGATAAATATCAGAGAACTATTATCATAACGAGCCTTGAGCCTATCGAGAGCCTTCGAATAATTTTCATTTGTAACTTAGAAAGCTTTTACCGTTTCCAATGCTTGGTCTTGCAGACAGTTAAGTAAATGATTAAACTTTTCAATATTCGAGAGCCCATACTCACGATCGATAATTTGGTTAAATGAGGTAATAAAATTTTTATACTCACTGTACTTTCCAATAAACGATGGCAATTTCATTTGAGGCAACTTATGGCGTGAAACTGGAACCACAACGAAGAGTCACCAATTGTGGCATTATGCAAATCCTCACCAAGCTGTGATTGAATGCTTGATTTGATGTAAACATACAAATCCTCAATTTCAGGGCGACCATTGTCGTCTGGGTCAAGTTCTTCGATTTGGTGTTGGAACGTCAATATTTGCTTAAAATAGGATTCCAAAATTCCCAAACGGCATTTCAATTCCGTGGCTGACAGTGTCTTACCCTCACCCCTTCCATTTGCTTCGATGATGGTTTTTATGCGCGTAATATTTTTTTTTAGTGTTGGCACGCTGCTGCTTTATTTCTTCAACCGACATTTTGTTTTATGGAAAATTGTCCAATTTTATTCACAAAAGCTTTTTCTTTTTAAAGTCTGTAGACTATGTATCACACACAACAATTATTGTTGAACAAAAAAAATGTTTTTTAGCAATTTCGCGGCAATTTCGACAATAACGCTTTATTTTTTATAAAATTTTTGTAATTAAAACTAGCCCCACGTTGGGCGCCAAAATGTTCGATAAAGAGCGTTTTCTTTACCGGCAATTATATGGAACAATTCAATGTTTTGAAATTGTGGGCCATATATTGCAAAACTGTTTGCTAGACAATATTTTAATTTTTTTTTGTAAAAGCAAGAGTAACTGCCGCGAACCGAAAATAAAATAAGACGTTGTTCTTTACGCAAACGCAGGTATAACAATGACAAAATTTTATTTTTCCAAAGGCTTAAACTATTACAAAAATCAAATACATAATTACCGCTAATATGCAATGCAACGATCAAAAAGCAATAACAACATACATTGCTGAGTACATTACATATTATTTATTCCATAAATTTAACAAACAAATTTAAGTAACAAAGATAATGCAAGAAATGTGCACAGTGGTTGGCATTGGAAAAATTAACAGTGTTTAACACTGGGCAAAAAATATAAAATAGTTTGATAACTAATAATGAAATTTTACGAAATATAAGGTAAGGAGTAGTGCAGCTGTACGGTGACTTAACAATTAAAATAAAACATGTTCGTCAGAACGTCGCAGTGACTCGTTTTGACTTTTTCGGTTGCAAAAATCATAACTTTTGAAGTAATGAAATTATTTTGAAAATTCAAGAAGGTGGTGAAAAAACATTTTCTGCTTTAAAACTGTATATCATATGTGTTTCAATAAGTACAGGATGCTGCAAAAATTGCAGTCAAATTTAAAAAAAAAATTGGTGCAAATTTTATATTTTTAATTTTTATTAAATGTGTTATTGGCGTAAAATATTCATATTAGTGAAATATTTATAATATTAATGACTTAGCTACAATTATCTTTTGTAGTTTTTTTATATAAAATTATCTTTCTGAACTTTACATCATGGTAGAATATTTTCATTATATGAACTTTTTACTGGTTAGTTATTTACAAAGTATTCATCTCAGTATTCTGAACTAAAGTTATTTTTTAACAAATCCTTTCGTAATCTAACATATTTTCGTAATGAAATGAGTGGGTCTGATGAAGATATCCTCATTGTCTCTAACGCGTGAAATCTTGAAAGTGTTCGTGTATCAAAAATTTTTATAGTCCTTATTTTGTGTCCTGTGGGGTAAGCTTTTTTTGGGGATTCATTTGAGTAAAAAGTTAGGTAGTTTTTGGTGCGAATTCCTCAAATTTTGATCCATTGATGAAAATTCAAGAAGGTGGTGAAAAAACAGTTTAGTACATTAAACATAACGGTGAACCTTTTTATAATATTCATATCCACTACAGTAATTTGAGCAGTCATTTCATCATTATTAAAAAATGATCTCGCCGTATTGCCACCATTTGTATTTCCATATCCATACTTTGGTTAGTCTACTTTTAGTTGCAAGTTTTTTTTAAAAAATTGTTGTATAATTTTTTTTTCTTATTATCTGTTTTTCCCATAAGTAAAACAACAGTCAAAGCGAGTGGTTGTGTTTTTAAAATAAAATAAAAAAAAATAAAAAATATAAAACTGAAAAACTGAAAAAACTAAAAATAAATTATTGAACTAAAAACAAATCACTGGAGTTGACAAAAACACTTTAAAGCAACGAGTTTCAAGCGCGATTTATATTTTTAAAATAATAAACAAGATATGATTGTTAATGCAAAAGTTAACGGGAAAATAAATTCCAGCAAAAATTTGTATTAATAATCAATAAGAACAAAAACAATTAAAAGAAATTGAAATAGAACAAAACAAAAAACAAACAACACAACAAAAGTGTATAGTGCATGAGTGAATTACATAGCAACAAACAACGTAGACACAGTATAAATGAAAGAAATTTATACATTACGGTAGTCGGTGAAGACAGTGGTTCCCAAACAATTGAAAGCAGTGACAAAACAGTGGCACAAAAAAAAATAGATGACAGCCGATTTTTAACATCGAAAACACCTTCTCATTCTCGATCATGTTCGACCTCCATGGTATGTTATGATTCGATAGATACAGATAAACTAGAATTAGCTGCTGTGCAAGCAAATAAATCAAACAAAACAGCAACAGGTACAGTACCAAAAATATTTCAAAGTGAAAAAAACACACAAAATACAAAAACACAAGTGGGAATAGATCGATACATTACTGTGACCAAACGAAAACGTAGTCCAAAGTCCTCACAGATCGCTTCGACCTCTAAAATGACTAAAGGAGAAGAGACTGGTAGCCTCAGTTCTTTAAATCGTTTTGCAATTCTGGCAGATCAGACAAATGAGTCTGTGCCAATGCCCACGACGCCTAGGCCACCACCAATCTACTTGAGGGAAAAAACCTCAAACGAGCTTATTAAAAGTTTGGTAGCATTGATTGGCGAAAACTCGTTCTATGTGGTTCCCATCAAAAGTGGAAACATACAGGAAACCAAATTGCACATAAAAAACGAAGCTGACTATCGAAAGGTGATAACGAGTTTGGAAAATAGTAAAAAAAACTTTTATACTTACCAGCTCAAAAGCTGCAAAGGCATGCAGGTAGTCATTAAGGGAGTGGACTCCTTCGTAGATCCGGTAGAAATAAAGGAAGCCCTCCAGAAAAATGGGTTCAAAATAAAAAATGTAATAAACATTCGAAACCGGGAAAAGGTACCACAACCTCTCTTTCGGGTTGAGCTGGAACCCGGCGACGTGAAACTCAAGAAAAATGAAATACACCCTATTTACAACTTACGGTATCTATTGCACCGCAAAATTACTATAGAAGAGCCTCACAAGCGAAAATATCCCGTTCAATGCTTGAACTGCCAGGAATATGGCCATACCAAGGCTTACTGCAAGTTGGCAACTGTCTGTGTAGTGTGTGGCGAGCTCCACGGTAAAGATCAATGCGACAAGGCGAAAAATGACGTAAAAGGTAAAAAGTGCAGCAATTGTGGCGGTAACCATACTGCTAACTACAGAGGATGCCCCGTTTACATCAGCATAAGCCGCGCCAGACGCACCGCCGCACAAAAACCGGAAACCGCATCCATACAATCACAGAATCTGTCAAGCTTTATTTCTTCTCAGTTGCCCAAGCCAACATTGCACGAAAATGCTATAAAGGCAAATAAAAAAGCACAGCCATCTATTCCTCAAGTTTCCTACGCTAACATTTTAAAGTCGAACTTTGTCCCAGAACAAACAGCACCCATGGCAAAGTTGATGAATCCTATTTTAAAACAGCCACATCCAGAACCCTCCCCACACGCAGATTACACCAGCCTTGAAGCCAAAATAGATATTTTAGTGGAAACACTGACAAATTTCACAAACTCTATGAGCATCGTAATGCAAGAGGTGGTGAAAATGCAGTCAGCCTTGTTGCAGGCTGTACTCAATAAGCCATGAACACGTTAAAATTATGCTTCTGGAATGCAAACGGCATCCGCCAGCACAAAAGCGAACTCGAGCATTTTTTAATAGATCAACAAATTGACGTTATGTTGATCGCAGAAACACATTTAACGACAAGAAGCCTATTTAGAATACATGGCTATATTTTATATGATACTAAAGACCCCCAAGGTAGAGCATGCGGAGGATCAGCCATCTTAATAAAATCCCGTCTTAAGCACCATCAACTGTGCGATTTCTGCGAAGATTATATGCAAGCTACGAGTATTTGCATTGATGAATTACATCAAAATCTGGTTATATCAGCAATTTATTGCCCCCCAAGGCACTCAATTACAAATGAACAATACTGTAACTTCTACAAATCATTGGGTGCTCGCTTTCTAGCAGCCGGTGACTACAATGCTAAACATACGTACTGGGGATCACGTTTAATTACCCCAAAAGGACGAGTTTTGTACGACGTAATCTCTAAAATGGGCCTGAACGTTATTTCGAGCGGACAACCAACCTATTGGCCCACCGATAGACAAAAAATCCCGGATGTTATTGATTTTGGTGTGACAAAAGGCATCCCAAATGATATTATCCTAGTGGAATCATCACTGGAGTTATCGTCGGACCACTCACCCTCTATTGTCACTATAGGGAGCCCCCACAAAATCGATCTATCGAATGGGCTACTAACGGCAACTACCAAACGAACAAACTGGCTGAAGTATAAAAAGTACCTTAGCACTCACTGCTCAGAGGACATAGCGCTACGTACTGCAGAAGACGTAGATAATTCTATATGTAACCTTGACGAGACCCTTAAAACTGCAGCAGAGAACGCATCCAGGTACCATTATCAACCTAGATATAGAAGAATCTCTTCGGCAGACGTTGAACAACTCTTATCAGAAAAAAGACGAGCACGTAGAGAGTGGCAGCAGTACAGATCACCACAGCAAAAGAACAAACTAAAGGAATGCACAAAAAGGCTAAGAGAACTCCTGGAATCGAAAAAAAACGCATCTCTGAAAAATTACCTCGAAAATCTAGACGCTTCTTCTCACTCGGATTACTCACTATGGCGTGCCACAAGAAATTTGAAAAGACCAATCATACGTAAGCCTCCCTTGCGAGCTTCGAGTGGAGACTGGGCAAGAGATGACACCGAGAAAGTGAACCTGTTCGTAAACCACTTGAAAACGGTTTTCACTCCAAATGAATCCACCAACATTGTCGATTTGCCACTGGTCGCTACTGAATCGGCGGAACCCCTTAGATTCGATCTTCGTGACTTAAAGAAAGCAATAGGAGATCTAAATTGCAAAAAATCACCTGGCTTTGACAAAATCAGCAACAAGATGCTTTTGGAGCTACCTGAAACAACACTAAGAATTATGCTCTACATTTTTAATGCTATATTACGACTTAAGTATTTTCCTCGAGTATGGAGGGTTTCACTCATAACTATGATACCTAAGCCGGGAAAAGACCATACAAAGGTCGAGTCATACAGGCCGATAAGTCTGTTATCAAACGCATCAAAATTATTCGAGAAACTTCTGATGGCAACAGAAGACAACATAGCACTACAGAACAAACGCACAGACTGGTGAACGTAGTAAAACAGGCTTTTGAGAAAAAGAAATATTGTTCAGCTCTTTTCATTGACGTCTCCCAGGCTTTTGATAAAGTATGGCATAAAGGCCTGATTCACAAGATAAGATTAAACTTCCCTGAAAACATATCTATGCTGCTAGAAAGTTATTTGGCTAATCGACAGTTTAAAGTCAAGCAAGGAGATATTTTAAGCTCATCTCAGCCAATTCAAGCTGGCGTTCCCCAGGGAAATATACTGGGGCCGCTGCTTTATTTGCTATACACGTCTGACATGCCAACGACTGACAGCATTCATACTTCAACTTTCGCAGACGACACAGCCTTTCTTAGTGTTCATGAAAGTCCTCAAGAGGCCTCTCGAATACTACAAGACCACTTGTACAAATTGGAACGGTGGCTCAAGAAATGGCGAATAAAAGTTAATGAGCAAAAATGCAGCCATATAACGTTCACCCTACGCAGAGAAACTTGCGCACCTATTACGATAAACGGCAAAATAATTCAACAACTAACCAACGTCAAATACCTTGGCATACACCTTGATAGGCGACTAACTTGGAAAAGTCATATAGAAGCAAAATTAATTCAAATGAAGATGAAAGCGATACAAATCAATTGGCTTATTGGCAGAAACTCCATATTAAGCTTGGATTGTAAACTCCTGCTGTACAATGCAATACTGAAGCCCATCTGGAGCTACGGTATCCAGCTATGGGGCGCTGCCTCAGCCTCAAACGTAGAAAAAATTCAAAGGCGACAGAATAAGATCCTACGTATGATAACAGATGCTCCTTGGTATATCAAAAATTCGAACATACACAAAGATTTAGAAGTGCCTACTGTCAAAGCAGAGATTAGTAAATACGCTTCTACGTATTTAACAAAGCTCGCAGTCCACCCGAACCCATTAGCCCGCAACATCCTGTATGACCATGGTTACACTCGACTGAAGAGGAGGAATATATGTGTTCTTAGCCGAACACAAGACAACTGATCACCAAACTGCAAATAATCATGCAAAATTAAAATCTTGCCTAGCATTGGCTGGACAAGATTCGATTTATTTTCATTTTTAGCTTTAAGATTTGAAAACTTATTGTTAGTTCAAAATAATGAAGATACAATAAATAAACAATAATAGTAGAAAAAAAAAAAAAAATTATCTGTTTTTCCTTTGGTGATGCATTCTCGTTAAAAGTTTCTCCCACCCGTGGAATTGTACATGCCAGCTTTAAAATGAACTCCATACACCTAGACGTCTTGCAGTATGATCAATTAAAGATTGAAGTTTTACCTCTGCTGATATTTCCGTTATCTGTAAACCAATCAGAATTGCTTCTTTTTTTGCAATAGCAATTTATTTGACTGTATGTCGGAATTACATTAACATTATGATGCTTTAAAGATCTTCGTAACACATAATATTTTTCTTCAACAAATTATATAATGAATGAAGTCTAGTTTTCAGATTCCCGTTTTGTTCCACCTCTGTAAAAATGTTTAACAGCTAGTTTAAAAGTACCTTCAGCATCGGAGCTTCTAAATAACTCTAAATTTTTTAATGACATCTCCATTCTTTTAATTTCCGTGCAACACAATTTAAATAATGAAAACAAAGAATTTATTTTTTATCGTATGTATTTGCAACGTAATACGTCTTATCGCTGCACTTGCTTCTGAAAGAATAAACATAAGTAAATAACGCAGATAACTAAAAATTTTGTTGGTGACTTTTGTTCGGAAGCTTTATTTGATTTTGAGAATTCCACTCATTTGCGGACTATAATTATTTAATACTAATTATCCTTAGGCCGGTATTTACTTAGATACAGTCAATCATACAATACTATACAATAAATATATTCTAAACAGGTAGCAGCTTATGAATCATTGAGATTAACCAAAATAAGAGTGTGTTTGGCTTAATGGATTATGCGGAGACTGATACTAATTTTGCCTCATCTGCATATATACATATATACATGTCGATAAATATGTGCTTGTATGCTCATAAGCAACTTGGCGGACCAAGTTGTCAAAAATATTAGTTTTTCATATATTTTTGAAATCAAATATAATAAATATCTCTTATACTTTTTTACGGTCTTTTTAAATTAAATTAACAATATATATTTTTTTCTTTTAATAAGAATAAGAGATATTTATTAAAGTTAAAAAAAGGTCGATTAAAAAACTACAAAAATTATCGAAATCAACTATATATATATATAACTATATAATATATAACTATATATATATATATATTTAACAATTTTTTTGTTAAATATATCTATGCAGTAATTACACCCTTTATGAGCGTGACAATGTTTGCCAGCAGTTGTTTCATAGTGTTGGAAGTTTCATATTTCATATGCTTTTTGAATCTTGGCGAAATCTTCATTCAGGTAAAAGTTATATTACTTTTAATGAAAAAAGTCATATATATCCACTACACTACATATTTTCGCCTTAATAACGAGGTTGTGATAGTTTTTTATTTCTTGCAAGTGAACGGGCAAGATCGGGCAGCTAAATCTTTTAATATAGTTAGTGTACAAGAAAGACAAAGTGCACAATCAACACTTCCCGAAACTTCGTGTGACTTTATTAGTTCTACTCTTTTTAATTCCCAAAAACTACCTTTTTACTAATGTAAAAGAACCTAACAAATTTTTTAGTTGAATTGAAATAAAAAACAAGCAATCTTTTCTAACAAAATCAAAATAATAGTAATCGGTAAATTAATTTGAAACCTAAAGTTTTTGTCCAAAATTTACTTTCACAGTCCAAAAACTCACGAACGTTAAGCGGCCACAATACCCACAATTTTCATACTTTTTAAGAATGGCTTATCGATTTTTGAACAGCAAAATATAACCTACATTTCGTGATAAGACTTACATTTGCACCTGCCCGTGGGCCTAAATCATATGGTGGTCAAACCACTGTGAATGAAAAGCAACGTTATTCACGTCCTAGGAAGCCGAAGACCAATTCTAGCAACAGGTCTTACCTGGTTGCAATTTCAGCTGTTCCAGAGCAGGGCTGCAAACAATTACTCCTTTCTGAAGAGCTGCAGACTATCAAACTCCTGGTCCAGAACACATTACTAGCATGCTCACTGGATCCGGATCATTCACCTGTAGGTGTGATTAAAGGCGAGATGATCCTGGCCCTCAAATCAAATTCATGCGAGGGTCGCAAAACCACAACCACCAAGATACTCCCTAAGGGCCAACCCCAATAATCAGTCAGAGAAACAGCTAAAAGTCTAAAGATACAATTAGCGGAAACTCTGGGGCTTACTGATAGCCGTGGAAATAACGTGGAGCTTCCAGTTGTTCCCTGTTGACTTCCCTTATACCCCCAGTAGCACAGGTCTAGATAGTCAAGTATTCTATAAAGACCGATAAATGTGCCCCCGGGGGGAATATAACCTACAATATGGTTCAGCTTTTGTAGTCAAATTTTTTATTTTTGCAACGGATTTCAGAAAAATTACCCACTGTGTGTCGCTAAAACGCACGAACTGTGTAACAAAACAATGTTCTTTTCTTAGGGCTTACTAATTTTAAAACTTTACTTATTTAAATCGCAATAACAAATTTGTTTAAAGCAAATAAATGCTTCTTGCTTCATTTTTTATAGATTAAATTATAAATTGAAATTTTGTTATTTCTTTTTTCAAAGAAAACGATACGAACTATTATTTTTTTAATTATTAAATATTCATGTTATTTTTTGTAAAGGTAAGCGTCAAGCTTATTTTCCAAATTGACTGGGGTTAGTAATTTTAATTTTGTCCGTTTTTTACTTTGGGCTTTTTTCTATTATATTTTATATTTTTAATTTCTTTATTCTTCTTAAATTTTTGTTTGTACGCAACACGATGATACCAAAATCACAAACGACAATAATAGCGGCAATTTAAGACATCAACATTTTTTACAAAATACCAAACATGTGTTAACAGTCATCGATAAATGGTAATATTGCTAACGGGAATGCGTGTTTATAACAAACGTCATTGTGTATTGCCGTCGCTAAGCAGAGTAAGTGTTTTTAAAAGTAGTGTAATTATTAAATAAGAATTCTCTCCATTTCTTACATTTCACTTCATTGGGTTGGTAACAAGAAAATTTAAAATAAACCGTTGCAGATGGTAGCCATATTTCTTCTAAAAACGTATTTTTACAGATCGAAATAGCCAGAAAAAATTTAGGAAAATCTAGATAGTATGTTTTTTTAAATTTGATTTCAAATTTTTGTAATTATTAGTTGAATTATTTAATATTATAACAAATGTATTTAAGTTTTCTTCTTAAAAAAAAGGAAAATATAAAATAAGCGTTACTCTTTATTTTTACTAACAGCCCTTTTAAACAACATAATTTATGATCGCAAAAACATTACTGCTTTTCATTTGTGTGTCTTTAATACACCAACATAGATTTTTTTTTGAAGAAATAAAAAGCTGACACT
Source organism: Trichopoda pennipes (assembly GCA_030448955.1). NCBI lineage: Eukaryota > Metazoa > Arthropoda > Insecta > Diptera > Tachinidae > Trichopoda > Trichopoda pennipes. The sequence goes on along the minus strand of JASKUP010000042.1, from coordinate 3,518,607 downwards.
ATCCGATTTATATATCACGTTATGCCAAAAATTTCAAAGCAGAAATACGTATGCAATAATAAATGCAGAAAAGGTAGTTTGAAAAATAAACGGAACAAAAACGACGACAACTTATACATATTTATTTGCAAAAGTAGTTATGTTCTCCTGAGTAATACAACAAGTGAAAGTAATTGTGGAATACTGCGAACATTGCGCAACACAGCATAACCATAAAAAGGAAGGTTTTTACTGCGAAGGTTATTTTGACAGGTCATAAGATAAAGATGCCGATCATCTACTCCGCGAAAACGTTTTGCAATTTTGTGGACGTAACTTGCGAGCCTTTAGCTGCCAAAATCGTCCAGACCTCCCCCTTCTTTTATTTAGGGGAGCAAATTCGAATGAATTTATAAAAAAAATTATTTTAGCGATTATAGAAAACTCCTATCTGAAGTAGTTACAGGCATTGAATCCAGTAAGAAAAGTTCCATACTGACCACTTGTAAAGAAGCAAAATCTTTCAAGTTGTCATTAAAACTAAAATAAAAGGCGTGGATTACCTTAAAAATGGGCTCCCCTAACCCGTATTTCGAATTGAACACGGGTATTTTTAATTGAAAAAAAAACGGAACTCGCCATTTATTAGTTAAACTTTCTATAGCACCGCAAACTGACTGTTACCGAGCCTCATAATTGATCCGTCCAGTTTTAGAACTGCCAAGAATTTGGCTCGCCAAATAAAAAACCCAGTAACCAGTCACCAAATTTTTCACATTATTTTAAAATCGAATCATGCTACGTCGACAAAATCGAACCCAATTACACATACGGAACCTAAAGAACAAAATGCAGCCTTCTGTTTTAGCCGTCTTGAAGTATCAACCAAGACATTAGTGTAGACGGTAAATAGTTTCACCACCTCAATGACCAACGTGATAGCTGATATGACATACTAAAAACGTATTATATTATATTGCAGGCAATATACCTAATAACCAAAGAAGTTAAAAGTATAGTTTTAGAACGCGAACGGTATACGCCAACATAAAAAGGAACTTGAATACTTCCTTCCTAATTAACAAATTTACGTTATCCTAAAAGAGAAATTTATTTAAAATAAATAAGTATATTTTATTCGATTCAAAGTAGCCCCATGATCGACCATGTGTGGCACAGCAATACTCATACGGGCTCAAATTAAAACCTCTCATATAGTGATTATTTTAAAAATTACCTAAAAGCTAAAAATCTGCCTGAAGACGTTCATTGGAATTAAATTTACTCATTTTATTTCCCACTAAAATTTTCAATGCCTGAGAGTCGGTAGTATCATTTTTACAAGCCACTAGGAACCTGTATCTAACAATGTGAAAAAAACTAAAACCTCACTGGAACCCACTAGGATTTATAACATTATCTAGATTTTTACCGATGGAAGACACTTCTATAAGTTGGTTAAAATACAAAAAATATCTAAGCACTCACTGCACAAAAAGCATACTTCTCAGAACGCCAAAAGATTTAGATCTCTTCAGTTATAAAAAATTTCTTCTATTGATATGGAAAGCCTTTTAAGTTAAAAAAGAGAAGATTTTTAAGAGAGTGGCAAATACACAGATTATCTCAACTCAAAAATAATAGAAAAATTCTATCAGAAACGTTAAAAGACCAGTCCTATGTTAGAAGTCCCCTACGAACCCAGAGTGAAGAACGAGCGAGAAATGGCGCTCAAAAAAGTAATTGTTAAGCTCCTAAAAATGGTTTTCACTGCAAATATATCTGCTAATACGCCTTGCTGCCACCCGTAATGGCTGAAGAAGCAGTTTACACTTTTTTTAAATCTTCAAGCACCTGGTATAATCAAAACAGTAATGAGATGCTTTTAGAGCTGTTGCCGTCAAAAAAACCCATCTAATTTTTAATGCAATCCTGCGCCTTAAGTGTTATCCAACAGAATGGGAAATGTCATTAATTACCTAGCACCGAAGCAAAGATCTCACAAACGTAATATCATTAAAACCCACCCATAAATATGTCCAATCATTTTGAGAGAATACAAATAAAGAAGCTGAACGCGGTATTTTCAGCAAGAAATGTTGTATTTCGGACCCCCAGTTCGGATTCAGAAGACAACGCAATTCAACAACCATACAGTTCGGTAAATGTAGCAAAATAGTGCTTTGAAAGACAAGACATATTGTTCAGCTTTTCAGCATCGGCGTTTCCTAATCGAGGTTTAAACACAACCCATTATCATTTCAAATTGTAAACCAAAAAACAAAAACAATTTTAACACATACGAGTTTGTAAAATTCTAGAAACTACAAATTTAATCAAACGTTGGGTGCCTGGTTATCAGTATTGAATTTGAAACCGGCAAAAATAAATTGTTTTGCTGTCATAAAATCCATCGTCATCGTTTTTATGATGAACTAGAATTAGTGCCGGTTTTAGGTGTTACAGAAATCAATGTTATTGGTTTTGTTATTGGAAACAAACCAATCAGGTAACAGATGACAGATTTTGTTTACGCGCAATTTTTTCTTGTTTGAAGTTGGATATTTTTTAAAATATAAATTCTTATTTACTTAATCAATAAAACTAAAATTTTATTCGTTAGTTTATATTAACGTTAACCATTTATGTATATAAATATTTGCAAATAGTGGAAAACATAAAAATCATACGCAAAACTCGTTAATCTTGGAGTTTATGGAAAAATATCCAGACCTTGCAAAGGGTTTTACTAAGCGCGATAAGCCTGCAGTAGATCCCCTATGGCAAGAGCTGAACAGCGCTGGTCCACCGCAAACGGATGTAAATTGTATGGAAAAAGGTAAGCAAATGTGTGTTTCATATTTTTTGTGTTAATTGTACTATTTTAAACTGCTTTCTGTACGTAGACTTGGGCTGAGTGGAAAAGTGACATTAAAAGGAAGCTTGCGCAAAACAAAGTTTAGTCTATGGCAAGAGGTGGTGGACCTTTTTCAAAATATCAGCTGACAAAAACTGAAGAGACAGTGGTGCGCGTATGTGGTATTAAAGTCAATAGATGTGGCTGGCGTTACGATTCGCATTGACGAAAACGTTAATCTTTTAAATGAGAAGTGCCATCAATATCAAAACGTCAAATGTCTCCTGTAACTATGAACACTCCAAAAAGAAGGTTTTCAAATCAAGATAACAGCAACAAAGTCCAACTAACAAAAAAATTCGACGAATTAATTACAATAGAAAAAGGAAATAGAAGCAGCCTACGACGAATTTATAGAGCAATTGAAAAAGAAAATGAGTCTATCTCATTCCCCTTCTTAGTACCGCCGTTTTGCAAACAATGCAGGAAAAATGAATCAAAAAAAGCAACAGTCCAACTGTTCTCGAATTACTTAAGTTTGAATATCAGACAAAAAAGAAATGAGATTTTTAAAAACTCTTTAATTTAAACTCATTATTTGCACCTAATAATTAGATGTGTATATGATTTAGTGAATCTGAAGTCTGAATTTGATTGAGTTTATATTCTTTGGATTTACAGCTCGAGTTCCGGTGCGGCGTTAACAAAAACAGCTCAATGCTATAACTCCTAGTAGTTTCGAAGTCCGGTCGCCAGACTCATACGTCGTGAGAAAATATTGTCTGCTCAATATAACACTGCTCAAACTTTCATGTCATCACAAATCTGCATTTAATATACATATGTATTTACGAAACAAGTTACAAAAGCACATACAAAATAAAAATTTATTTGTACTTACAATCATGGCATTCATACTGTAATATCCTTTTCAATAAAAATAAATGCTCGTCAATATTGGGTTTTGTAATTTTTACGTGTGTCCCGTCTATGCAACCAGCTACTGAAAGAATTTTATAGTTGCTGTAAGAGTAGTTTCTTGATCTGTATTCTTCGTTGCTGTCCATATCAAGTTGCACTCACTGAGGACGAATTAACCTTTCCAAAACCTTCAGCACACCATCTAAAATTGTTGATGCAATGCTTCTTCCTAAATTTATGCTAGAGTCGTTCCCGACAGACCTCTGGCAAGATCATTGTGCTAAAAGTTTTAATGACGCAAGATTGCGAAACTTTAGAGCGTATCAAGTAGCATACGGAAACCGTCTTTGTTTAACCTATAATACTTTATAAATCTGAAATATAAACGCAGAATATAAATATTATACTTACGCAGTCTCCGGCAGCTCAAGTGGGTTCCTACAATCTCTTAAAATTATTTTCGTTACTTTCACTGAGCCTTCTTCTTCTAATACCAAGTACTACAATTGCAGATGTCATTTTTTATTGTTTTTATTTTCACTTATTCGTTTATAATTAGTATGCTAAAAAACACAACTTTTAACAATATTTTATTGAAATTATTTTGTAAAATTTTCACAAAAAAAAAAAAAAAAAATAAACATCAAAACAAGAAAACAAAACCAATTTTGGAAAACAGCTGAATCGAATATTGGTTTTATTTGCATTCGAAGATAACAAAATCAAATTGGTTTCATGTCACCAAATGAAACCAATATTTGTTTTCAAGACCAAGAAACATCAAAACCAACTGTTTCCATGATACCCCTGACTAACTTTTCATCCATTAACCTTAGTGAAATTATATATTGTAGAGGACGACGCCTTATAGCATACCACATACTTTTTTTCAGACCCAGTAGCGGATGGGTCTATATGACGCTTATAAAGGCGCCATCTATAGTCGGTATTGTCATAATTGTAGTTGATATTATTTCACTGCAACAGATTGGTAAAGTTCGTCGCTTCCAAGTATAAACCAACACCAATATTTTTTTCAAAATAGCAGTACTAGACAGTGATAAAACTAATGATAATGATGACAAGCTTACAGATGGATAATGCGATACCAATGGCGGAATGTTGCTGCCGCCATCGCTCATATCATGAATTATATTCATATATTATTTACTTTCTTAACTTTTTTATTTTTTTAATCGAACTTTTTATATTCTAAATAAATATCTGTTATTCTTTTCAACGGTATTTTTTAATTAACAATATATATTTTTTTTCGATATTTCGCTTTCCTGTGGAAAGCTTCTTCAGGAAATTATTTTTTATATTTTACAAAAACAAAAAATTATAACAATTTGAAAAGAAACATTTTTTTTAAAACATTTGACAAAACATATAAAATAATTTTCTTCATACATACAAACATACAAAAATTAAAATTTCAAATATTTAAACATACAAAAACAAGGAAACGGAAATTAAATAACAAATTCTTTCCTATGAAATAATTATAACAAATTATGTGTCTTTTGTATTAAGTACCTATAATTCTGCGCTAAATTGTCTGTGTCTGTTTTGAAATTTATTCTCCTCACATTTGGTACATTAACAATTTCTAACATTTCTAACATATAACGTCTGTAGTTTTTTTCTATATCTAATACTGATGTTTCATCAAACTTCTGTAGTGTGTTTGACAGTGTCATCATTGCCATGCCTTTTGCATTGCAACTGGACACCCCACATTCCATTATTGTATGTTTGTCCACGCACACTGAACTTATGAGTGAGAATATGCAAGTCCGCATATTCTCACCACATTATTGTGTACATTTATTTTTAGTGTTTAATTACTAAAATTATATTCCCATATTGTTGATTGTAATATTTCTGCTAATTATAAGTTAGCAAGTAAGTAGAATAATTTAAAAACAAGCAATCAAGAATAAACAGTGAAACAAGTCAGTCACACAAGCGGCTGTCTATAAAATATAATTAAGTGTTTTTAATTCATGGCGATCCTGCCTTATGAACAATTAATAAGAAAAATAATTTAAATTTTTAAATAAAATTAAAAATAATAATAAGTTTGAGTGTTTAAAAAAAAAGTTTTCGATATAACTTTCTTATAAAACAAAAACGTTAAGTGAAAAGTGCAAACTAAATAACAATTATTTTCATCTTGATAACGATTGAGAAATATAAAGAGAACATAACTCTAGATAAAATTATCCAATGAGACGAATATTTTAATTAAAATAAAATTTAAAAGCCTAAACAAGATAGAATAATGACAATAAGTGAAAAATAAAATATTTCATTTAATTAAACAAAAAAAAGAGAAAAAAACAATAAAAAATAAATTTTGTTAATATTTAAAAACAAAATAAAAGAACAAATCCCAAAATTAAAAATTTAAAAAGGAAAAATGACTGAAGATTTACCAATACAACAATATAGTAATGGACAATTAACCGGAAAACAATAACAGCAACGAGAAGGGGAAAAACTCAAACGTGAGCCATCCAGTGAGGTTAAACAACAGAAGAGAACAAATCTAAAACTAAATATTTAATGTTAATATTTTGTAATATTTTTATTGGACCAAAGGACAATCGGTTATTTCAACTACTTTGTTGAAATCGGAATTTTCTGTAGATTTTTATTTTCGTTGATAGTATAACCACTGTTACGGGATTCCTGGCGACTGTGAAACTTACGAGTCCCTCCAGTGGCAAGGAATAATTCGTGGCATTGGTTTGAGATCGGATTAAATTTATCGCCATAGTGTTTTTGATTCATGGCGTTTTAATTCATGGAGTTTTGAATTTTAAGATAATTGTGAAATCGCCAAGGATACCCACCTTTTGGTTCGACTGGTAATAGGGGCCAATTCGAGGGACGAAATAGGAGACAGTGAGTCTCCTGGGCTCAATTCTGCTCAACTGTCAAAATACTTTGACAGCCTCTTCATAGTCCTCCTCAGCCTTTGTTGCTCCACTGTCAAGATACCCACTTGACAGCTGCTTCATAGACTCCTTTGACCTTCGTTGCTTTACCTTTCCGGCCATGCGACCATTTTAAGATAACATTTATTCCTTCTTCTCGTCCATGTCGACAGATTTTTGTTTATATTTTTTTTGTTGGCATTGAATATTTCTGTAGCGACCCTTTCTGCAGGCAGGGATAGTAGGGACGGAATTTTATGTGATTTCTTTATGAATTTCCCTCTCTTGACCAACGTCCGGAGTAAAGGATCCAACTACTGGAGTCGCGCACAGCACCCAAGACTTTCCTAATACTAGCATACAGTACTAAGTGTATTTTAACCCACTTGCAGAATTATTTTTTTTTTCTCTCACCTCCCCCATCAGTCTGTACTTTATAATGGGTGGACAAAATTCCAAGATAGAGAACCCAAACGCAAACGTAATAAACGATATTACGCTTAAGGTGGAGTATCCGGTGATCTACTTGTCAATAATAATAGCTATCCTAGCACTTAACTTTTTAACTACCCTGTATCAACTTCATAAGAAGTCCTTGAGGAACAGATACAGAAGACAGAGCATTGCCGCGGGTCTTGATAAAGTTTGAATCGGACCCAATCCTTTCAACTTTTTACTTTCTTATCGTTTTTTTATTATCTATTTGATCGAAAACCCTCTTCTAGTGACGCACCTGCGTATGATTACCTGAATATGGAATGGGAGATTGTCATTGGAAAGGCACGATTAATTAGGGAAGAGTTCCTAAAGTCCTATAAGTGTCTGAATAACGATAGGGACACTAGATTAGAGACAATTAATAGGCATATTCAACACCTATGGGAACAACTTGAACGGATAAGAATTGTCCTTAATGTTCACTATTCTCGCCTATCAACGGGCCACAAGACAGCGGCAGAATCTTTCTTCCTAGATACAAGGAAAAGGTTATTATCTGTGGCGACGAGAAGGGAAGTAAATTTAAAAATACCCCTATCACTACATGAGAAAATCCTCATAGAGCGTACTGAACAGAATCTCGAACCGCGGCCTGCACAAGTTCCAATCATGCCTCAAACCCTAGTCGAATTTTTTGGCACCGCATCCGGGCTACTCCCTGATTATGACGGTAGTCCAGAGGGTTTGCAGAGCTTTGTAGACGCCCTGAATTTAGTGGACTCCATAAAGGAAACCCACGAAACAGTGGCGATAAATTTAATAAAGACAAAACTGAAGGGTACCGTCAGAAATCTAATTTCTGATGAAAGCACCATCCAGAATGTCATCACACGACTAAGGCACTCCGTTAAGGGTGAGTCGGTGGATGTCATCACCGCCAAACTGATGAACATCAGACAATCCGGAAAGAACGCCAATGCCTACGCTAAGGAGGTCGAAGACCTCACGAAGAGGCTAGAAACGGCGTACATTTCCGATGGCCTGCCCAACAATGTAGCAACCAAATATGCTACACGTTCGGCTGTGACGGCGATGGTGAAGAATGCATCCAATGACAGGGTGAAATTGATTATGGAATCCGGATCCTTCAGCGACATGAACGAAGTCATGTCTAAATTCATCAGTAGTTGTACCGACGTATACGGACAACAAAATTCGATTTTGGCATATAATAATTACAGACGCGGGAACAATCGCCGCAACTCATATGGGAATAATTATCCCAATGCGGACCAAGGTAACAACAACCGTTACCACAATAACCATAACTCTGGCTCTGGACCATCTAACCAGAGACAACACAACAACCAAGGTAGACGTAACAATAATCGCTACCACAACAATAGCAACAACTACCGCGCCAACGACAACAACAGCGGCAACAGGAATTTTAACGCAAGCAGAAGTGCCGCCAATGTCAGAGTAACGAGCGAAACTAACCCGGGAAACGAGTAAACACCCCATTGTACTCACCCAAACATGAAATTTACAACATAAGTCTCAACCTCTACAGCTATATAAGAACCAGAACCACACTCAATCCCAATAGATCAATGTTTTTATTAGACACAGGTGCTGACATTTCAGTTGTCAAACACAACCAGGTTCTAGACGAACCAATAAACGTCAACAAAAGGACATGTATTAACGGCATCGGAAAAGGCCTCATAACCACCTTGGGAAAGGTCCAAGCTGACCTGAAAATGGAGGACCTTCTGATAGCCCATGAATTTCATGTGGTTCCCGATACAAGTCAACGGAATCATAGGAATGGACTTTATAAGGAAATACAATTGTATTTTGGATTACGGAGACAATGAGAACCTCATAATACTACGGTCCAAAGATGTCCCATATGACATCGGTGTTAAATTATTGAGTGCTCCCTTCGTAAATTTATTGTCGATCCCGGCAAGATCTGAAGTAGTCAGGCAGGTTGGAATAGACTCTTCAGATAAAAGTGTACTAATACCTCAACAGATTATTCAAGAGGGTGTATACATTGCCAATACAATAACGTCCAGATCCAAGCCACTGGTTAAAATCATTAGCACAACGGATAGTGATTTAATAATACACGAACAAAATTCCAAGAAGGATAAGGAAAAAATGGGAAGGTTGTCTAAAAACTTCCCAGAATTCGTTAGCGAAGAACTACGAAAACTGTGTCGAGAATTTATTGACGTATTTGCTTTAGATAGTGAGAAAATATCGGTCAACAACTTCTATAAACAAAAGCTGCAGTTGCAGAATACCCGACCGGTATACATAATAAACTATACCTCAAACACAAAAGGAGGAAGTGGATAGACAGGTTCATAAATTGATCAATGATGATATAGTGGAACTATCATTTTCTGATTATAACAGTCCCATTCTACTTGTACCCAAGAAACCTCTTCCAGGTACAACACAGAAAAGATGGAGACTGGTAGTTGACTATAGAGCAGTCAACAAAAATTTAATAGCTGACAAATTTCCACTCCCTAGAATCGATGACATACTCGACAAGCTAGGTAGAGCTAAATTTTTTTCGTGTCTTGATCTCGTATCTGGATTTCACCAGATCGAATTGGAAGGAAAATCACGAAATATTACTTCATTCTCAACGGAGAAAGGATCATTCCGATTCAAGAGATTGCCCTACGGACTTACCTGATGACAGCAAATTTTTGATAATTGAAAATTATCCCACGCCTAAGAACGGCGACGAAGCTAAACGTTTCATAGCATTTTGCAACTACTATCGTAGATTCATCCCAAACTTTGCTGAATCATCACGACATATAACAGGATTGTCGAAAAAGAATGTAACCTTTCATTGGAGCCAGGATTGCGAAAAATCCTTCCAATATCTCAAAACCAAACTATTAAGTCCGACCATACTTCAATACCCAGATTTTTCCAGACAATTTTGTATAACAACGGATGCGAGCAAATATGCTTGCGGTGCCGTCCTCAGTCAGGAATATCAAGGTATTCAGATGCCAATTTCTTATGCATCTAAATCTTTCACTAGGGGCGAAAGTAATAAATCAACCATTGAGCAGGAACTCCGACCATACATTTATGGTACAAAATTTGTGATCAGGACTGATCACAAACCGCTCACCTACCTGTTTTCGCTTAAGAATCCCTTATCAAAACTCACGCGGATGAGATTGGATCTAGAGGAATACGACTTTGTAATTGAGTACATTAGGGGTGATGAAAATAATGTGGCCGACGCGTTGTCGCGTATAGAGTTTCGCGACATCAGAAACATTAAAGTTAACAATGTACTAAAGGTAACAACAAGACTTTAGACTCAACGTAATCGCATAACTGAGCAAAGTGAGAATCCAAATCTCACAAATTCGGTAAACTTGAAAGTATATGAGGCAATCAATGCCCATGAGCACAGAAATATGCCAGAGATGCATTTTTCTAAATATGGGATGATAATAAAAGTAGGAAAGCAAGTACTTTCTGAAGTCAAGTTGAAAGACATGGTTATTAATAGAAATGTTGATCTAGATCGCCTCTTTCTAGAGCTTGAAAAAATAGCTGATAACTATGGTTTGACAACATTACGTCTATCAATAGATGATAGTACGTTTGGAATTATTGGTACCACGAAAAGTATATTTATGAATAAGGGGAATCAAACCCTAGGGGATTCCCATCTACAAATAGTGCTCACACCGAAATTAGTTAAAGTAACCACCGATTGCAAAAATCAAACATAATGCGAAAATATCATGATGATCCCATAACTGGAGGACATCAAGGGATCATTCGTACGTTGAAAAAGATAAGACCTCAATATCATTGGAAAGGCATGACAAGACGTTGCACGTTATGTTAAAAACTGCAAGTCATGCCAAACAAATAAACACTTTGTTAAAACAAAGGAACCTTTCGTGATTACACCCACTCCTTTGAAAGCATTTGATATTGTCATAACTAACACAATCGGACCACTTCCCCGATCCGATTCACAGAATGAGTATGCAGTCACAATTATCTGCGATTTAACTAAGTATTTAGTTGCGACCCCAATTCCAGATAAAACAGGCAGAAATGTTGCTAAGGCCATAATGGAACATTTCATTTTGATTTACGGTCCCATGAATAGAATAGTCACTGACATGGGAACCGAATACATGAATCAAGTCCTTGTTGAACTGTGTTCCATGATGAAAATAGAGAAACTTAACTCTACTCCTTATCATCATGAGACCCTCGGTACAGTTGAGAGGTCACATAAAACATTCAACGAATACCTACGGACATATGTCTCATCTGACAAGTCGGACTGGTACCAATGGCTGAAATACTTCGTGTATTGTTACAATACTACTCCATCAACAGCTCATGATTACTGCCCTTATGAGCTAATATATGGAAAGATTCCACCTTCACTAGATTGCACTAGTAGGAATATTATAGAGCCACTCTATAACGTAGACTCATACGAAAAGGAGGTAAAATTCAGACTCCAAGTAGCTCAGCGAAGAGCCGCTAGCTTTATCGAAAATGAAAATTGACTGGACAAAGAATTTCCAATGAAAATGCAAACCCTTCGAACCTCACAGTTGATTTAGTTTTGGTTCGGAACGAAGCCGGTCACAAATTGGATACGCTTTACAGGGGTCCCTTCAGGATAGTGGGACTTAATGACAATAATAATGTGGAACTCGCTAACGACCATGAAAAATCACTCGTGGTCCATAGGAACAGAGTGAAGAAGGTTCCGACCACTATGGGTACATTCATTATCAACACATAGTACTTCGATTGTGCGCACTTTTGTTCTTTTGCCCACAGCGGGATTATTTTTACACATGGATATGCGATCCTTTTTAATTACCTTTTTTTACGTAATTTCGCAAATGATACCTATAACGACGACTAACGGGTCGTCCAATTCCACATTTTGAATGATTTTTAATATTTTTTTTGATAATTTTCCTTAAAATGATTGATGGTTTTTTTTGGAAAATTTTTTTAATGATTTTTTAAATAATTTTTTGATAATTTTTTTTAATAATTTTTTTTAGAAAATAAAAAAATAAGAATAATTTTTTTATCGTTGTTTTTTTTTTTAACCGATCTGACCTGGTCTAATGAATAAAAGAAACAAATTTTTTTTTAATATTTCTATTAATGTACACAATCTTTTAAAAATATTTCTATGAATAAATATAATTTTTTTGAAATTTTCTATTAGATAATGTATAACGTCCTTTTAATTCTTAAGATATATTAAGAATGATTGTAAAGGAAGAATAATCAATCAAGAGTATATTGATTATTCTTTCTGAAAAAGGGAGGTGTAGTGTGTTTGACACTGTCATCATTGCCATGCCTTTTGCATTGCAACTGGACACCCCACATTCCATTATTGTATGTTTGTCCACGCACACTGAACTTATGAGTGAGAATATGCAAGTCCGCATATTCTCACCACATTATTGTCTACATTTATTTTTAGTGTTTAATTACAAAAATTATATTCCCATATTGTTGATTGTAATATTTCTGCTAATTATAAGTTAGCAAGTAAGTAGAATAATTTAAAAACAAGCAATCAAGAATAAACAGTGAAACAAGTCAGTCACACAAACGGCTGACTGTAAAATATAATTAAGTGTTTTTAATTCACTTCCGAGAAAAATGATAAAAAACACGGCGAAAAATATGATAGACAGAATATTAACTATAAGTGAGAGAATTTCAGTTGAAGAATAAGGACACAATAAGAGGTATACTTCATGAAAATGATTTTCCAGTAGAATTAACTAACCGATTAATTAGACAATATGATAATCATAGGCATAATTTAGGAAATACTATTGCAGAACCAAGAATTTATAAATAATTAACTTATATTCCTGGAATATCAGAAAGATTAAGAAAGTCTAAAATTTATGACACTGATAGATAGAAAATTGCACACAAAACATATAACACATTAAATAAATTATTTAGCAATATGAAGGATAAAATAGGAAAAATGGAAATATCTGATGTAGCATACAGGATACCATGTGGAGGAAATGACCAGGTGAACTGTGACAAAGTTTATTTTGGGACATCAAAGAATAAACTTAAAACAAGATTAGCTGGTCATAGATGTGACCAAAAATATAGGAATATTTCAACACAGAAGACATCCTTATCTTCACATTGTAAGAAATATAATCATTATCCAAAGTTTGATGAAACATCAGTATCAGATATAGAAAAAAACTACAAGAGACGTTATATGTTAGAAATTGTTAATGTACCAAATGTGAGGAGAATAAATTTCAAAACAGACACAGACAATTTAGCGCAGAATTATAGGTACTTAATACAAAAGACACATAATTTGTTATAATTATTGTCGTGTGCACCCGGTGCATAAGCAACACTGCGTTGATAGGGCAGCACGATCAGGTAGCACTGAAGTAGAGGAGATGACAGGTGGCAAGCTAAAATGAAAGAACTTCCTCTTTCCTGTTTGATCGTTGACTGAGAAGGCTGAAGGAAAAATTTGTGCGCAGTGAAAGAAATGAAAGAAATTACAAAATTAAAGAAATGAGAAAAGACAGGAAATTAAATAAGAGAAATTAAAAAGTAAAAAGACTATGAAATAAATGAAAAACAGAGGAGAACGTAAGCAAGTTAGAGGTCACACAAGAAGAATCCAAGAAACATCCGTGCGGGCGAGTGCAAGAGGGAGGATAGCATCAACGCGGGATCCGTGGTTCATCCACGTTTAGCATCGCCATCCGGCGGTGCCAGGTATTTTGCCATTAACGACCCGAACAATAACGCACTAACCGATAGACCTGAAAGTGACGGACTGTGTTATATGTATGTATATGTATATTCATCTTTGCTCTATAGGGAAAACGGTATTGATAGGGATTCGTCCATTCCTCGGTAGGATTTGCTCTCGAGTGCGCGTCCCCAAGAACTGAGCTCAGGTCTAAGGTAGGATTCATCGCGGTGGGTCTAGTTACCCAATCCTGAAAGCGTCTTCCCTAAAAGAAAATTGATTTTGCAATTGGTAAAAAGAAAAATATATATATATATACATAGGATCTTTGTTTGTGGTACTGTGACCAGAAAGAGAAAAAAAAACCTGTACCGACTTGTAGACGGACGGACGGGCAAAGCTGTAGAGCTCCCGAAGTGGCGGTCAGTCCCCGTCGTTCCCTTATCCTCAAAACAATTTAAGGCCCTGAAATGTACGAAGCTTATCAATAGACGTTTTTGTTGGTGCGCTTATATTTTTCCTGTATCATAAATGGACCGGCCGGTTAACAACAACCTACCGTGCTCAAAACTTCCGCTTTCAATTGAGGTCCAAAGGGACAAGAGATTTATTCCTGAATTTTGTATATTTTCTGAAACTTAATATGTGATTGAACGTTAATAGATGTAACCAGTAACAAAATTAACATTTGACAACACGTTTTTTTCTTTATATGTAAAACCTTTTGTATGCTTGAAATTTGTAAAATGTAAATAGAAGTAATAAGCAAAACCATATTAAATTTTATCAACTCGCCTTTTTCGTATATAAAATAGTTAGTACGTTTAAATAATAGTGACTAAGTAGTACTATAAGTTCATTTGATTTGAAACAAAATTTTTAAGATTTGTATAAACCCTTACAAAAATTAAGGGATGAAATGAATTATTTTTGTAACCGTATACGGAGGATCTTGCTTAAGTAAAACTATGTATGAATTTTTATGAATTTTGGTGTTGTTTCTTTTATTTAAAATGAGGGCTTAATTTAGCGGATGGTAAGTGGGTAAAGAGTTGCAAGGCGGAGTTTTGGGGCATCTAAAGTCGAAGGATTAATTACGATGCCATGGTGAGGTTATCTGTTAGCCTCAAGAGGGAGGGAAACCATCTGGCGGACCATCTGCCAGGATGATGCGATGTGTGATGTGCGAGGGAAGAACTAGTTGACTTGCTTTGGGCCTCATTAATTTTCTTTTACAGTTTTTGTCTGGCATGATTAATTTTTGTGTGTAGCGGTATAATAGCTGGATGAGTTGGCAAAGGACACCACCCAAGACGGCGAGCCCTAGCCGGTGCTAAACGCCAGCATGCCAGCACGCCAATTTTATTTTTTAATTATTATTTATATTTATTTAATATTTAATTTTAGTTATTCTAAAAATAAACAACGTTTAATTTTATATTTTTTTTATTATTATTTCTTAGAATATTTAATTTTATTTTTAGTCTTTATTCTTTAATTTTGTTTTCTAAAAAATTAACAATGCTTTATTATTTAATTCAAATTTTTAGTTTCTTCTTTTTTGGATCGAGAACTCAGACTGACTTCTTTATTAATTTTTTCTCGTTCTTAAATACTAATTTCTTATCTCTTATTTCTTATGTCTTATTCCTAATTACTTTATTTTATTGCAACTTGTTGTTGCTTTATTAGGATCCTAAATAAACACATTACTGTCTACATGTGTTTCCTAATGACACAGACAATGGTTCGTGTTTATTTAGGACCTTTTTCTATTTATTAATAATTATTTCTTAATCTATGGAAATACCCGTCAAATTTAATGAGGGTTGTTATCTTCTAATTCTAGTATATGTAACTTCTCCCTCCTTTAGATAAGAATTCTCCTGAATTCTTCTATATAATATAGTTTAAAGTTTATAAAGTTCTATATTTAAGTTTTACACTAAAAATCTTATGATATAAATTGTTTATATATTTTTTTCTTTTATAAATTTAAGTTAAATTTACAAAGTTTGCAAAATTTTAGTTTTAGTTTGTTTTTGATAACAGTTTTTATTTTTAATCTATGTTAATTATATTTTTTTTTTCTATTTATATATATTTTTATTTTATTTTTAATATACATTTATTTTTTTTTTTTGTATTTATATATAAAAGAGAAACTCATAATTAGCTTAAGGTTTTTAATTATAGCAAAAATATTTAATTTATTTCTTTTATTTTTGTTTTGTTTTAATGTAAAATTAAACAAAGTTTAGACATTGATTACGTGTTAAGAGCTGATTTTATTTAGTTGATAAACATACTATAATTAAAACAAAAAGATAAGTTATTTACTAAACAAAATTTAAATTAGAATAGAATGATGGCAGTTTGTGTTATTTTAAAATTCATATTCCAAAGAAAAAACAATACATTTATACTTTTTTTTTTTTTTGTTTTTTTTTTTTGTTTTTTTTTTTTTTTATCAAAGGTTTTTTATGTAAAGTTGTTTTGTTGTCAATTCTACCTTAGTCAGAAGTGTCCATGCTATTATCAAAAGGAAGATTGCAGTTATCTGTAAATTTCAAAGGTCTTTTAATATTACAAGGGTGTATTCTTTCCAATTTTGTTTTTCTATATTTCGGTTGTTCTTTATGTCTTAGTGCTTGATAATTTTTTATGTATCCTTTTTTCCTAGTTTCCATGTACTCTTCTCTTTTTATATTAAGTTTATCAATATTATTTTTCTTACATTTTTCTATATTTTGCTTGATTTGATCTAAATTTACACGTCCTTCCTGTATTTCTTTTGGTGTATATTCTATGCTAGTGTGAAACCTTTCATTATAATTTCTTATTGCTCGTTGAATTAATTGCTGTACTGGTAAATTTCTGTCTGTTTGATATAAAATTCTGAATTTTTCTCCTATGGTGTTATGAAATCTTTCTATGTCCGAGTTTCCTGTATGACTATTTGGTTTTGTTAAGTGTAATTCTATTCCTTGCTCTGTTAGAAATTCTTTTATTCTTAATGCGTTAAATTCGTTGTCCGCTATTATTTTATTTGGTTTTCCTATTTTTGTAATGTGTTCTTCTAATTTTTCTATTATGGTTACAATATTTCTGTCATTCAATGAATATGCTGCTGCAAATTTAGAAAACTTGTCTATAACTGTCAAAAAATGAAAACCCTTCATTACGTAAGTATCTATATGTATTATTTCATTCTTTCCTGATGGTGTTTCTGTGATTAAAAACTTTGGTTTAATTGGATTTCTGTCATATTTCACTTCTTTGCATAAGTCACATTGATTGATTACTAATTGTATTAACTCCATTAATTTCGGATAATATATTTTATATTTAATCTGATTGTATGTTTCTTGGATGCCTGAATGCATACTTTCTCTTACGTGATATAACGAGATTTGTTTAATTGCCTCTACTTCTGTATCTATGTCTTGAGCCCTCATGGTGCATTTAGTGAAATTTATTTGTCTATCATTTGAATACATATTTATTAATTTTTGCTGCACCAAATTATAGTTATGCTCTGATAACTCTGAATAAATGCCTATTTTACCTTTGGAAATGTATCTTCTAAAAATATCTTCCATTTGTTCAAAATCGCATTCTGCGATAAAAATAATTCTCTTCCCATGTATTTTCTTACATTCTTCTGTTTTATTATTTGTTAAAATTATTTGGGTTTTATATTTATTCACGATTTCTTCTTTTATAAAAAAATGGTCACCTAAATTTTCTTGTGCTGAGTGTATTGTTGCCATAGTTACGTCGTCTTCGATATTATTAATTGAAAAAGTATCAGAATCTTTATTTCCCTCCTTTTTTGAAATAGTGTCCTCACTATTTTCCAATCTGCTTAAAAAATGTTCTTCGTTATTTAAATGATTTAACTGAAGCTTTTCTAATTTAGGCTCACCAGCTTCAAGCGTGTGAATTTGATTAAATTTGTATTGGTTATTGAGAAAATAGGATACCTTTCCATTTAGTGTTATTTGTCCTTTTTCTATATTCATTTGTGCCTTTAAAATATTCAATATGTCGATACCTATGATGAAATCATAAGTTCTTCCTATTAATGGGGTGATCTTCCAACGAATCCTGGCATTGTTAGGCAAATTAAATTGCTCCGGACTTTTTGTGTGTATTTCATAATTTATCGTATCTTTATTTGTCATTGTACTAAATGTTATTGGATATTTCAATTTATATATTTTAAAATCATTTATTTCTTTACTAACTAAACTAAAACTAGCACCTGTATCTACTAGTGCTACGTATTCTTTATTTTCAATATTTAGTTTTATCTTTGGCAGGCATTCTGTGGCTGCTTCGTAAAAAAAAATTGTATTATTAATTTCAGGTCCTGCTAGGCTTTGCCTACCCAGGTTTAAGCGATTTTGGCCAAACCTGTGATTAGGGTGTCCTGCCAAGTGAGGATTATTGTAATTTCTTTCTACATTGTCAACTTCCATGGGTTCTGGTTGGTTATTTTTATTACGACTCCAACGAACTTGATTGGAATTCGGTCTTGAGTTCCCTAACTGTTGAAATTGTCCTGAAAATTTTTCATCCCTTACATTGTTTTGAAATTTGAATCTTCCAGAATTATTATTATTACTATGATTGTTATTTCTAGTAAAACCGTACTGTTCTTCATGTCTATAAAAGTTTGGATTCCATTTATTTCTATCCTGATACTGTCGCTTATTAATTGCTTCGCTACCATAATGTGCCCTGTCAATATTTTGTTTATTTGGGTACTGATTTCTATATTTTTCTTCTTTCAAGTATGTCTTGTATTCCGGTCTTATGCACGTATCTTCAAATCGTCTTTGGTTCATTATGTATAAAATATTTTTAAGTTCTCTTTCTTCATAAATCTTGTCTAGCAATGTCCCTTGTGTTATCTCTTTGATAGTATTTACTAACAAACTATCTATATTTGTTAAATCTATGCCTAATTCACCGTTATAGTATACTACAAGCTCATCCGCTTTATATTTAATATTTTGAATCTTATCAATTAGTTCACTTACTGTATTAACTCGTAGGTTGGAAATTCTTCTGTAAATTTGGTGAGGTTCGGTGTCCGGCTTGTATCTCAACTTTAGTGTGTCTTTGATAAGTTTCCAGTTATCCGGCTCGGGGATGTTGATAATTGAATCTTTTGCTTCACCTTGTATGACTTTATAGTATATGGCTCTAACTACCTCTTTCTTATGTTCCTCCTCTTGTAGCGTTGACATCAAGTATTCTACACCGCTAAAAAATGAATTAACGGTTACGTGCCCCTGTCCTGTGAACACTGGGAGATGATTAACATTTTTCAGCGTCCTATCTAGAATGTCATTATTCTGCCGTTGTCTTCCCTGTAACTCAACATAAGCGAGTCTGAGTTGTTCCAGCTGCTGTTCCCTTCTTGCAAGCTGTTCCACGATATCCACGTTGGCTACTTCATGTTGCACTTGCTCCATTCTTCTTTCGTCAAATTGCCTCTGCCTTGCTCGTCGAATTTTGACTTTTGTCTGTTGCACTTTCACAAGATTTTTATCGTTTTTATTTTTTTTTTTTTTTTTTTATTGTGGTTCGTACACCGATTTTTCGTGTGTCGTTACTGCACTAATATTTATTCACTTCGTTTCACGCTCCTTTTATATAAAAGAAAAAAAAAGGAGTACCGACTGCGCCAATTTTATTTTTTAATTATTATTTATATTTATTTAATATTTAATTTTAGTTATTCTAAAAATAAACAACGTTTAATTTTATATTTTTTTTATTATTATTTCTTAGAATATTTAATTTTATTTTTAGTCTTTATTCTTTAATTTTGTTTTCTAAAAAATTAACAATGCTTTATTATTTAATTCAAATTTTTAGTTTCTTCTTTTTTGGATCGAGAACTCAGACTGACTTCTTTATTAATTTTTTCTCGTTCTTAAATACTAATTTCTTATCTCTTATTTCTTATGTCTTATTCCTAATTACTTTATTTTATTGCAACTTGTTGTTGCTTTATTAGGATCCTAAATAAACACATTACTGTCTACATGTGTTTCCTAATGACACAGACAATGGTTCGTGTTTATTTAGGACCTTTTTCTATTTATTAATAATTATTTCTTAATCTATGGAAATACCCGTCAAATTTAATGAGGGTTGTTATCTTCTAATTCTAGTATATGTAACTCGCCCGACTATCTGGTAAATCATCTTTTTATTATAATTAAACGTTTTTCATAATATTTATCGTAAACAAAAACAGAAGTAGCTATATCACATTATTTCATAAGAAAGAATTTATTTATTTCCGTTTCCTTGTTTTTGTATGTTTAAATATTTTAATTTTTGTGTTTGTATGTAGGAAGAAAATTATTTTATATATTTTGTCAAATGTTTTCAAAAAAATTTTTCTTTTCAAATTGTTGTAATTTTTGGTTTTTGGAAAACATAAAAAATAATTTCCTGAAGAAGCTTTCCACAGGAAAGCGAAATATCGAAAAAAATATATATTGTTAATTAAAAAAAACCGTTGAAAAGAATAACAGATATTTATTTACTTTCTTAACTTTATATATTTTCATTTCAATTTGTACTTGCTTAAGGCCGTGTCAGATAAAACTTTTGCTTTGCGTTGCGTCAGAGTTTCGCTTTGACATTTGAGTTAAAATGTACGTAAATGTATGAAAGTTGCCACATAAAGCACTTTTGACGCAACGCATGGTCAACAAAAGGGCCAAGACTTTCAGCAACATATTTCACACTACAATGAACTAAACATTTTGAAAGCTGTTATTCCGCCTCTAGAATATGTTTTAAAGATTTTCCTGGGATTACATTTAATTGTTTGAATTTCGTTTGGAGACTTTTGAATGTATTCAGGCACGGATTTTGATTTTTGAGAAAAGTACCAACACAATTCAGTGGATTACCTTGTAATTGATTGTTTGAATTTAAAATGCACAGCATGTCACTAATGACCAAGATTTGGCATCAATTAATTCTTTTCGTTTATCACTATCAAACAGTGTCAACGATTGGATGAGTTCTTCGTCATATTTACTATGTTCATCAATCCTGATGGTAATTAACTCTTACCACGACTATTTTCATTCGCAACATTCTGATTAATTTCTTTTTTTTTCATTAGCGATTAGACTTTTTCTCTTTTATGCAGTTTAATCTGAAGAGTCATACTACACATGTATGAACATAAATGCGAAAAACCCGAATTGAATACCAGTGTACTGCCCATGCGAAATCAACCCAACGAATTTATTAATTTTTGCAGTTCTTGAAATATTACATTCCATATACATATGTATAAACATTCTGTACCATAGTACATTTACTTAAAAAAACGTATTCTTTGGGTTATATATAATTGCGTCAAAGACAGACAGTTTATACGAAGGTTTTAAGTACGGTTTAATCTAATTGCCTGAAATGAAAGCACAAGAGTATGCCATTTTTAAATAGTAGGTGATGTGCTGTCTCAATATAAGTTAACTAAAACACAACAAAGTGGGACTATTGAAAAAAAAAACCTGTACTCAATTTTTAAAGTTTTACAATCCTTGGTACCATTTTAAATAATTTCCAAAAAACATAGTGATGTGAACGATTTTTCCATCTGAATTACAAAAAAATTCTTACCATGTTCATTCAGGTGAATATTACAATACTATAGGATTTTAAAATTATTCACGTAGGAGAAGATAACAAACTCTGATAAATCAGCAAACTTTTTCGCAGAGTTGCACAGAACGGAATAATTCCAAGCAAAATGGAAACAAACTTCATGTGCAAGAAGAAATATGTAAACAAACTATGTACAAAATATACCATTTTTTAATTCGATTTTTAATAGTTAATTTTGAATGTATTTTAATTAAAAGATATAAAATATAAAGCTTGTAGACCGCAGAATCAGATTTTACAGTTGCCACTTTTTTTAGTGAATAAACGAAAGCACTGGAAGTTAAATTATTTGGAGTTATTTTGAACAATTATGATTTCAGTTTTCCATGAATAACTCGATAACCATTCCGCGTGCACAAATAGCACTATATACGATCGATAGAAGATAAAAATACAAATCGATAGTGATATATCTTGTTTCTAAAAAGACTTTACGGAAAAAGTTATAAGGCAGCAAACTTCTAAAATTGTTAAAAAATCGTTAAATTTTTTTTTTTCTTTTATAACTCAAAAACTATTCCACGTGCCCATATGCGGCTATTTACGAACGATAGAGAATAAAAATACCAATCGATAGTGATATGGCTTATTTCCGCAAAGACTGTACGAAAAAAGTTATAACGCAGCAAATTTTTAAAAATTCGTCAAATTTTTTTGTTTTTCAGTAATAACTTAAAAATGATAGCGCGTGCACATATACGGCTATATGCGATCGATAGAGGATAAAAATACTATTGTAAATACAATTTAAATTAACTATTTAAAATCTATTTAAAAAATGGTATATGTTTGTCATAATTTGTTTTCTTTTTGTTATTGTAACATGAAAGCACGATGTTCTACATGTACCTTTTGTGCAACTATAAAAAAAGTTTGCCAAAACAAAGAAAAAGTATGCTAAAATTTTGTTATCTTCTCCTCGATTGTTATCTTCTCCTCGATAAGTAAATCACTATATTTTTTATTACTTTTTCTCAGAGCTGCAAAAAAAGTATTAGTAGCCTCGTGAATGCAAAATATAAAACCATAATTCGATTCACAACTACAGTACAAAATTATAATTCTTATCCATAGTTTGCGGATTTTTCAACATTAGAAATAGAAAAAAACTATTAAAGAACTTATACTTGTGTAAATAGAAAAAATTTCAAAACAGACAATTTTGCGCAGAGTTATAGGTACTTAAATAAAAAGATAAATGTTTGTTATAATTATTTAACAAGAGAGATTTTGTTATTTAATTTTCGTTTTCTTTTTTTTGTATGTTCGAATATTTGAAATTTAAATTTTGTATGTATGAAGAAAATTATTTTATTGTTTTTTTCAATTGTTTAAAAAAAATTTTTTTTGAAATTGTTAATAATTATTGTTTTATAAAAGTTAATTTCCTGAAGTAGCGAAATATTTGAATTTACGTGTGTTAAAATTAATAAAACAGATCTATAAAAATAAATACTTATTTATTAAAGGCGAAAAAAGGTCATAAGAAAAAAAATTTTTTTTTTATTATTTAATTCACTAGGTCTTTATTTATAAAAAAAATTAATCTCTATTTTTTAATTATTATTTTTCAACATTTCGCCAAACCATTGGATGGCATCTTCAGGATAAACAAAGAGGATATAAGCAATTAATTTCATTAAAAATAAAAAATTTTTGACTAACAAATTCAAAATAATCCAAAATTTTTTCAAAAAACGAAAGAAACAAAAAAGGAAAAACTGCAAATTGGAGAAATAATAAATCT
Organism: Trichopoda pennipes; assembly: GCA_030448955.1. Lineage (NCBI taxonomy): Eukaryota > Metazoa > Arthropoda > Insecta > Diptera > Tachinidae > Trichopoda > Trichopoda pennipes. The sequence goes on along the minus strand of JASKUP010000042.1, from coordinate 3,495,199 downwards.
AACTATACATACATATATTCTATTTTCAATATTAAAGAATTTTTCAAATAGTATCAAACTTGTAAATAACAAATATTATATTTTTTTACACATATATTCAAACACGCTTACTTGAGCTTTAAAGTGCACGTTAGTTAACAAACACTTTAAGGCTAACAGACGTTTGTTAAAAAATGGTATTCATAAACAGTACTTTAGCTAATGTTTGCTTTGGTTAAATTAGTATTTTGATTTTGGCAATGCCACTATTTTCATTTGTCATGTTGTAGTTACTTTTTAATAAGAAGCAAAGCACCCAAAAAAGATCAATTTGCAAGGCTTACGAAGAACTTCCAAAGAATTTGTACATATTAAAAAAATAATTATTCGGATAACGAGCTTTGTTTTGATTATATGTACATCAATAAAACTTTTGTTTAAAATAATTAATTATAATTATATTTTTGTAAGATATAAAATAATGATGTAAAAATGTTTTATATTGAATGGCGTGTTATATTTTAGTTTTTAATATTATTTGTATATTACAATTAGTTTTTAATAAACATTTTTAAACATTTTTGGAATAACAAAGTAAAAGTGTCAATTGAGCCGTTTACATTGAAAGTGGCATAAGTCACAACTGAACATTTGTTTTTCATTTTTAATAAATTTGAAATTAATAAGTTGAGAAGTATTGAGATTTGTTTGAGAGGAGTATTGATAATTAACGGTATAACAAAAATGTTTATTTTAAAAGCGGCGTAAGTCGCTGTACTCAGGAAATTAATGACGGAGCTTCTTGTGAAAGAAATGGAAACATGTAATAAGTGCGTATGAAGTATTGTTGTGATTATTGGACTTATTTTTATTAGTACGAAGGAATAGTGCAGTTTACTGAACTATATTATAGTGATATCTAATATACTACACATAATTAGCATTATTTTTTTATTCTCAGGAAGTTGCTTCGTGTTGTATTAAACATAGATATTTATGGTATTAAATATCTAAGAATGTCAAAACTCAAAAGCATATTATTGCACATAGTAACTTATGTAAAGGACAAAATAGTAATAGTAGTAATAGCCCCCTTCACAGTGCACAACATGGAGATAAAAGATTTTATTTCAACACAATCATTAGAAAAATCCGTTTCAGAAAGAAAACTAAATACAGACTAGATGAAATGGCTAAAGATTAAAATGTTATATAAACTAATTTAAAATAAAAAAGAAGACAATAACGAAGTAACTTATGCCACTTTTAAAATAAACGGCTCAGTTAATTTGATTTGTTTTGAACTTTCAATAATAAAATTGAACTGTCAATTTATTGTAGGTTTAACCTACTTTAAAGTTAACAAAGGTATGTTAAGGTAAAAAGGTTTTGTGAATACAACTTTAGGAAATTGTGCTTTACAACGGCAATTAAACCTACTTTAAGTTTTTATGCATGCGGCTGTTAATTATTAATATTATGTAGGTACAAAATTTTGTTTTATAATTTTCTGCACCAGATGTCTATAATTTTGTACATCTTTAATTATTTGTAATATTTCTAACATATACCGACGTTTATAATTATTTTCAAAATTTAAAATTTAAACATTTTCAAAACTGGGATAAAGATAAATTTTAGAAGATAATGCTGTTTTTTGGGAACTAACATTATTCCTGTCTTTTTATTTTGACCTATGTTCTGCGATTATATTTTTCAATTTAAATTTTCTTGTGCCTACATAAACCTTATTGCAATGCTCCTTATCATTAACGTTACAAGGAATTTTGTACACTATCTTGGACTAATTTAATTTTTTAATTTTATCCTTAGTTTTACTTAACAGCCTATTTAATATTGTTACGAATGTGTCCTGCTTAAGCTTTAAAATATAATAATTAAGCAATAAAGCGAACTACTGGGTATATTGTTTACGAACTGCGTGGCTTGCTAAGAAAACTTATGGTACAACAACAAAATTTCTAGTTACAAACTGCGTAGAAATTTTATACACAAACAGTTTACTAACTACCTGGCAAGCAAAAAAAAAAATTCTGTTTACTAACTCAACGCGCAAGACAACAACAATCATGTATTCTGTTTACCATCTGCATAGTTTTCTAAGAAAACATCTACACGAGACAACACCAATAATTTTGAAATAAATCCCAAGCAGAAACCTTATTAGCATAAAAACAAAAACAAAAATACACATAGACATACAGGCGCCTATACATCGAATAAACAACATACAACAACAAAATGTGATACATAGGGAGTAGAAGATTATTAAATTTTCTAGAATTTAAATGGAGAAATATAAATAGGGCAGCGTCTGAGTGGATAGTCAATCAGTGTAACATTAAATCTCTTGAAGAAAAGACGTGCATCTTAAGTAAATTGTTCTGTAGTATCAACCTTGTGTAGTAAAAGTTATAAACTTGTTATTAATTTAAAAACTCGTGTTATTTATTTTGCAATAAAGAACACATAACAAAATAATAAACAACAACAATAAAAGCTATAAACGTAACAACTGGTGTCAGATGTGAAATTGCAAAAAAATAAATAAAAAAAATATACACAATGAAGTTGGAAGAACTGAAATTTGAGCAGCTAAAGAAGGAGCTGAATAAGTTGGATCTGCCAACAATGGGAAGTAAAGAGGAATTGCAACGGAGGTTGATTGATGAATTCAAGCAGCGTGACATCGATATTAGGACATACGAATTCGGAGACAAAGAAGACTTAGAGGAATGCAACCCATCAGCAAATATTAATGTAAGCTTGGATGCAATACTTGCGGCTCTGGAGCCAGCAGTGCAAAAAGTGATACTACAAATGACAAATTTCTAGATGTCATCCAAGAAAGCTCTAGAATCAACAGTGTGAAAATTGATGCAATTCAAGAAAGCTCTAGAACCAACGGAGAAAAATTTGTTAGTGAGGTATACAAGGAATTTCAAGAAACATCAGAAATATTTGGCAACCGACTGGAAGCTGTGGAAAAATTGTCTGGCCTAGAAAGAAAAATGGACAGAGAATTGCACGAACTAAGCACGAAAAAACAGAAAGTCAGCGAATTTGACAAAAAATTACCTTGCCTGGAGAAAAAAACGGACGGAGAATTGCATGAACGAAAATGGACGACCTCAGTATTCGAGAAGGACCGGTGACAGTCGTCTCTGAGCTCTCCAGCAAGATAAACACTCCGAGCTATGACGATTGCGCACCGTTTAATGTATTATACCAAGCAATATCTCATTGGCAGATACACAATTTCACAAACAGGAAAATAAAGATGTTCTTCTGGGAGCAGTATTCTTTTATAGATTTATGCTTCCACCGTATACCTTTTTTTTTTTTTTAAAGAGAAGTAGCACTTCAGGCAACAATGCCTATTTAGTCAAGTACCGTGCTACATTCTTTAGGAAAGGGATAGAGAATAGATGAAACAGGTGGTGAAAGTAGAAGGATAGTCGGAAATTAACTGCCGTATATAAGACAGCGCAGCGACCAGTGACTATGCCTTCATCGCTGAGCAGCCCCGCCGACAATTAACTTTTATTTTTGTAGGGAAAAAAACCAAGGTCTTCGTTAGGAATCGAACCCACAACCCCTATATTTACAAGCTAGTACACTACCTACTAGCCTACAGGGGCACCTAAACCATGCGGTGAAGGAACAACCTACCTACATTAAAGAATACAGTTCTTGGTTGGATTGTGGGTGGTACAATAAAAAATTATCCAAGTCTTAAAAAAAAAGTGAATTCAATGAGGGACTTGGACTCATGCAAAAAGTAAACATTGATGAAATCGTCGATCCTAGATATTTCATTCCACATCACTGTGTCCTAAAACCCGATAGTACTACAACGAAATTAAGAATGGTATTCGACGCATCGGCAAAAACATCATTAGATTACTCCTTAAACGATTTAATGCACGCTGGCCCAATGGTGCAGAGTGAGCTATTTTCCATATTGCTTCGTTTTCGACTGAAAAGATTTGTCTTTACAAACGATATCGAGAAAATGTACAGCCAGATATTAGTGAACTCTGATGATTATCAATAAAGATAATTTTTATGTTGACGATGGATTGGGTAGTTCAGACCATCTTAGTACTGCCATTAAAATTGAGGATGAGCTCATAACAATACTAAAAACTAAAAAAAAATCCATTATGTGATTAGAAGATAAACCTTGATTTTAGGAACAATAACTGTGAAAAAATAAAAACGTTTCGACTCTAATGGCATCCAAAATCAAGTCATCTGAGGATTAAAGCTAAATCAGACAGTTACAAAACGCACTGCGATTTCGGACCTCGCAAGCGTCTTCGATTCTATTGGAACATTGCCACCATTTGTTGTCAGAGCAAAAATCTTTATTCAAAATTTATGACAATAAAAGTTGGAATGGGACGGTCCTCTTCCAGATAATCTCAAAGATGTTTGGAATTCATTCAGAACTGACTTTAATAATTTAAATAATCTGAAAATTCCACGCCACATTTACAGGGAGAACTCTCAACCTCCTCTGAACTTTATGTATTTGCGGAGGCTTCCGAAAAGGCATTTGGCGCAGTGGCGTACCTTCGTGCCACGCTGAAGGATGGACGAATTATCGTGCAAAAAGAAGAGTCGCTTCATTGAAACAACAAACTGTTCCTCGTCTTGAGCTGTGCGCAGCAGTCATAGCTGCCCAATTATCACAATTAAGACAGATTTACAGATCATAAATCAGTTAGTTTACTTAGGGACCGACTCCGAAATTATATTGTCTTGGATATACAACACCTTTGTAGCCAACCGTGTAGCCACAATTCAGTCACTCACGATAACCGATCAATGGCGGCACGTTCCATCACAGAATAATCCAGCCGACATAATTTCCAAAAGTATATCAGCCAAAGAACTTCGGGATAGCAGCTTATGGTTCCATGGGCCACTATTTCTACATGGAAAAGAATAAATGTGGCCAGTTAAATTTACCCGACGTATAATATATGACAGAAGAAAAATAAGACGCTTGTAATTAGTACCGTGCCTTCTAAAGATTTGATGTACAAAATTCAACATAGAAATTCCTTCAGATTGTAGAGATTGTAGAGAAGTCTGGGCTACATCCTTAGATTCACAAAAAACGCAAAACTAAAGAAAAATGAAAGTTCAACACAGAGAACATTGACACCAGTCGAGCTAGATAACTCATTATTTATAATCATCAAATTTATTCAAGGCATTGATTTTTCCTCAAAAATTAAACAACTTAAAAAGTATGTTAAAATTGATAAAAAGAGTGCTATTACACCCTTTCTCGACAAGGAAGGCATCCTTATAGTTGGCGGACGATAAGTAGCCTCCAATCTTTCATACGATGTGAAACATCCGATGTTGCTACCATATAATGATCCCCTCATTAAGCTGCTGTTTGAAATGAATCACATAGAAAATAATCATTGTGGGCCACAAGCATTATTAAATATAACACGACAAAGATTTTGGCCTATCAAAGGACAAATATTGGCACGATCCATCGTTCAACATTGCATGAGATGTGCTAAGATGCGACCGAAGCTATGCAAACAGCTGATGGGGAATTTACCTCAAACTCGTGTCACTCCAGTCCGTCTCTTCATCAATACTGGAGTTGATTATTGCGGGCCATTTTCAATCCATTACAAGATCCGTAGTAAAAAACCAACAAAGGCCTATATAGCCATATTGTGTTGCTTTTTCACAAAGGCGGTACATCTGGAATTAGTTTCCAGTCTTACCACTGAAGCGTTTATTGGTGCATTAAAGCGTTTTGTCAGTCGCTGCACTCACTGCCAAAATATTTATTCGCATAATGCAACCAATTTTATAGGGACTAAAAATCAGCTATCAAAACTAAAAGATACCCTATATTCAAAAAAAGGACAAGAATTAACTGCCTCTACTGCTAGCAAAAAGAAAATACATTTTCATTTCATCCTACCGAGAACACCTCATTTTGGAGGACTTTGGGAAGCTGCAGTAAAATCAGCAAAACACTTACTACTTCATAGCATTTCTACAGCATGTGTAACGCACGAAGAATTAAATACAATAATAATTGAAGTAGAAGCGATAATTTACTTTCGCTCTTACCTCCCAAATAGATAGTTAGGCAACAACCAGATGCGTTTCAAATCTGGCATATTAGAAGCGACTGTCTCGCCTGAAGCAGCAATTTTGGAAGCGATGGTCGTCCGAGTGTTTAAATGAATTACAGCAACGACATAAATGGAACAAATCATGCACTAATGTAATAATCGGTGACATTGTAATAGTAAAAGAAGATAATGTACCTGTAATAAAATGGCCACTAGCCACAATTACTCAAACGTGTCCTGGTGAAGATGGAATCGTGAGGGTTGCAGAAGTTAAAACATTCACTGGTCTTTTCAAACGTCCAATACACAGATTGGCACTCCTATCTATGAATCCCGAATCATCCGAAACTACAAGTAATAAGCCTGAAGTTAGTAAAAAAGACTTTCCAGAGGCCGATGACGAACCCAAAATCAAACGACCAAAATATATAAAACATCACCTCAGTTTAACCTTACTAGCCTTGTTGCTTATGTTTCAATTGGTGTTTGGAGTTCCTATTACAAATGAGAGATTTAAAAAAGGATTGGGTCTCCACTTTGAACAGTTTGGCATGGTCACTCCTTCAAATACTGAATGGAATATCGTCGTTTATTATGACATAACCCCCTACTGGGATGAAACATCTATATTCATCAAAAACACAAAAGACTTGCACATTATGTTTTAAGATGTTAAGTTATTTAAGAAATATGGAAATTGACTTACAGCTAGAAAATCGACTTTAAGAAGCAAAAGAGGAGTTGTAGACATCGTTGGAAACATAGCAAATTCGTTATTTTGTGTATACCACTCTGAATACGGCAAACAGATGTCAAATACAGTAATCAAGGTTCAAGAAAATGAGTCATACTTACTAAAATTATTCTAAAACCAAACATCAGTTGTGGACTCAACTATTAACATCATAAAGCAAAACCAACTCATAACAAGGGACAAGTTTGACCATATAAAATGGGAGATAAATATTAACGCAGATTCAATAAACCAAATAAACAGTAAAATAGTTTAACTACAACTCTCGCAATTGTTTACATCTGCAATTTTAGAATTGAACTTAATGGCAAACAACTTATTCAAAATCCAATCACTCTTATCGACACTAACCATGAGAAAATCAATCCACTACTTCTATTTCCACAGCAGCTAGAAAATGCCCTCAGTCAAATAAAGGATCATTTGCCTCTGTTACTTAGACTTCCAGTCACATCTGGGAATGATCTACTCACTCTATATAAGTTCATGAAACTAAAGGGAAGTCTGACTCGTCAACATGCTATCTTTAAAATCACGCTTCCACTAATCGATCATGAAGAGTTTAAACCGTTTTATATTACTCCTATTTCAAATGCTATCAACAATACATTGGTATCAATTAAATCATGCACCAACATTGTAGGAATCAACACTGATCGAAAAGAATTCATAGTTCTGTCGGCTCTTAAATTAAGCACATGTGAGGTAATGACTTCAGATATCCTTCTTTGCACAAACATTCAAATTCGTTATACCTACGAACCAGAGATATGTTCATGCGACATTCAATTATTTAACAACAAAACTGCATTCACATGAAACATTCAAAAAGTTAACTCCAAATGGATTTCACTAAAAAAAAGAACCAAAGTATCTATGCAACTATATCTTCTTCACAGGTCACCACAGTACGCAATAACGAAATAATTACAATCGAAATAAAAGGTTCAGGATTACTAACTCTAGAACCATAATGCATACGAAGACACGATTCTGTCACCATAAACGGTAAACAAACCATATCGGCTGTAGAACGATCTTCATACACAAGCCTTAATACTAACATGTCACTGATACAGCGTCTTATTTCCTTCCTTCTTCCAATAAAATTCCAGCAATGTTGAAGCGTTACATAAAATGAATTTGCAGCAATTAGAGTCCTTACAGAAAACCCTACAAGAGAATAAGGTCATGGAGCTCCCTAACAAATTTAGTAGACATCAAACACTCTTACATAATCAGATATGTTGCATTCGTCCTGAATATCATCACTTTGATCATAGCAGTAATAAAACTTCGAGGAATGAAAACATCCACATCGGAAAATTCTGATGAACCAAGCATAGAGCTTCATACAAATCCTACACCTGTACCAACGCCTAGGAAAAGGCTAAAATTTATTGTTGATGTTTCGGACATACACTCTTGTTGAAAGGTTGTTCAACGCGAGGGAGAATGCTTATACACACACATACCCATACATACAAAAAACAAAGAAATATAAAAAAAACTATCAAAAGCATTTTTAATTTCTTAAGCTCATTAACCATAAAAAGATATCATTTTGCTTACAATTAAGTTTGTTAGTTCTTTTTTTTTTGTTTAATTTTTTATTTTGGTTCGATAACCATTTAAATAATTTTTGCTTATGAATTATAGTAGAAGTTGCATTATATTTTTGTCGACATATCAAATTGCAATAAAATTATTATTTACAAAATTTAGCTGTGTTCTGTTAAGATAGTATATAAGAAGAAAGAAAAATAAAAATTTGTACAGTAGTTAAACAAGATTCTTTTGTATTAATTATTGTGCTCATTACCCTTTAAGTTTTAAGTCTCAAAGGGACAAACAAAGAGATTAATACATACCAAATTTATGTGTTAGGTTTGAGTCATATTAATCAAATTCCTACAATTACCTTAAGTTAGTAGATATTAAATGTAAAATGTTATAGTCTTATATACAGCGATCAGTTTCTAAATTTGTAGTCCCGAACTTTGGATAATAGCATGAGTCTAGCATAAACAATGCTTAGTTTTGATAAACAACAGGGCATAATTTTTAATATACGCTTTGATTAATAATAACTGTAACATTTAAAATAACAAGATTGCAAAATTTGATGAAGCTCTGCCGATAAGAGATTATGAACATGAAGAGATGTTTGAATAAAAATAAAGGTGGAAGCATAAATTGCCTAATTCTAGCCACAACTATTTATTTGCACGAAGATATCTGCTGATTTCTCAATATCTTGCAGAGACAGCCTACAAATATCGTCCTTTTTGATTTTTACCTTAATAAGTGATATCTGAATTTTCTAGGTCCCACAAAAAGGTAATGATTGCAACACTTTAGGGCGTGCTATTACATCTTGTCTTCGTTTGCATTATGATTATAGATTCTTTTATTCACGTCACGTTATTTATTAAAGATTTTCATCTCGTTGCACCTAGTTGTTTGGGATCATACTTTAAGTCGCAAAATACTATCTAGGCGATCGTTTGAATCAAAGAGATGCATACATAAGAAGTGATGAACTTTTTTGTTCATAAATATGCCTTACCGTGGCCATCAAAATATTGCATTCATTGCATTTTTGATCAGCTGCATATGGCCTCACTCATATCCACGCATATTACCGTTATAAGATACATCACAACGATTATTTAAAAACATTTTTTAATCTTTCTTAAAACTGGATTATTGAATGTTTATCCGCGATGTAATCATATGGATTGCCCATAAACCATATCAACAGCAGATGAACAAATATTTCTGGCTACTGGCCGTAAACCCAACAATATTATAGATAACCCATGTGACCAAGTAATTTAATTTACCTGGGCTATGGAAAAGTTCTAGCATACCGTTAGATTTCCCCCTTTATGGATTACTTAACTATCTAGAATTGTGTCAACAGGGGTAATAGGCAGCCCCCTCCCCTGAAAGCTGGCATGGAGTTAACTGGAATCTCCACGTTATTTCCACGGAAATCAGTAACCTCCAGATTTCCGCTAATTGTCTCTTTATCCTTTAACTGTTTCTCTGACTGATTATTGAGGTTGGCCCTTCGGGAGTATCGTGGTGGTTGTGGTTCCGCGACCCTCACGAATTTGATTAAGGGGCTAGGATCATCTCATCTTTACTGAGAACATTGGGTGAATGATCCGGATCCAGTAAGCATGCTAGTCATGGGTTCTTGATCAGGAGTTGGATAGTCTCCAACTCTTCAGGAAGGATTGGTGGTTTGCGACCCTGCTTCGGAAACTCCGAAATTTCAACTGGTAATAACCTGTTGCTAGAAATTAGTGTTCGGCTCCCTTGGGCGAGAATGACGCTGCTTTTCATCCACAGTGGTATGAACACCATCTGATTATAGGTGCAGATGTAAATCTTATCACGCATACCGTTAAATTATGAGTGATAAGCAATAGTAAAAATTCTGCCAATGCCTATCGTAACTTAATTGGAAATGGAAGAAATATATTACACAGATTGTTCACTTGCAATAAGTTTTGGAACCACAAACCTTGAAATATTTTCTTCAAAAACTTACTGTAGCTGTAATATACTCGTATCTTAGAGGATAAGCTGCAGGCCAGCGAATTTTTAGTCAACTATAGTTAATATAATACGAAACCCAATTTTATATTAATAGTAAGTCAACAATGTCGATGTACAATTGCGTAAATCTTTCTTCAGGATTTTAATTTTTTCAGTTCTTTATTTAATATGTCTGACAAAACCCATTGATTTATACTCGCTTTTATGGATAGCCAGAAGCATTGAGATGTCATAGTGTTTTTTTGAAGCTCTTGATGCGGGTTGTGAAATGTTTTGCAGTTTATCAAAAGCAAACTTTCTTAAATCATATGGACTGAAAGGCCGCATTTGCCATTTCACTTTTAGAAACTATTGGTACACTTGTTTTAGAAATTGGTATGGAACATATTTTCAGGAATGCTGACATAAAGAACTAGTTTCAAGAAGAATTTCATGTGCAAAGTAATGAAGAACAAATGAAATTATCAAATACAGAATCGGAGGATTTATAGTGGTTATAAAGAAAGCAAAAGTAAATAAAAAACCTTTAAATAATTTCAATAATAAATTTTGGGTTCTGTTATTGCGAAAGTCAGTTTTCGTGACAGGTCTGGTCGAAATCGAGCTTGCACTGTATTTAAAAAAAATGTTTTTTGTATTGACTTTGGAGAAAAAGTCGAAAAATATAACAATGCTTTTTTTATCACCTCAATATTCAATATTCAAAATATTTTTTTTTCCCACGAATATAATTTCCCTATTCTCAACAGGGGAAGGGAATAACAAGGGAGAGCAGACTTCGTATTTTTGAAGTCAGCTGTTTTGTTTCAACTGATTTCTTTTGACTAAATAATATTTGTAATAACAAAAGTGTAATTCTAACAATAGAAAAATTATTAAAAACTAAATTAAAAATGTTTAGTGTAGCATTTTTGATAGTAGTTCATGCAGAAAACCAGGAAATGCGGCAGCAGGACAAGAAGCAACTAAGGGTAGCACGGAAAAAGTAACGTAGTTACCTAAAAACGTATTATTTTCTTTTTTGAATGAGAGTTTCTTTCCGAAGTTTTGAAAAATACTAAAGGTTAAACAAACCGGCCATCAAATATTTATTAGATGTTTTAACATCCCACCTTAAGTCAAAACCTAAGTCATTTGAAGTGTATCCAATAGTGAAATTAATTGTAGCTTTACGGTTCTTTGCCGAAGATGGATACCAAACGGGTATAGGGAAAGAGAGCAACGTGGCTGTTGCCCAATGTAGCCTGAGTAAAGTTCTGACAGAAATAGTTAATATATTTTATAAACATTTTTGCCCAAAACGGATAACTTTCTGCAGAACGAAAGACGAAAAAAGGAAAATTTCGTTAGCTCTTTTCCTAAAGCATGGCATTCCTAGCGTTGTAGGATGCGTTGATTGAAGACATGTTCGGATTATTGCTCCTTCCACCAATAAGTACTTGTACTACAACAGGAAGGAATTCTACAGTTTGAATGTAATGCTGGTAAGTACTTTCACTGATTTTTTTATGCATAAGATATAATATACACAACTATTATCAAAAATAAAGCAATATTTACAGTTCTTTGATCATGAGATGAGGATCTAGTAGGTTGATGCCTCCCATCCCGGAGCTTGTCATGACTCGTTCATTTGGAATTCCAGAGACTTACGAGCTCACCTTAGCAAGTATATTTAAGAGGCGGCAGCAATTATTGGCTCCTTGGTAAGGTTTTGAATACAACTGAATGTATTCATAAATTAATAGCACATTGGAACCCTGGCTTATAACCCACATATATGGAGGTGCATTCTTGGGGCTAGGGAACTACACTACGCTCCAGAGTAGTTAAAGTAACAAATGTTTTCTGTGCTTTGCATATTATCTGCATTCATTTTAAGTAGTGATGTACACGATGCAGACAGTGATGGTGAAGTATCCTTAACCTCAACGCAGTATTATAATAATACATTAGGAATAATATTGGAAATAATCTTTAATAAATTTATATCCTAATTGAACTACATTTTATTAATAAATAGTAAAACATGTGTATTATATATATATATATATATATATATATATATATATATATATATATATATATATATAAATTAAAATGGTTTGGAAAATTTATTATCACATTTTATGAAAACAAACTAAAAAATAATTCAGAAAGAAAAAATAAAATTGATTTTTTAAAACTACAAAACAAAAATATAAATTATTTACAGAATTTACTTTTAAATAAAAAGAACAACAAAAAACTTAAATTAAAAATTAAAATAATTCATGAAGGTACTCTTATATCACATATTTTTTCCATTTAATTTCTATTTTTTAAAGTCTTCTAATTCCAACAGCCTACGATTTTTTTTCAATTTTATCTTCCACTTCTCTCAGTCTTAATTTTTCCATAACTAAATTGTGCCGATTTTGCTCCTTCAGTTCTTCCATCTTCAAATCGTAAAGGTGGTCTATACAGCGAAATAATTTTTTTATAATTTTGCTGTTGCTCCTTCATGTCTTTCAACATCCGTTTTTAAATAGTAATCTACTATGCTAGGACGTCCCTATAATAATAATTTGCCAAGGTGTAAGTTTTACTTTTTTCGCCTGCGGTTTTTGCGTTATATTATCACCATCACTGCTTTCAACCACCACATCGTCTGCCACCAAAAACTCCAATGAAGCATGTGGCAAGCTCTCTGGATTTTCTTTTGTGGTAGTAGAAAAGCCTAGCAGCTCACCTTCCACAGACTCCTTCGTTCTAATTAAATTATAGATCGACTCTCGTTTGTGGAAAATTTCTACCAGTTCCTCTAGAGAACTTCAGATTTTGTGCCGCACGTACTTTTCTTGATTGCATGTATGTATATTGAAAAGTATTATTTTTCTTATCAATACATTCTTCTCCTCGGCAATACTTTTTGAGGGTGGTCCTGCAACATTCAATTCCGCCTCCAAATTGCGCCATACAAGGTTAAGCTCTTCTTTGCTTCCCTTAAACCATCCACGTGCAATATATGGGTCAGATTGTATTGCATTTAAAAGAACGTCTAACTGCTTCTTGTTTGTTGTTTTTGACCTGAAAGTAAGAATAAATTACGATATTATCACATTTTTTTGTTCATATGTCTTTTGTTATGTCTGTGTTCCAGACCCGTGGATCGATCCGTAGTACAAGGCTAAGTGTCAGCGAAGTATCAAACACATTTTATTAATATCTTATATTTTTCTGTTGATAAAAAATAAGAGAATTATTTTTTCTTGTATATTTTAGTAATGCAACTAGACATAATAATATATCAATCTAACATAAACGTCAATGGAGGTTGTAAATACAAGATTTTTGTAAAGACTCTTGTTAAATAAATGATGTATTCTATTTTACAACATTTACGGATACTTCGTATAATATTGCTAATCATTCTCATTGTATGTGTTGGTGCTTATTCTGGTAAGTTTTAATTGCTTTTACATTTGTTAAAATACTTTATGATTTTAAACAAATTTACTTGAATTTACTTATATAACGCCCGTATGCATAAATGTTGCATGAGTTAAAAACTGAGTAGGGTTTTAGCGAACCTATATTTACAATTTGTACTAAAAATAGACACCAAATATATAAAATTAAAGCTCAGAAACGCTTTTCCTCGCATTTCTCTATTAGAAGTATGTACGTTCCCTAGATCAGGCAAGATTTATCAGGCTTCCTGTGGACTGTATTTGAAAGAAATTTCACAGTTGCTCCAAGAGCCTGAAAACGTAAAATGATTACGATTTCGATTGAAGCCTTCGAGTTTCCATCTATCAGCTTAAACAAAACCAATGCAAAAAATTTTACAAATCGAAGACTCTCGTCTTATTTAAAATAATATTAGCAACTATTAACAGCAAAAAACAAACAAATGCAGAAAAATTTTATATTTTTACTAATTAAACAATTAAAATAGATTTCAAATATATTTCCATTGTAAGCCGATAACGCTGTCTTATTAATCGCGTGTTGGGAAAAAAAGTCTATGAAAAAAACAGGACGGTTAGCAGAAAGCAAAATTAAATATATGTGTCGATTTATAAAGAAAATTGGAACAATATCTACTGTGTTGTGAGTAAAAAGAGTTTAAAGAATAAAAATAAAATTGAATCGGTGGGTAAGCCGATTACTTAATATAACATCGGGTTGTATATAGACTTCATTTAACCAAATTAATATTGAGTATGAATATTATTGATTATTATTTTATCCTTATCCAATAATTTTTATGAAGAATAGCAGAAATAGAATAATAGAAAGTGGAGTTGGATATATAGAAATATAGGTAAACAATAGGATTGAATGACTGAACACGCTACGGAAAGATGGATAAAAACGGTTTTTGGTCGACATGTTGGAGCGTCTAGAAGGTTTCGTGGGCGCTTGCGACTACGAACCGGTGTCTTTTGAAAGGTGTAGTTGAAGCGGAATATTCTCACAAAATATTTATTATAAAAAATTTTTATTAAAAAATAAACATCTTATGATATTCTCATAAAACATTAACTCAAATAAAAATATTTGAAATGTATTGTAATGATTGAAAATAAACAATGTTTTCTGTTGTTTTGAAATGTTTTGTAGTGTTTGTATGGAGTGTTTTTGAGTCTTGCTGTCTATGCTATGTTGATTTTATGAAAATTCTCATAAAATCAGTTTGGCTTTGGATATAACACTATTATGTCTAGTTCACACATACGCCTTTATTGAGATTATCGCAATAAATGCCATTAATGAGCTCAATATTCCATACAAAATCTCAATTAAGCTATTGCGCAATAAGTACGAAATTATTATAATATTGAGTATAAATGAAGACACAACACTGTTCAGAAGTATGTTCAGTGAACCGAAATGATCTACAATTATCTGCAATGACATATGTATGTAAACATAAACAAAATAAAAACCACCCCCATCAAGAAAAAAGGTATGTTTTTAATTTATTACAATTATTTTAATAACAACTAATTGTTTTTTAGATTAAATGGAATATATATATATATATATATATATATATATATATATATATATATATATATATATATATATATATATATATATATATATATATATATATATATATATATATATATTATATATTTTATATATATTGCTTAACATACGCTAATTTGACTTGTGGGAAAGTGCTGAGTCAACAATTCTGGTGCATAGAATAAGTTACACTTAAGACAAACATGTTTGTAAAGTTTAGTTCTTAGTTAAGAAGCAAGAAATAAAGAGCGTTAGCTCGAAAAAAATTATTTTTTTAAATATTTCAACAACAGAAAAATTAATTGGCACCATAGCAGGGACACGCGAAAAAAAACCCTGAAAATTTAAGTAAGAATTCGCGTGTGAAAATTATAAAAACCTGAAAATATAAAGTATGGACTCGCATGTGAAATTTACAAATCCTGAAAAAAAAGTAAAGATTCGTGTGTGAAGAACTCAGGACCTGTAAAGGTAAAGTAAGGTGTACGAAGGATAATAACTTATCCTAAGCTAAAAATAAAAATCTTTTCTAATGATATTAAAAAAATAGTAAAATAATATTAATTAAGCGATTACTCAAGCAAACCCGGCGAACTCCGTTTCGCCACCAGATCGCTTCGTTTCTTGTAACATTTCGCTTGGGGATTAAAAGATGAAGAAAAATTATTTTTTTTATGTTTTATATCTGAAAAGGATATATTTTATTTTATTGCACAACAGCAATGAATTCATTGCGATTACAAAAATGAAGTGGAATTTAAAAGAAATGAAATGAAAGTGAATCCAAAGTAAATACAGAATCGAAGCGGAAAACGTGTCTGCAAATTATCCGTTTCATTTTTGTTTTCGGTGCCATGTGAAAAACATTTTTTTGTTCTTAATATTGAATCTGTCTGTATGACATTTACATATGTATTAAAATTGTAATCTATGCATATGTAATATCAATAAGAGTGTTATCTTGCCAAATCAAGAGTTTGCACCCTTTTTAGACGCCTGTGGCCCTCAAATAATAACAAGTTCCTCGCAAGCGGATTGGGATGATTGGTGATTTTTGCAACGTAGTTTGTGCATGACTTTCTAATCTCTTCTCGGATGGTAGGAATATTGAGGTCCTTAAGGATGTTATTATTCCGCATATACCAGGAAGCACAAGTAATCATTCTCAAGATCTTTGATTGTCTTCTTTGTAGTATTTCAACATTTGATGCTGAGGCGGACCCCCATAGCTGGATTCCATAGGACCATATAGATGCACGTCTTTATGTTGCGACGTTTATTTTTACAATGACTGACTATCCACGCAGACGCTACTCTTTTATGCTTGTCCATTAAAAGTCTATAAAATTTTAAGAATCTTCTATTCTTTTTGTATCACATTTTGTTGTTGTATGTAGTAGGCGTCTTGTTGGTAGATGAAAATCTGGCAGCCTGATTGACTACTATTTTGTACACTTTTGTGCATCTTTGCTTTTTTAACTTTCTTACTTCACTTCCTTCTTACACTTCTTAAATAAAGCTTCTTTTGTTCATATTGCTCAGAACGCAATTGGCTTTCATTTATAGAATCCTAACAGGTTATGGGCCCAGAAATTGATAAGCAATAGTCAAAAGAGCACCTTTAAAACGATTAAAGATTTATTTTTTTTAACATGGCGTCGATCGCAAATTTCAACGTAGAAAGGCTTAAAGGAAGAGAAAATTATACCTCGTGGGCGTTTGCTGTCAAAAATTATTTACAACACGAAGAGCTATGGGAAACCGTATCAGGAATTTATTCGGACAATGGCATAGACGTTAAGTTGGACACAAGGGCTAGAACGAAAATTATTTTATTGATTGACAAAATCAATTACGTCCATATTGAAAATACTGTGACTTCTAAACAGGTATGGGACAAGTTGAAGGCGGCATTTCAGGACTCTGGTTTAACACGAAGAGTAGGACTGTTGCGGCAACTAATTACAACGCGTTTTACCACATCTGAAACTATAGAAGAGTATGTTAGCCAAATCGTCAGCACCGCGCACAAACTCAAGGAAGTTGATATGCCGGTAAGTGACGAGTAGATTGGTACGTTGCTATTGGCTGGACTTCCTGATGAATACGCTCCTATGATAATGGGCATAGAAAGCTCGGGAGTTAAAATCTCTTGTGATTCTATAAAAACAAAATTGTTGCAAGATATAAGAAAACCTACTGAAGGTAGTGCACTTTACTCTACAATGAGAAAAAAGAAATTTGATACAAAGAAGGGATTCCGTTGTTTTAATTGCAATCGCCATGGGCATAAAGCCGCTGATTGTCGCGTAAATAAAACCAAAAAAAAGGATCAGGAAGTTGGTTTTTGTACTGTTTTTGTAGCTGATGTGATCAATGAAGAAGATTGGTTTGTGGACTCTGGTGCCAGTATGCACATGTCCATGCGTAAAGATTGGTTCACTGAGATGAAAAAGCCCCAAGTGAAGGAAATTATTGTCTCTAACAAGGAAAAATTGAAAGTGGAAGGTGTTGGCAATGTCACGGTGCATGTTAGAAATGGAAATTGCTCATCTACACGAATAACGATACACAATGTGTTGTGTATTCCGGACTTGACGGTCAACCTCTTGTCAGTGAGCCAAATTACAAACAGGGGACTTTCTGTAAAATTCGAAGGTGACAAATGCCTTATATATACAAATGGTAAAGTAGTTGCAACTGCTCAGCTTGAGAACAATATGTTCAAACTGAATCGTAGGATAATGAAACGTGTATGGTGGCACAAAATAACATCGAACTGTGGCATGCTCGTATGGGCCATTTAAATTATACTGATTTGACAAGAACCAAAGCCTTAGTAAATGGTATGCAATTTCAGCAAAAAACAAACCAGAACTGTTAATCGTGCATCAAAGGAAAAATGGTGCGAAACTCATTTAAATCATCGCGGACACGTACAACAGATTTACTTCAGCTTGTCCATTCGGATCTTTGTGGTCCGATGGAAGAGCTATCTATAGGAGGAGCTAAGTATTTTCTCACTTTTATAGACGATTTTTCGCATAAAGTTTTTATTTACATTTTACAGTCAAAATCTGAAGTGTCAGCAGTATTTTTGAAATTTAAGGTTAGAGTAGAAAATGAAACTGGTCGAAAAATTAAATGTTTACGCACTGACAACGGCACAGAGTATTGCAATCATCAGTTGTCAAAGATTTTAAATGAAAATGGAATACAACATCAGACTACAGTGCCGTACACTCCTCAGCAGAATGGCGTTGCTGAGCGGATGAATCGTTCTATTGTTGAACGCGCACGATGCATGCTGTTACATGCAGGTTTGCCCTCAAAGCTTTGGGCTGAAGCCGCTACCAACGCAGTTTATGTTATAAATCGATTTGCTTGCGCTGGCATACCCAAGCGTATACCACAAGAAGTATGGACAGGCATCAAACCAAATTTAAGCCATATAAAAGTTTTTGGCTCCCGCGCACTTTCGTACATTCCTAAGGAAAAAAGGAAGAAATGGGATGCTAAATCTCAAGAGCTAATATTCGTTGGATACTGTGAGGATACTAAAGGTTATCGCTTGTTAGACCCAAGCGGGTGGCGTGTGGTAAAGAGCCGAGATGTAGTATTTTTTGAAAGTGAATTTAAACACACTACTGAAAATCATCAAATTGAAATTGTGTTAAATTTTACGGACGATAAGTCAAAGGATTCTAATAAGATTACTTGCAAAGATTTTCTCGATAAGGATGATGAGAATGAATCTTTCGAAAATGAAGGTGATGCCACTTCAGTAAATGTGAATGAATGTGAAAGCGCTCGGCGCTCCAAACGTGTACCAAAACCCATTTATATGCCAGATTATCAATTGTATTTAGTGGAGGCAAACGACTTAGGGGATCCCTTAACTGTGGATGAAGCTATGAAACGCCAAGATGCCGCGCATGGCGATGGACGATGAGTACAAATCATTGATAGATAACGACACCTGGACACTAACAGACTTACCTGTTGGAGCGAAACCAATAAAATGTAAATGGGTTTTTAAAATAAAACGTAATGAAAATGGCGGGGTGCAAAGGTACAAGGCTCGTTTGGTAATTAAGGGATGTTCTCAGAAGCAGAGCATTGATTATTAGGAGACGTATTCCCCTGTTGTACGGTATACATCGATTAGATATTTGATTTCGATAGCTGCTCAATTTGACCTTGACGTAGACCAGATGGATGCAGTCACAGCATTTTTGCAAGGTGATTTGAATGAACAAATCTTTATGGAACCCCCCGAAGGTTTTCGAAACAATATCAGAGACAAAGTATGTAAACTCAACAAAGCTTAATATGGATTGAAACAGGCCAGTCGCCAATGGAATAAGAAATTAGATCAAGCTTTAAAGGGGATGGGCTTGCAACAATCAAATCTTGATTCATGTATTTACTACAACGTCAATGACTCTAAAATATTTTTCATTGCTGTGTATGTCGACGACTTAATGATTTTTTCAAACAACGACGAACTGAAAGCGCAAGTAAAAGCTGGTCTACAGAACAGTTTCCTGATGAAAGATTTAGGCGAATCTAAAAGCTGCATTGGTCTTCGAATATCAAGAAGTCGCGATCAACATGAAATATATATTGATCAGTCAGTCTATACGTCGGAAATTTTGATGCGTTTCAATATGGCAGATTCTAACCCAATTTCAACACCTTTTGATATTAACACAAAATTAACACACCCAAAATTTAAATCTAAGATTATGGATAACATACCGTACCAGGAGGCGATAGGCAGTTTACTATACTTGGTGCAAGGTCCTCGTCGCAAATTTAATAATAATTTCGATAGTTCCCACTGGTCTGCAGTGAAACGTATCTTCAGGTATCTTAAGGGCACAGTCAATGCCAGAATTACCTACAAAATTAGTGAAGATTTTAGAGTTTATGGCTTCTGTGATGCCGATTATGCTAGTGATGTTGTTGATAGACGCTCGTGCTCGGGTTATGTATTTATACAACAAGGTGCAATAAGCTGGTGCAGCAAGCGACAGGCGACAGTGGCTTTATCTACTACTGAGGCCGAATACATGGCGATGTCCACAGCCATCCAAGCAGCTTCGTCAATTAAAAAATAAGTTTTGGAAAAACTCTCAGGATGCAATTATTCTTTTGTGTGATAATAAAAGTGCCTTGAATTTGGCGAAAAATGAGGGATATCACGGACGCTCCAAACACATCGATGTGCGCCATCATTTTATTCGTGACAAAATAAATGATGGAAATATTGAATTACAATACCGAAAATCCGAAGACATGGCTGCCGACTTTCTTACGAAACCGGTAACAAAAGACAAACACCTGAAATTTGCCAATATGATCGGTCTAGAAAACTTATAGCCAGCTTTTAGTGGAGGTGTTGGTAGATAAAAATCTGGCAGCCTGATTGACTACTATTTTGTACACTTTTGTGCATCTTTGCTTTTTTAACTTTTTTACTTCACTTCCTTTTTACACTTCTTAAATAAAGCTTCTTTTGTTCATATTGCTCAGAAAGCAATTGGCTTTCATTTATAGAATCCTAACACGCCTGTATGTATGTGTGTATTTTTGTTTTTGTGTTATTACTGATAAAGTTTCTTCTTGGATTTTATTTGAAGATATTTGTTGTTGTCTTGTGTAAATAAGTTTTCTTAGAAAACTACGCAGATAGTAAACAGTATACAGACTTATTGTTGTTTCCGTGTATAATATTTATATGCAGTTAGTATACAGAAATTAGTGTTTGTCTTGCATGCCACGCAGTTTGCAAACACCATAAAAAATTGTTGTTGTTTGCGCAGTTTTTAACTAGTTTTGTTGTTGTGCATAAGTTTTCTTAGCAAGCCACGCAGATAGTAAACAACATACACAGTAGTTTACTTCATTGCTTAATTATTTTCTTTAAAAACTTAAGCAAGGCTCATCCGTAAAAATATGTTAGTAACATATTTACATAATTCTTCATCTTACGAATTATAAATATAATTATAGATATGTTGCGGAATACTCTATTGATTCTCTAGAACATCGATGCAATGTAGGTTGTATTTTTTATCGTTACTACAATGGTTAGGGTTCTAACGAAATTAGGAAACTTGTTTTCGTTATTCGCACGTTTTTGTGTTTGACTCGATTTTCGTTGAGAGCGCATCCATTTGTGGTCGACTTTCCAGTGAATGGCACTACGCCTAATAGGTAGAATTCGCTTTTTTACAGAACAGGGAATACACTCCATCCAAAGGTCTTTTTTCTCACTTTCGATGTAGGAAAATTTAAATCGAATGTCTACAAAACTACAACTTCTTTCCTGTCCCCATTATTTAATTTCGCAGTTCTGGTACAATGCATTGCATAATTAGAAACAATGCGTGTTGCTACGAACAAACCAAAATACTTGTATGTAACTTGCAATTAAGATTAAGATTAAGCTCTGAAAAAGTGAAGTGAAGTGTTTAAAGTGAACAACAAAAGAAAAAATAATATAAAAGTATAAAATATTGTAAAAACTTAAATAGATCTTGGATATTTTTGAGAATTTATAAAAAACAACTGCAAAACAAAAGTTGGTTTAAGAGATTTCATTATTAGCACGGGCATGGCAGAGTGCAATAAGTGCAGAACTGCAATACGTGGTGAAACGGGAGTAAACTGCGCGGAAGTATGTAATAGGACATATCATTGCACGATGAAATGTGCGGGAATTGATCAGTATTCGGCGAAAATTTTGGAGGCAAATAAATACATTAGATTTATGTGTAATGATTGTTTCCAATATATACATAACGTTGATTTGGTTTTGAAGGACATACAAGATGGCGTTAGGGCAAACAAATTTAATTTAATAGAATATAAAAGTGAATTTGAGTCGGCATTAAAACGAAATGAAAACGACATTAAACAACTTTTAGAGGTTATAGAAGCGCGATATGACGAGAGAGCCCAAAAACTGTGCGGAACAAGTGTTTTAGAATTCCAAAAAGTATAAAGTATATAGAGTTCAATTTGCGCGATCAAAGAACAAAATGTAGAACTCCATAATGATATAAAAAAGAAAAATGCGGCGACAGGTGGAGTAATAACTTATTTTAAAAAGGAATGGAAAGTAGATAAATTCTATGAGAAAATAGATGAATATAAATATTGGATGTCCATATATCTAGTAAGGAATAAAAACAGTATACAGGTCTTGTTCAACAGAGAATTAGAAAGGATGATGTACAATTATGGAAATGCGGATATAAACATATAATTTTGATTATTGGATTGAAAACACAATAAAAAAAAACACGGTTATAAAAACAATAAATGAGAAAACTAATGACAAAAGATGGTTTAATAATGAAATAAGATGAATGAAAATACAGAAAAATGAGAAATATCAAATAGCTAGGCTCGAAAATACGGAAGATTGGTGGAATAATTATAGGATGTTTAGAAATGTGTACCAAGTAATTGTTGAAAATGCAAAGAACAATTACGTTAACAAGAAAACAAACAATGCCAGAATTATGAAGGAAATGTGGAGGGAAATTAAAAGCCATATCCTGAGAAAAAATCAAACCGCAATTGGATCTGTGATATTCAACCAAATAGAATATAGGAAAGGCTGTGATATAGCTAATAAATTCAATAATTACTTTGTTGACAGTATAACTACCATTAGAAATACAATTGGCTATGTGCAATATGACAATCCCATTCCTAGGATAAACTCTCAATTTTCATTTCGTGCAATAAACATAGAAAAACTGAAAAATGTATGTAAACCCCTTAAAAATAAATCTGATCATTGTAAAATTTCATGTAAGATGTTACTTAATAGTTGGAATATAACTGAAACATAATTGCTGGATATAATAAATGAATCGCTAAGAATTGGGGTATTCCCTGAGAATTGAAAAACATCAATAATAATCCCAATAGAAAAAATCTCAAAAACAAAAAAGTGTGAAGAATTTCGGCCAATTAATACACTGAAAACGTGTGAAAAAATATTGGAATAAGTTGTTAAAGAACAACGTGAGGAATATATAGAGGTCAACAACCTGTTTTTCTATTGTTTTTTGGTAATGGTCTTTTTTTGTAACTGTAATTAAAGTTATTAATACCCGTTGTTAACTTTGTCCCAATTTACATTAGACGATTTTTGTCGCTGCAATTTTTAGTTTGTTTTTGTAAATAATGTGTGTAAAGAGAATAGTGGAAGAGTTCCTCTTCCACGACAAAAGTCGTCCAATGTAAATTGGGACTTTCCTTCATCTTAAATTTCCTATACGTCGTCACAGCCTATGACGGCGCCTGAAAAATGAAGCGCCCTGTGGGTCTGGCTATTACCGGCAAAAGTAGATTTTCGACCCTATTCTGTGGTGTGAAATTGAGTCAGAGTGTTGGTTATTATAATTAACGAAGGTTTTAGAGCTCGTTTGAATTACACACCGTCGGAGCAATTAATGTAACTCTGAGAAATATTTAGAGCTTGGTTGTCGTAATATTGGTTTAAATATAAGTTGTGTGCTAACCATGGGATCACATCAATATCAAATTGCAAATTTATTGGAAAAGGTACATTGGTATAATTTAGATGCTATATAATATATGTAAAAAGTGGTGGACAAAAGAATAGGAAAATTGTGTACTTTCAATTTAATATCAATTTGTTTGTGTGAATACTTAGATAATGGAGCAATATGTATTAATTTACAAAAAACACGCTTTGGTTAAGCTAATGCAATAAGAAAAGTAGTAAAAAATAATATACAATAATTAGCGGTCGCTCGCCCTTATTAGTTATCAGTCTTTAAACTTTCATCGAAAACTGGGAATGTTAACTATCCAGAAATTATTGGTATCAGCTTTCAAAGATATCTTTCAGGTTTTAATGAATATTATATGGCTATTTTCTATGTAAAGAGTGGGTGAACGCTTCGTCTTCTAAATATTTCGTGCAAGAAACATTTTTTTAGTATTTTTACTAAAATTAAACAAATGGAGAAGTAATTGTAGTTTTTCCAATAACCACACAGAAAAGGAAATCTGGAGGAGTTTGGTAATTTTCTCGGAAATGAAAGAATGGTTGGACGAAAGTTTTGGAGGGGACAACTTAATATGAATTAATTAAATTCTAATAGTCAAATACCTATATTAACATAATATATTTATTTCAATGACCTTGATCCTTTTCTCAGGAATTAAGAACTAAGTAATCCCATAGTTATGTCAGCAATAAGTGGTGAAAGTTTGTCGCTTTACAAAACATGTATTGTCTTAGGAGATTGTAAAAGAATATAAAGAATTTAAAAAGGTGCAATGAGAAAACTTAAGAAAATGAATAATATACAAGAAATATGTGAAAAAATATGTATTATTATACAATCTTGTTTAATGATTATTGCTCTTATTCCCATACATAGCTGTATATATTTAAGGACACTAATGTACATTCATATGCCAATTTTACCATCATTTTCTTCAACAGATGACTTCAAATGATAAGGACTTTCGGTTCATGGCAACAAATGATTTAATGACAGAACTTCAAAAGGATAGCATTAAACTGGATGACGAGTCAGAAAAAAAAGTCGTTCGAATGGTTCTTAAATTACTAGAGGACAAAAACGGGGAAGTTCAAAATTTGGCAGTTAAGTGCCTAGGCCCCTTGGTTAATAAAGTCAAAGAGAACCAAGTTGAGACTATTGTAGATTCACTGTGTGCTAACATGATATCAAACACGGAACAATTACGTGATATATCGAGTATTGGTCTTAAAACTGTTATATCTGAACTTCCACAGAATTCCAATTCACTCGCTCCTAATGTATGCCAGAGAATTACTGGCAAATTAAGTAATGCGATTGAAAAAGAAGACGTTTCCGTTAAGCTTGAATCATTGGACATACTTTCTGATCTCTTGTCACGTTTTGGAGAATTTTTGATACCATTCCATAATACAATACTTAAGGCTCTCGTTCCTCAACTGTTGTCTTCTAGACAAGCCGTACGAAAACGGACAATTGTGGCATTATCGCATCTTCTGACTCTGGCTACAACAAATGCGTATAACGGGGTAATTGACCATTTACTAGATGGCCTTGAAAGTTCCCAAAATCAAGCAAATACTCGCACCTATATTCAGTGCTTGGCATCAATTTGGTAACTATCCTCTTTATTATTTTGTAATCTTGTACCAAAATGTGCTTGGTTTTAGTCGCCAGGCAGGACATCGCCTATGTAAACACATAGATCGTGCTATGATACTTCTTAAGCAGTACAGTCAACAAGATGATGATGAACTACGAGAATTTTGCCTGCAAGCATGTGAAGCATTTGTAATCCGTTGTCCAGAGGCAATCCGTTCCCATATTGCAATGGTATGTACATATATTAATTTATTTAATATTAAATGTTCAAGAAGAAACGCTGTTAATAATTAATAAAATTTAATTTCATTCAATCGTGTTTATTTTCTTCAATAATATATATTTTTTAAGAATAAGCTTTTTGTATATTGCTCACATATTCATTATACAATACAGGGGGGTTTAATAATCGACTAACTAATTGGCAGTTTCTTACGCATTGATTGATAAATAATGAAATCTTTTATTAAACACGTTTAATTTTTAAGTAAGTTGAAAACAAATAAAAAATTTACAAATAATTACAAGGAATAGAAACATTTTTGTTTCCCTGAATATATCTCACACACAAAGCTTTACAACTATAGCTATATAGTAGTGTAACTGCTATACCAAATATCCCGAAATATGCAGGTGGAAACAAACTGACTGTTAATGCATGACCTTAATTTGTTCACGTTACATTTCTCAGATGCCGTTTAAATAACCAAGTGACTTTGAAATTATGCACCGTTCAAATGCCCTTGACTTTGTTAGGTGCGTATAATGATCAATGCGTTTCATACTGCATCAATAATATATTAAATTAATTTCAGAAAAAAGAGGTTGAGTATAATATGAAAAAACGCCCAGCCAAAAAGTGGATAAGAACAGTTTGTAAAATAGACACAATTAGATAAATGCAACTTAGTAGCTCGCATCGCGAAGCACGTAAGACAAAATAAGATTATATATTTTAAATCCTAAAAATTATTATACAATGATTATAGCCTACAGCATACACATTTTAAAGACAACTTTTATTCATTTAATATTATATAACACAAAGTTTTTGTAATTAATATACATTTCGAAATAATGAGTTAAATCCTAGCTGAAAAATATCCACGACGTGCATACTATAACATGCATTGTGTATAATGGTTAAAATACAAAGATCGGAATACTCTTCTAATATTGATAGATTTCCGATGTTTCAAAAATATCTGCCTGTATATTTTTGCAGTTGCCTGACATTTTTAGCGTCCGCGAAAGTGTTTAATATGGCACCTTTTTTTGTCATAATACTGCAGCGAAATCATATTTAAAAATAGTATGACATCCATGGACATAAACTAAAACTTGATTGATTAAATGAAAATTGCACTTAACCAAGAAAACAAA
This sequence comes from Trichopoda pennipes, assembly GCA_030448955.1. Lineage (NCBI taxonomy): Eukaryota > Metazoa > Arthropoda > Insecta > Diptera > Tachinidae > Trichopoda > Trichopoda pennipes. Next base: position 3,468,188 of record JASKUP010000042.1, on the reverse strand, counting down.
TTAAAAGATAAAACGTTGTAACCGTTAACATGGGCGCGCTTTTTTTTTTATTTTACTAGGTTCAAACACGTCAAATGTTTTCTTGCAATATGTCTTTTTTGGCCATAAGGAACTAGGAATAATGAAGTATTTTTATTTACTCCGAAGCGTTATGATTTTTGTATATTGATTTACGGCACATGTAAGTAATATATGTTACAATAGATAGTAACCCTTTGAAACCCTTTTAAATAATACTGTAACTTATCTATAGATGAACAATAAAATGAAACTCATTCTATACTGTGGACTCTAACATACGACATGGTGACAGGTAAAAAAACTAAAAGTTTTGCTGAAAATAAGGTTACAATTAAATAAAGGAAACGTATGATTTTATAGTTGTAAGAGAAAGCTCGTGAAAGATGTTTCTATTTCTTTTCAATACATTAAAGAATGACTCCTAACTGAAAGCCACATAAATTTGGACAGAGCTGTCCGAGAAAATTTAAGGCAGTTAGTGTCATGTAATAATAAAGTCAGTATAATTTGGATACTCAACTGAACAACACGCGTCTTTATTTAGCTCTCAGATGATATGGTGTCAGAAGTATATAAATAAAAATAAAAAAACTAAATCAAAAGAAAGAAACTGAATATGCAATAACAAAAAACAAATAAAAGAAAGAAAAGTTGAAAACTGGTTACCAAAAAAAAAAAAAACAAAAAAAAAAAAAACGTTAGTTGGATTGCTTACTGCAGAAAACATTTAAGAAAAAGAAAGAGGTATTTACATAAACGGTATTTTCGCTCAAAATAATTTATTTTCAAAAATTAAAATTAAAAATAAAACAATAGAAATTAGAATATTTTCAAAACGTTATTAAAAGTACATTTTTTTAAATTTAATTTAATTATAAATCGGGGTCGAAATGTACTACGTACCTTCAGCGGAGTATACCAGCGTATGAAATGTAGCTTAGACAAAAAAATCTCTAAAGCGATGAGAACTAGCAAAAGAGAATTTCGTTAAGCTTACAATAGGGAGGTTCGTTACTTTGCGCGTAAACATCCCGCCCCCCTTGCACGGTTGCAACAAGAGGAGCTAAGAAAAAAAAACACATGCAAATATTAAAAAAAAATAAAATTTTACAAAACTTATTCTACAATTCATTATGCTTAAAACTAACTAAAAATTAATAAATAAAAATAAGTAAAAAATGACTGTTTAAACAATGTGTCTCGACTGGACGTTAATGACGATCGTAACGGCTTGTCCATGGTAACCTCCGTAATTCGATGGAGTTGGCCGGTAATAGTGTTGTTGCTGATGTTGGTGGCGCTGAATCTTTTGCTGTTGTCGTAGTTGTTGATGTTGACGTTTTTTAGGGTGCCTAATGCTGTTAGGTCTGGGATTCTGGGATGTAATTCTGGAACGTTTTTCCCTACTCGAACCAGGAGTATTCTGATGCCGGGACCTATGTAACATGGTATGGTGCTCCTCAAGGCACTCCGTGCATCGGTCTCTACTTGTACAGTTTCGCAAGAGATGAGTCGTCACAAAACAATTAAAACAGTACTTTAGTTTCCTCACCGTACGGATTCGCTCATCCACTAACATCTTCTTAAACATGTAGCATTTCCGCAAAGGGTGATCCTTTTTGCATAGGCGGCAAGCAGGTTCCGCATTAACCGCAGCAGGTACCACCTGTACGTCGGACTTTCGGTGTAGTTCTAGACGACGGGATTCAGCCATATTACTATTAGATGAAAGAGAAACAAAACGGATTAGAGCTATTCGGATATAGGTAACAAAACGAGTTTAACAATTGGCCGCGTTAAAAAACCGGTAGCCGTTCTTAAATCACAAACCCGAGGTTTAGCATCAGTACCTAAATAAACCTTTTCTACACATCTCAGTTTCCATTCACTGGGAGGAAGGTTGTCCTGACGAATAATCACAATGTCTCCTACCTGAAATTCTCTCCTTGGGTACTTCCACTTCACGCGTCGGTGAAGTTCTTTCAAGTACTCTTCTTGCCACCGAATTGCAAATTGGTGGTGAAGCACCTTTAATTTCTGTCATCTATTAGCATGACTCATAGGCAGATCAGCCATGTTAGGCTCAGGGGAAGTAAGCAAGGAAGTACCAATTAAAAAGTGACCGAGGGTTAAAGGAATGACATCATAGGGACTTTCACTCATCGGGCAAAGAGGACTTGAAATCAAACTTGCCTCTATTCGAGTCAACATCGTTGTAAACTCTTCATACTTAAACTTTTGAGCATTTGAAATTTTCTTCAAATGTGTCTTGAAACTTTTGACACCAGCCTCCCAAAGACCACCCTTATGTGTGCATATAAACTTTTCGAAGCATAAACTTTCTCTCTCACAAAAGACAGGAAGTTTTTCCTGTCGGCTTCAAATTTAGAAGCACCGACAAAGGCGGTCCCATTATCGGATTATAAATGGGCTAGACATCCACGTCGCGAGAAAAATCTACTAAAGGCAGCCAAAAATGTTTCGAAAGACATATCGCTAGTGGCCTCAAGATGTAATGCTTTTGTAGCGAAACATACAAAAACTACCACATAACCTTTCGTTACTTTACAATCCCTTCCAACATACGATTTTATTTCAAATGGCCCAGCGAGATCTAAGCCTGTTTGTGTAAAAGGCCTTGAAAGGATGGTTCTTTCGGGTGGTAAAGAAGCCATTAGTTGCTGGCCCATTTCTTTTCGGAAGAGAATGCTCTTTTTGCATTTTCGAATCGTACCTCGGATAAGATTCTTTATATTAGGAATCCAAAATTCCATACGAATTAGCCGCATCATCAAAGCCTGTCCACCATTTATGGACATGTTGTACAAAAAGCCGTGTAAAAACGGCCTCATATGGCAGTTTTTTCGGACATTTTTCATCATACGTGAGATTCGGGGCTTGTACAAGCCAGTCCGAATCTATAAAGGGGTTTAAAGAGAGCAAACGGCTCCTAGATGGTAGCGGTATCCCCTTAGATAAATACGAATTTTCAAGGAAATAAGACTGCTGACATATTAGAATTAAACGACATCGTACAAATCTCACTTCAGATTGGGTTATCTCTAACTTCAATTCAAGCTGTTGCGCAAACGGAGAAAGCGCAGTAACCGAAAACAATATGCAATAACTCTCATTGCTCGGGGTAAATCTGAAAACCTTTTCAATATATCAAGTTTGTGTGGTTCTGTGTTTAGTCTGGCACACTCTAGGTGCGCATGTATGCTAGTTGATTTCCGGGGCCATTCACTCCTTGGTTTTGATAGCCATCGAGGACCATGCCACCAAAGGGAATTGTTAATTAAATCACGAGCCAGAGATCCACGATTTGCCACGTCAGCGGGGTTATCTTTGGAATCTACGTGAGACCAATGCTTAATTCACACACACTAAACAATGAGTGCAACTCTATTCGCAACAAAAGTGGGCAAATCACATGTGTCTTTATTTAGTCAGGCTAAAACTATAGTGGAGTCAGACCATTGAAAAATCTTATCCTCGGGGAAATTTGACTGACATTTTAATGAATCCACCATTTTTGCCAAAAATACTGCTACACAGAGTTCTAACCGGGGTAAAGACTCAAATTTTACTGGAGCAACTTTTGTTTTGGAAGCAAGTAAATGCGATTTAGTCTCAGACGGGGAAGAGAGAGAGCGAACATAGATTGTCGCAGCATATGCTTTCTCTAAAGCATTACAAAATCCGTGAATCTCAATATCATTGTCTCGATGAAAGTTAACCCATCGAGGAATGAAAATTTTCTCGACATTCGGGTAATCGTCGAGAAAAGTGTGCCATTGAACCAACGTAGAAGGGTTCAAACACTCATCCCATTCGGTCTTGTCCTTCCATATTTGTTGCATAATCAGTGTTGCAACGACAATTTTTTGGAAAAGCCAACCGGCGGGATCAAATAGTCTGGCAATTTCAGACAAAAAGCTCGTTTTGTGACCACATTTCTATTAGGCTGCGTTACGAGTTTAAAATAAAAACAATCCTTCTGAGCATTCCAACGCACGTCTAAAGTTTTTGTTGTGCTCGCATCTGAAAACTTCAAAAAATCGGCATCAAGCAAATTTTCATTCGGAATATTTTCTAAAAGACGTATATTAGTAGAGCTCCATATTCGGAGAATAAAACCAGCTGATCGAAAAACTTCAATGAGCTCATTCACGTTTGCTAATTGGAGTAAAGTTTTTATAGCCAGGTAAGGCGCACAGTTTGATCCAAACGTTACTGTTTTTAACTCATAGTCCTTTATTTCGTCATCAGGATTACATCGGAAAAGAATCCTTTGAAATGTGGAATGATTGGAATGTATGAGAATTTGCCTGTACATTTTCTCTATGTCGGCATTAAATACAAAACGATAAAATTTCCAACGGAGAATTGAAATAGTGAGGTCTGCTTGTAGTATCGGACCCTGGTATAAAACACTATTTAGACTTAAGCCACTTGTAGACAGACTAGAAGCGTTAAATACTACTCGTAGTTTTGTAGTAATGCTGTCTGGTTTAATAACTGCATGATGAGGCATATAATAGCAATTAGCTTCAGATTCGGGGGACTAGTTTCACACATATGTCCTAGTTCGATATACTCTTTAATAACATTATCATACTGGGATTTTAAAACGGGGGTTTTCAATAATCGGGTCTCATTTCTTCTAAATGGCGATAGAGCAATATTTCGGGAGTTGCCTAGAGACAAATACTTAGGAAATTCTGGCATAAACGGTAAAGAAACTACAAATCGGCCCTCTGAATTTCTATAAGTTGTGTTCCTATAAAACTTATCACAAAATTCTTCTTCGGTTGATCGGGGTGCGGGGGAAACTTCTTCAAGTTCTTCTTGATATGGTTAAAATACGTGAAAATGGGAATAGATGGTTCTGATCGAGCGATTTTACCAGTAACGATCCAGCCGAATACTGTCTTTTGCGCTACGAGATTGGCATTAGGATGTTTTCTCACTTCAGGAAGTAATATTTGCGCATAAACATCACCGCCTAAGAGTATATCTACTCGGAACAGAATTAACGTCTACCGTTGGTTTTTCGGGGAAAAAGCTGAAATCGGTAGTCGGAATATAAGAAGGGAAACGTCCTGTAAGTTCTCCAACTACGTAAGCCTCAGTTTGAATTTCAAAGTTCGGGTCGATTGGCGATCCAATCGATATGAGACACATTTTCGAAGACTTTGCTGCCACGCTGCCATTCAGACCTGTAATTTCAGCCATCGGAGCCGATCGGATTGGAATAGCAAGCTTTTTTGCAACCTTTTCGAAATAAATGTTGCTTGCGACGCTGGATCAATTAATGCTCTTGCTGAACTTATAACATCTTTAGTTCCCATTTGGCAATACGTAGTACCTAACAATACGGTATGATCGAAACGAGCAGCTGCCGAAGTAGACGGAATATTGTCAACGTTAGTGGTAATAACAGATTGACTAGAATTATGCGCGTTTGAATTTCTTGGTATAAATACGGGGGAGTTATGCTGTACCATATTGTTAGAAGAAAACCTAGTCGGCTGACTATCCCTATGTAAAAGTGAGTGATGTTTTTGTTTACACAAAAAACAAACGTGAACACTTTTACAGTTTTTAAATTCATGTGACGTTGCTAAACAGTTAGTTCAACATTTAAAGCGTTTAACGGTTGACATACGATCTTCACCACTCTGTCTAAAAAATGTGGGATACAATCTTAACGGGTGTTGTTCCTGACAAAGGACACAACGACTAACTCCTTGTGTGGTAGTAGTTTTGGTTGCGAAACTACTAATTCGCTTTGAATCGTTTCTTTGAATTATTTGAGCCTCTGGGATTAGAATTTCTAATCGGATTTTAAACAGAATGTGAGCCCTTTATGTCATTAACGGATTCCAGGGTCTGATAACGACCCGTCAAGAATTTATCCATTTCATCCCACATTGTCATATTCGCATCACGTTTTAATGATTGTTCCCAGAAACCTAAAGTATTATCCGGTAGTTTAGTTGAGCATATATAAACAAAAATTACATGCCAACTTTTGGTATTTATATTAAGCAGAGACAGATTTGTAATGCAATCGTTTATAGTGCGTTGCCATAATTTCAAATTTGGACCGGTTTCACGTGTTACGGGGGGGATATTAAATAAAATCTTAAGTTGAGCGTTAATGAGAACTCGCTTATTTTCAAATCTATCTACTAAATTCTGTCAAGCTAGGGCAAATCCATCATTTGTCAAAGGACAAGTTCGAATAATCTCATGGGCTTCACCTTTCGTTTTCTGCAATAGATAATACAACTTCTCTACTGGACTTAAACGGGGTTATTTTTATATAAAGCGGAAAACATGTCTCGAAAAGTAGGCCATAAAAGATTTCCGTATCGCACGGGGGTACATGAATATTCTGAACTAGAGTTTGTGTTAACTCATTGGCCTGCTTAAGAGAAATAGCTTTTAAGCGTTCTAAATTATCAGAAATAATAGATATGCTCCTTACATACGTACTATAGGAAGACATATACTTCTGCTTTATCTCCTTTTGAAACTTTCCCGATTCCCCTTCGCTCAATAAGCAATCGTAGGATTCTCGAACTTCTTCCCATAAACGATTTAATTCCTTTTCATGGGTTGTTAAAGAACCGATTCTAATCGGCTAAACGATCGCATGTTCTAATCAAATTATTTATGTCCGACATTTCTAGGAAATTATTTAAATATGAATTAAATTTTCCAAATCCGAAAACAAAAAACCGTAAAATTCACAAAGAAAACCGTTTCCAAGATTATAACCTAATAATTTTGATTTAAACGGGGAAAATCAATTGGTACTACGGTTTATTTTAATAAAAATTTAATAAAAAAAACGGCTAAATAATGTTAGAAAAATATCGAAAATCGTTAAAAATAAGAAGTGAAATTACACTGTTTTGCGATTATTCGGAATAAAATTTGAATAAAATCCAAGCAATTTACAATTCTTTAATCGTTTTCGTCTAAACAACTATTTCGTACAGTGTAAAAGCACTTTTAATTAGAAACAATTAGTTGCAACAATTAAATTCCCTATAAATTTCACTCAAAAGTTACTTCAGAAACGAGAAAAAATTTAAGTAAATATATATATAAAAATAAAATTCACGAATACTCTATTATTCGTTTAGTTAAATGTTGCAACACTACTATTATCAAAATGAGTAACACAAAACATACATATGTATCTATACCAACCACCACATATTGAAATATATCTCCCTTTATTCGAACTTCCACTAGAATTTAGGCACAACGAATTAATTTTCAAACAATGTCCAAGTAATATAAAATTAAAGTTGCACAGCACTTTATTTATTTATTTGTGTTTTTTTTTGTTCTCTTTAAATTTGGTTTTTCTTCTTTTCTTTTCTACAAGCTGGAAACAAACGGATTAATAACAACAGTGTTAAGAAAAAAAATTAACATTTTAAAGAGAATTAGTATTTCTTTTTTATTGAAAAACTAAAGAGAAAAAACTTGGCAGGAATTATTCTATTAGTTTTTTATGCACTGGTTTTGTTAGTATATTTGTTTTAAAAATTTTTAACGAGTTTATTGTACGTCTGTATGTATATACATATGTATATTCACTGCACTTTATTTTTGATATTTTTTTCTTCTAACGCTTTTTGTTTATTTTGCACTATTTTTATTTAACACTTTTCTTATACAAAATAAAATTCAAGAAAAATACCTTAAATACCTTTAAATAATAAATAACGCAAAATCTCCAGTGAGACAATCTGAAAATAAAATAATTTTTGAAATAAATTATTTTACTTAACGGATAGATTAATTTATCCGGCTCGAAAAGGACCAAAAAATGTTTTCGTTTAAAATAATTTATTTTCGAAAATTATAATTAAAAATAAAACAAGAGAAATTTATTTAAATTTAATTATAAATCGGGGTTGAAATGTACTACGTACCTTTAGCGGGGTATACAAGCGTATGAATTAAGCGATGAGAATTAACAAAAGAATTTCGTTAAGCTTACAATAGGGAGGTTCGTTACTTTGCGCGTAAACAAACGGAAAACCGTAAGTACTAAATAACATGGAATATGACAGAATCACAAGGTCGACCAATGGAGCTAAACGTATTAAACATAGCCAATGTAATGGCAAATTTAAAGTCACCAGAGAATGTTTATTCATCATGAAGGCGATTCTGTGTCAACCATATGTGAATCGTGTAAGCAATCTGGTAAGCCGTATAAGCCATCAGATTCACAAACTCATGATATTATACTGATGTGTTCGGAAAAATGGAACAAACGTCAATTGGTGGAGCCGAATACTACGTAATATTTTTAGATGATTTTTCTAATAAAGCTTTTGTGTACACAATGAAACACAAATCGGAGGTTCGGAAATTATTTAAACAGTTCAAAACACTGGTGGAAAATCAAACAGGAAAAGATTAAAAATACTCCGGTCAGACAACGGTTTAGAATTTTGTAATAGAGTAGAGAACTAAAACAGATTTGTATAGAAAGCGGCATCCAACACCAGAAACATGATTAAATCACTCATTACTCACAAACTAATAACAATTTCGTAAGGATATTCGAAGAAGTAAAGTCTGTTTCGAATAATAATATTAAATTAGAAATTGAGCCGGTTGAAAATCATAAAAACAATTTTCTATACGAAGAAGAAGTTCTATGTAGTTCAAATGATGATGAAACAAATGAACAAGTTCCACGTAATTACAAAAGAACAAGAAGCAGTTCTCCGCATGAAGAAGAAGTTCCAGGCAGTCCTTATGACGAAGAAGCTATTGTAGAAGTTCCACGTAGTTCAAAAAGAATAAAAAACAACACACATGGATAACTTATTTCACGCACAGTAATGCTGGTGATCCTGTTGATTATTCCGAAACAGTAAATAGCACTGAAAAAAGTCATTGGCTAGAAGCAATCAAAAGTGAGTACAAATCATGGACTATCGTAGAAAACAAACATGATGTTAAGAAATTGACAACTAAGTGGGTCTTAAAAAAAAAGAAGGACGAAGAAGGGAACGTTGGTTGCAAGAGGCTGTTCACAGCCTACAAATTAAAAGATTTAGATATTTGTACTGCTTTTCTTCAAGGAGATTTAGAAGATGAATATTGAACCTTCTGAAAGTATATCAATTACAAACAATTATATACTACGCTTGAATAAGCCATTATATGTGGAATAGAAAGTCAAATGAAAAGTTAAAAGATATGGGAATGAGGCAGCTTAAAACAGGACAATGCGTCTTGTGCAAAAAGAAAATCAGAAAGATATGATTGTTTCAGCTGTTTTATGCAGATGATATGATTGTTTTATGGAAAAATTAACAAACAAATACGTTGGTCAGGAAACTTAAAGATGAATTCAAAATGAAAGATCTTGGTCCAGTAAAATGTTTCCTTGGTATGAGAATAAACTACGTTTTTGGAAAGAAATTAACAATTGATCAATCGAGTTACACTGAAAAATGTTAGAGCGTTTTAATATGATATCCTGCAATCCAGTATTCATTCCTATGGATCCAAATAGCAAATTTTATAAAAGCGAAGGTAATAAAGAAAAGTATTCCTATCAGGAACTAGTGGGTAGTCTACTTTTCTAGGCCTGACATTGCTTTGCAGTGAATCTACTTAGTCGTTTCAAAAACAGTCATGAACATCTGCATTGGATAGCGGCAAAGCTTATTTTACGATACTTAAAAAGATCAATCCATTATAAGTTAACGTACGAAATAAATTGTTTTTGTGATGCTGATTATGCAGCGGATCCTCAAAAAAGGAAGTTAGTAAGCGGTTACATATAGATTAAAAAAGGCGGTCCGATTGCATGGGGTTCGAAAAGGCAACAAACGAAGGCCCTATCAATGTGTGAAGCTGAATACATGACACTTGGTGTAGTTAAATTGAAATTGTCAAATCAGCCAAAAATTAGTGTATAAGTTTAATGATTTTTGTAAGAAAGACACAGAATGCTTTTGGAAATTATAAATTATATATAGTATTATTGCTTTCATTTTCAGATTTTTTGTGGGTAAATAGAAGATATTTTAAATAAGCAAGGAAAATTATAAATATCTTTTATTATATGGTGATCCGGGACATACATAGCTTATGCTTAGTCCTGAATCTATTTATCATAAAATAAAAAAAAAACCGTAACAACAAAATCCTTCAATATTTAACAATCCTTTGAAGAATTACTAAAGGACATCAAAGTGGCTGAAGGAGCCATATCGGAGTAAACACCTGTGGTCTTGAATCTGGGGCCAAAGCCCCAGAATGGCAACATACAATACCACATTTTTTTCCTCCCCAATTTAAAAACAGACGCTAGAAGGATTATTGAATAAGAAAAAGAAGAATCTTTTGATGCTTCAATAAAAATTAAGCTATGAGGATGACAACCACAGCATAAGACAATAAATCAAGAAATTAACAAATGAAAGGAATATAAGAAAAAACATAAAAAAACAACTAAAAACGAAACAAAAATTACATTAAAATATATCAGAAATATACTCTCTTTTTTGAAATATTAAGAAGAAATTAAAAAAAAAAGAAATGATAATTTGTGTATGTGCGAAAATGTTACTAAAACAAAATATATGGAATATTATATAATAATTGTAGTTATTTGTCCTTTTTAATATTTTATTAATAGTTTATTATTAAGCACTAGGTCGTTTTGTTTTTTTTTTCCTGAAGATGCCAACCAGTGGTTTGGCGAAGTATTTAAAAATAAAGATTAAAATTTTTTATAAAAAAAGACCCAGTGCTTAATAATAAACTATTAATGGATTTTAATTGTAATATATCAAATATTTATTAATTAATTTAATTGTAAATAAAAATCTAATGTAAAGTAGAAAATCACACATCTAATGTCATCAATGAGGTAGAAGTAAAGAAAATTGCGCTAATTTGCACATGGTTAATTATTACTGTATGGATAAATTTAAATTTCGCTTTGCATATTTATGCCTCATATAACAGAAACCTTAAAAAGAAATATTCCAGTAGAGCCTATAAGCTAGACAAAGTTTAACCATATGAATTTGCAAGAAATAGTTCAGAAGGCGATAATAATAAAAGAAGAATTTGAATATTCCTATATCCGTCCAAAGATGAAATACAACTGTCATGTATGCGCCGGCGCTCCAAAGTCTATTTTGGAGTTGCTCGACCGCGTACGGGAGAGGGCCAAGAGGCTCACTGGGGACGGTAGGGTATCCAACTCTATTGATTTCTTAAAGAATCGTCATAATCTAGGTTGCGTTTCACTGTTTTATCGTTACTACAATGGTAAGTGCTCTAACGAAATTAGGGAACTTGTTCCCGAAACTCCTACATTTTTGCGTTTGATTCGATTTTCGCTGAGAGCGCATCCATTTGTGGTCGATTGACCACAGGGGAAATTCGTTTTTTAGCAGATCAGTTCGTATGTGGAATAAACTTTCTCCAGAGATCTTTCAAAAATCAAATCGAATGGCCACAAGCACGACTCCCTCTTTCCTCGTCCGCATAACCTATTTTCCTAGTTCTGGTACAATTCACTGCATGAGAACGGGTCATCCCCCCTTAGTACTGGTCCGAGCGTAACAAAAAAGATAGAAATACGAAAGGCGAAACAATAATAAGATTTTATGTGATAGGGTTTTACTATATGTAAATTATATCACCACGACACCGTGGATAATAAAATTTTTATATCATCAAAAGTGGTGTTAAGGTAAATTTACCAAATACACTCCACGAAGAAGTAAAATATTCCGTAGTCACTAGAAATTCAGAAGCTTCGAGTACTTTAGAATCTTCTCATAAAATAATACAAAAACAATAATCTCACAAAAAAGTAGTTGACTATTTGAAGGCAGCTTCAATGCTGATCAAAGAATTCGATGACAAATCAAAACATTTGCGTTCCTTTATTATTTATTTTATTATTTATTTATTTATTAAAAATAGCCACGAGTCTATCGCAGTCTCCTTGATAAAGAAAAAATTAAAGGGAAGTGTAAGAAATTTAATAGATAATGAACATACTATTACTGAGATAATTAATAAATTGAAAAACTCAGTAAAAGGCAATTCTGTTAATGTATTAGCAGCAAAAAAAATAAATAGACGACAAAAAGCTGTAAACAATTATTGCAGCGAAATGACACTTTTACAAAATCATTGGAAACCGCTTATATATCAGATGGTTTGTGATATTAATTGGCAGTGTGATGAATGTGGTCATCAGTAGGATGAATGAGGTCATCAGTAGGATGAATGAGGTCATTAGTAGGATGAATGAGGTCATCAGTAAACTCATAAACAATATGAACAACAACAACACTGTTGGTAAACATTTTGATTAAAAACAAATCAAAAGAAATAGAGTGGGATACCACACGAACTAGTACCGAACTATTTTCCAATAATCTGTAATGGTATCCTTAAAATGGACTTCCTAAAGAAGTATAAATAAGAACAAGATTTCAATGAGCACTGTAATTACCTTGCGTTACGACTACCCAAACTGACACATGTAATAGCAAGTTGCAAACGATTTCAGTGAAATTACATTATCAGAAGTAAATCGTCAAATCATGTGTTGAAAACCAAGACTAATTGAAATAAACGATTTTTCCATTTAATTGGATAACGAAATATTTTATTCACTGCAAAATATTATACATTAAATATTATGTATTAAAAAAAAGTATTATGAATCACTCACAATTTTGTGTGTCTTCATCAAAACTTTTCAACTAATGAAAATATTCATAGACAAAACTTTCAAAAAATGTTTAACATAAATTTAAATCAGTTTAAAAAATAAAATTAAAAACAAAGTACAATCATATACCAACAAACATCATTTAACACAAAAGAACAAATGACATTACGTTTTCGAAGCTTGAAGACGAAATACTAATACCAAATCAAAATGTCGTACCAGGTGTCTTTGTATCAATTATCCTAGTAAAATTAAATAGTGCATTGGTTCACTTTTTTATACCACAAACCAGATAGTGACAAACATCATAACATAAATACCGAAATAAATGTCTGACTATGAATTAGTAAAACAAAAATCACACAGAAATAGTCAAAGAAAGTCAGAAGTTTGAAGAAAAACTTTCCTAAAGAATTTAAAAAAATTTTAACTGTGCTGTGCGCATAGTATACTGACGTTTTTGGACTAGAAACTGAAACAATTACTACCAATAATTTCTATGAACAAAAGCTAAGGGTAAAAGATAATCAACCAACATATATAAACAATTATAGAATACCAGTCTCATAATAAAATAAATACACATGCTGTGAAAAACTTATAGATGACAAATTAATTCAGAAATCATTCTCAGAGTCCGATTCTGTTTTTATCAAAGAAATCACTCCCGGAATCAAATGAAAGAAGGTGGCGAACATTTCTTTATTTCGCGTTTTTTATGTTTTTACTGACACGGATTTGGCTAACCAAATATGCTTAGTTGCAATTTGGTACTTTTAAATTATTATTTTTACTCTTCTTCCCTATGCTGTTATTTTAAATTAAACACAAATATTTTTATTTTTAATTTGGGGATTAAATTTTACGATATCCACCATCTGGTGAGTTAGTATATATTTTATATCATACACTGTTTTTCGTCGGTGTACTAAGACAAGACTACACAAAATTGCTGTTGTCCACCACGTACTATTTTTGCATTAGCAAACTAACATTTGTGGGTCAAACGTATTTCAGTCCCAATCCTTCATGAAGGTTATCATGATGTAATTCTTATCCTCCTCTGTGTAACTCACGAATTAGTGTAAACGTTTTTCCAATTTTTGTGCAGAAAGGATGTTAAACTGATCGGTTTCATTCCTTTGCCACCCTATGACTTTTTGCCTTTGGCGATAAAGATCACATTGTACCTTCTCTACTGATCCGGTATGCAGGACCAGCAAAGGCAGGTCCTATACAACATTAAAAACCCTGCGAAAAATTCTACGAGGTGCAGCTGTTTTCGTGGACCGCCATGATGCGCTCTACTGATGGTCTGCAGGACCTGGAACTGGCAAAAGCGCTAATAAGTAACATACTCCTACTATACAATGAAAAAGACAAGGTAGCGCCTTTCTGGGCAATCATTCCGATTTGGAAACTTTTACCATGTGGTTCCTTCGGTATGATCGCGATGGACACAACGGTCGTAACTGCTTGTTTCAGCTGCTCTGCTCAACTCTCATTAATATGGCCTTGAAACCGGCATCTACGTTCTGTGCTTTATACGGGTCCCCTTCAATATCTTAGTGTAAATAATTAATATTTCCTTATATATTTAGAAATTAAAATTTACTTGAACTTAAGTTAAATTGAGATCATTTGTATCTGTTATCTTAAAAAATATACATAAATAATTTTTTTCTTAATAAATACAGTGAGCCAATTAAGTTTAAGTACAACCAACCCAGAGAAGAAAAAACACAAGACAATATGTTATTTTTTAATAAAGGTTTAACAAAACTTATATGTATTTTTCGTACATGTACTAAAGTATTTAAATTCAGTCTTTTCATTTAAACGTAGCCTAAAATGTATAAAAAGAACACAAAACAATATTGTAACTTATTAATTCATATCAAAAAAGGTTACGTACTTTACATAACTGGGAAACATGAAAGAGAAACTAAATGAAAAATAAGTGATAAATTAATATTTAGTAGGTCCTCCACCAGCATTTATTACCGCTTGTAGTCGTCTAGGCATGCTTTGAACTAATCTTTTGGTGTCATTTGCTGTTATTTTGCTCCATTCTGTTGACAAAGCATTCCTTAGGGATTCCTTCGAGGTGATTGCATGTTTTCGGATACGTCTTTCTAACAAATCCCAGATATGCTCGATGGGGTTAAGGTCTGGCGATTGTGGGGGTGTATGAAGTTGCTTGCAATTGTAAAGCAGCCATTCCTTGACCATGTATGACGTGTGCTTGGGGTCATTATCTTCCTGGAAAAGGAATGTACTTTCTTCTAACTCCAACAATGACGCACTTTGTTTAAGGTTATTTCGCAGAATGTCCAAATATAAATGTTTATCCATTGTATTTTCGATAAAAACCATTTTTCCCACACCCGCTGCCGCCATACACCCCCACACCATGACGTTACCTTTACCGTGTTTGACCGTAGGAATTAAGTTTTTCAAATGCATTTCCTCATTGGGCTTTCTCCATATTTTGTTCCCCCCATCTGGTCCAAAAATATTATATTTAGACTCATCGCTAAATAATACATTATTCCAAAATGACTCCGGCTTATGCAGATGCTCTTTTGCAAAGTTCAACCTCTTCTTTTTGTTAACAGCGGAAATTAGTGGTTTTCTTCGCGGAGTTCGTGAATTGTACCCAGCTCTATGTAAGACGTTTCGAACTGTTTGAGCATGAACACTTGTGTTTGTTGCTTTAAGCAATTCGTCTATTATTTTAGGAGCCGATTTTTTTGGATCGGCTTTAATTGCATTTATAATTTGACGTTCTTCGCGCTTTGAAATTTTTTTTGGGCGACCTGATCTTGGCCTTCTTCACAAATTACCATTTTTTTTAAAGGAGTTAATAATTGTTTGCACGGTGGAGTGAGTTTTTCCTATAATTTTTCCAATTTCACGTAAAGACTTATTTTCTGAATGTAATTTAAATATCAATTTTCTCACTTCAAGAGATATTTCTTTTCCTTTACCCATTTCGTCAACTTTAAACCACAGCCAATAAAAAATTCCTTAAATTACATTTTGACACATTATACTTAAAACAAATTTGGAATAACCGTTACTTATAAAAAAAATAAAAGAAAAAACTCTCTTGAGTTGAGAGTGTATGCAAATTTTTTTTGCATTGTATTTGACTCTTAACGGAACTTTCCCACGCAGTTTTTTTATATAATAGTTATAAGAAAATTATAAAAACATTCTCGCAATAAAGTTTTTGTACAACATTTTTGAAACAAACAAAACAGGTTTCCCCGAGAAAAATATGAAAAATTTTGAGGTTTTTAAGGAAGTAGCAAGGTGTACTTAAACTTAATTGGCGTAATTGTATGTAATTATAAATATATACGGCTGTATGCAAAAAAAGTCTCACTTGAGTTTTAAAGTACACAGTAAATAAGCCTAACAAACCTTTTTTAAGCAAAACCAATATTTTAAATACTAAATGCTTTAGCAATTGCAACTTTGTAGTTAATGATCTATAAAAATTAATATTATATATCCGGGTGGTTAACATATTTTTTTTTTGTTTTTCTTATTAATTTTTTTTAATAAGAAAAGGAAATTTGCAAGGTTTACGAACTTACAACTAATTTTTTTGATATAAATAAACTAAGTATTCGGATGACGAACTGTTTTGATTATATGCACACCAATAAAACTTTTGTTTTAAGTAATTAATTAAATTAATATTTTTGCTAAATATAAAATAAATATAACAAATACAGTTATTTGACCTTTTTAATATTTAATTAGTAATTTATTATTCAAGCACTAGGTCTTGTTTATAAAAAATTAGTTAATCTTTATTTTTTTATCAATATTTCGCCAAACATTTGGTTGGCATCTTGAATAATAAATTACTAATTAAACATAAAATAAAGATATAAGCTTTTTATATTGAATGGCTCCTTATGCTTTAGTTTTTATCATTTTACAATTTGCTTTTATTAAAATTTTTGGAATAACAAAGTTCAATTGTCAATTGAGCCGCGTTTATTTTCAAAATGATAAAGTCACAATTGAACAGTGTCTTTTAATTTAAAAAAAAAATTGCAATCAATAAGCTGAGAACTATTGAGATTTGTTTGAGAGAAGTGTTGGTAATTAACGGTATAAGAAAAATGTTTATTTTGAAAGTGCCGTAAGTCGCTGTACTCAGGAAATTAATTACGGAGCTTAGTATGAAAGAAAGAGGAACATGTAATAAGTGTATAGTGTTTTGTATTGTATTCAATATTTTTAAAAATTTGTGATTAGTCGACTTATTTTTAAAAGTGCGAAAGACCGCACTAGGTTTTCTAAATTATATTAAAGTGATATTTAATATAGCGTAATTAGCGTTATTGTATAAAACATTTTAAGAATGTCACAACTCAAAAGCATATTATTGCATATAGTGACTCATGTACAGAACAAACAAAATAACGACTTTTTGGTTTATAATTTTTGATTAAATGAGAGAGAAAGAATCATAAGCTTCGTCTAGACGATATGTTGAATCAACGAATATATGTTTACACTAATATGGTAAAATTTAAAAACAAATGTCTCCATATGCTGAAAGTAGCAAATTATTTAAACTCAACATATAGTAGCAAATGATATGTCAACATATGATTAAGCATACAATTTTTGTGTCTAGACGATATGTTGAGTTTCGTATGATAATTGTATGTTGAATTGAAAATGTCAAACAACACTCAACACTCTTCATTGCTAATTTGTATCAATTATTATTTTAGTGCAAAGATATGTATTTTTAGTGTCGATGATTATGACGAGGAAGAAAAATTTAAACGATGAAGAATATGAAAAAAAAATGGTTGATAAATAGAAATGCAAAGAATTGAAAGAGAACCAAACTTTATACAATTTTTTACGTATGGATATTCAACAGTTTATTAATTTGCTCTGCTTGGTGTCTCCATTAATCACAAAAAAGGATACTATAATGAGTAAAAACAGCAAGAGATCGGCTTATTTTAAGACTTCGTTTGCTAGGTAGTGGTGATTCATTTTCTTCATTACAGCATCTGTTTCATATTCCTAAGCAAACAACTAGCAGTGTTATTCCAGTAGTGTTGAATGCGATTTATACTGTACTTTTAGAATATATCAAGGTAAGAGGATTCAAACTGCACATTAAAAGTCATATTTTTACATACATAAACTTCAGACGCCAAGAACAGCAGAAGAATGGAAAGCTGTAGCAGATAAATTCTACTAGCGTTGGCAATTTTCAAATTCTGGCAGCATTTATTATAAGTATAAAGGCACGCATAGCATTGTATTAATGGGAATATCAGCTTGCAGATGCTGAATACAAATTCATATATGTAGATGTTGGTCGTAATGGACGGTTTTCTGATGGTGGAGTATTCAATCGATGTAGGTTTGGAAAAGCAATATACAACAATAACCAATTAAACTTACCAGAGTCAACTGCAGTACCTGGACGAGCACTGCCTGTGTCGTATTTACTTGTTCCAGATTATGCTTTTGCTATGCGACCCAATTTTTTAATACCTTTTGCTCAACGTGGTTTGACAATGGTACAAAGAGTTTATAATTATCGTTTAAGTCGCGCACGTCAAATAATTGAAAACGTGTTTGGTATAATGTCAGGACGTTTTTGAGTTTTACCTATAGACTTAGAACTAGAAAAAACCAGAAAAGACGTTTTAGCTTGCTGCGTACCTCACAATTATATGATTGTTACAAATAAAAATTGTATACCCCAAGCGGATTTACCTACCAATATGATGGAAATGGAGGCTTAATTGAAGGTATAAAAAGGTGTAATAAACCATAAATGATCAAAGCCAATTATAAATACAGCAAATAAGCCAACACTTCACTGTTCACTCTTCAAAATATGCTATCAAATCAGTCGTATGCTAAAAAGCTTGTAAATACTTTTCAACAAATAACATATTAGATAGCAAAAGTAGAATATTTGTTGAAAAGTGAAAATATGGTGTCTACACGATATGCTAAAATCGTGTACAAACGTTTATTGAAATCATGAAGAAATGTTAGTCATATGAGTTTAAACATACGTATATTGAAGAAATGTAGTGTCTACTCGATTTGTTAGGACTTGAAGTAAATTTTTCATCATAAATATGCTGAGTCAACATATCGTCTAGACGAAGCTTTATATTGATAAATGTTTAATTTAATGTTGGCAATTATCTATGGAATACAATATCAGATAAATGTCCGCCTCTGTTAGCCTCACAAATGTGAGCCCTTTTCAGCACATTTTTCATTACAATCTCACACATTTCAAGCGGTATTTCATTAATTTCACCACGAATATTTTGTTTGAGTTGCTCAAGCGTTTCTCGTTTATTTGAAACCAGAAATTAACCTTGTTTTTCAGGTAGCCCCACAAAAAAGTCTACAGCAGTCAAACCAGACGACCGAGGAGGCCAATCAACATCATCATTTCTTGAAATAACTTGTTGTGGAAAGAGGTTTCACAGTAAATCCATTGTAATCCTGGGTGTATGCGATGTGGCACCGTCTTGTCGATACCACATGTTAATCCATGCAGTTGTGGCGTTAAAAACTTTTCAATCATATAACGACATTGCTCCCCGTTCACAGTTATCGTTACGCCGTTTTTATTTTTAAAGAAGTAAGGTCCAATGACCAATTTGGATACCAAACTGGTACTCTTTTATTAGGTGCAAAATGACTGTTGAATAATTTGAGCGTTTCCCATTCTCCAGAACCGACTATTCTGTTTACAGACATATCAATTAAAATAAAATGAAAATCGAGGTTGTCATGGGCGAGGTGTAACAATTTATTGGCATATGTACGGCGGTGAATGTGGTCTTATGGAAGAAGCTTTTGTATCAACCGAAACTTATGTGGAAGCAAATGCGAATCCTTATGCAAAATTGTGACTAAGGTTGTTCTTTGAAGACCAAGCTCCTGAGCACGGCGTCGAATAGAGGTTGATGGATTGTTTTGAACACTGTCTTGAGCACAGTAATGTTTTCAGCCGATCTTGCAGTACGTTGTGGTCCATGCTTGATCCTATAGACCCCCTTTCTTTGAAATCATTTACACGATAAATAGTGCGTTTTGTAGGCGCATTGTTTGTCCCAAAAATTTCACATAACTTTCTCATCGTTACAGTAATCGATGATTGATTTTGATAAAATATTTTAACGAATAAAACTCGTTGGCTTATCAAATATTTTTCTATAATAAATTTGAACGTGTCTACTTCACGATGGCTAAATATGAACTGTCAAGATTAATGCTTAATAAAATGGCGGTAAAATAAAATAGTATACATTCCCGGCGGACACCCTGTAGTAATATAAAACTGCCATTACCTTGGATGAAAATTGTTCAATCTTCAGAAAACAATATTAAAATTCTGGATCACAAATTTTTAATTTCCGGCCATTCAAACTTACTGTGGTGTAATAGCAAAGGCCTTGAAAAAATAAGTTTTATAAATTTCAAATGATATAGCGTGATAGCCGCCTGTCTAAAAAAATTTATATCAACACAATCATTAGGAAAATCTGTTTCAGAACGAAAAGTAAATACAGACCGAAACAAAGTAAATTGACTAAAATATTTTATAAACTAACTTTAAATGAAAAAGATGAATTTGGATTTGTTACCGAAAAGACCTAAGTGTTACTCACAAATAGAGATGAATTCGTTATATGCTGAACCTCGACTTGTTTCTACAGCAAAATGCAAAGACATTGTGGACTTTATTATATACCGCGATATACCACAGTCATTTTAATCGTTTGAAATAAAACACTATTTTCAAGGACTTAATCACTCATCTTGATGAAAATTAAATTGAGATGTTCATGGTATGAATTGTTATCCTAATGTAATTTATTCAACATTTTTAGTAAATACTGCTCATTCAAAACATCACTTCAGTAAATTACGTCAGGCGAAGTTAATATATGTCAGTTATTTTTCTAAGCTATTTACATATTTTGAAAGTGGCTTAAGTCACTACCGTAATGAAAAATGGTCAATTTTTAATTTTTATACGTAATTATTTTTACTGAGAAAAATATCAGTATCATGAGATAACAAATTCAAGTAAATCCTCGAAAGTTAGCATCCATATTTTTAAACGTGTTAAAAGGCAAACTCTTAAATATCTCGTCTTAAAAACACAGTGACATGTTACTTAAAAAAAAACGGCTCGACTTATTGTAGGTGTAAAGTAGGTTTTTTTCCTACTTTAAAATATTTAAAGTTCATTTGTATCCAAAAAATATTTTTACCTTTTTTGAATAAAATTTTGCTTTCCAACGGCATTTAAAGCTGCTTTAAGTTTTTATACATACGGCTGTTATTCTTTATCCTCTAAAAGTAATTCTTATGTATTTTATAATATTTTTTTACTTCATTTTTTTCGGCTTGTTGTTTTTTAATACAACAGTTCGTGTTTATACACAGTAAAAATAATAGCATTAAGTTGAGGTTATAATTCCTTTCACATTTGTTGGCTTTTGAGCCAACAGTGCGAAAATAAATGTCACAAATGACAAACTTCTAGATTTTATTCAAGAAAGCTCTAGAGCCAGCAGTGCAAAAATTGCTGCAACAAAGGCAAGCTTCTAGATGTTATCCATGAAAGCTCTACAATCAACAGTGCGAAAATTGATGCCACAGGTGTCATTCAAAACAGCTCTAGAGCGAACGGAGAAAAATCTAGGTAAACAACAAATTTCAAGAAATATCAGAAATAAGGGGTCTGATTTGACAGATAATTAGTTTTATCCTTCCGCTGAACGAATATGGTTGTGTATACGCTTGAACAATGCTGGAAAATATTGCGACATTACGTTGTAAATCATGGTAATGTTGCAGAATGCGTGCAAAAATTGTGTACGGATTTTGGAAGAACAGAAGCACCGTCACCTCCGTATGTTCGTTATCTTGTGAAAAAAGTGAAAGAAACTAGCATCCTCATCGATAAACCAGGCGTAAAAAGCTACAAACAGTGCGTGCACCCGAAAATATTGCTGCTGAGGCTGAAAGTGTGCGCCATCAACATCAATTTACCGTCGTTCTCAACAATTGGACATTTCAGAGACATCATTGAGACGAATTTTGCATAAAGACCTTGGATCAAGAGTTTATAGCATTTATAAAAAAAAAAAAGTTATTTGGCGGACCCTATATTTAGCAAACGATTGGAGGCTGTGTAACAGAGAGTCACCGAATTTGAAGAAAAACTGTCTGGCGTAGAGAGAAAAATGGACGGAGAATTGCATGAACTAAAAACGAAAATGCACGACCTCCATGTTCGAGAAGGACAGGCGAGAGTCGTCTGTGAGCACTTCGTCAAGATTAACACCCCAAGCTATGACGGTAGCGCGCCGTTTAATGTATTCAACATCCAGTGCGAAACAGGGGGCAGGAAAAATAGATGGAACAATGAAGAGAAAGCTGTTGAAGTAATTCTGGCTCGCACAATCGATGGCCCCACAATCTGCATTTCCATCATACAACCGAAAAATAACCTTACTGTCTGTGGTCTTATCAACGTAAAGAAGCAAGTCCTCACCATATCTCAGCCCGATTTAGTTAAAAGGGCAGTGAAACCGTTAAATAATGTACAACTGCGCACCGCTACTGGAGATTTAGCTATCGTCTATGGAAGAGCCAGGGTACGATTGACTATTGGAAAAATCAACGAAAATTACGTGTTTGTTGTTGCTGATGTAGTGGATAAAGTTATTATCGGTGCAGACTTCATGACAGCTCAGGGTATTAATCTGAAAATGGGGCAGCAGATAATGATTTGGCACAACCCGGAAATCCGTCGAACGCCAAAAAATACCACTTTTGGCGGAAGCTATATTTTGAGCACGTGTGGGGCGGATTGTGTGGACAACCAGAAGACGTAAGGAACGATGTGATAACAGCTAAAGCTCTCGTGAAAAGCTGGAAAAATGGGAAAGTCCCTATGAGAGTACTGAATCTGTCCAGCAGCGAAAAGACAATTGGCGAAAATGCTGAAATCGGTCTATGAAAGCCGACAGGACCCTTAATTAATTGTGCGACACATTCAGTATGTCCCAAAATAACAACTGAAGAGCGGGATTTGCTAGCAGAGCAGGTGGATAAATGGGTAACAGAACTAAAACCACCTGACAGAAATAAAGCGAAGCAGTTGCTAAGAAAACATACCGCCGTCTTCGCTCTAAATAATAAAATCCAAGGTAGAACAGCAGTGGTGAAACATGAAATAAATACTGGCGAAGCGCGGCCCATAAATCAAGCACCCAGGAGTGTTCCCCTTGCAAAACGAAACGAGGTCAAGGAACTAATTAACGAAATGGAGCGGAACGGAGTGATTGAGCCATCTTCAAGCCCATGGAGCTCGCCGATAGTGCTAGTACCAGATTTTGCGTCGACTATAGAAAACTTAATGATGTCACTAAGAAAGGCAGTTATCCGCTACCCAGAATTGACGACACCTTAGACACGTTGTCCGAAACGAAATGGTTTTCTACCTTGGATTTGCAGAGTGGTTACTGCCAAGTGGAGATAGCCGATAAAGACAAGGAATAAACTACCTTCAGCGCAAGCAATGCGTTGTGGCAGTTTAAAGTGATGCCATTTGGACTCTGCAATGCTCCAGCTACTTTTGAGCGCTTAATGGAACGTGTGCTTAAGAGGCTAACTGGAAGACTTGGTTAGTATATCTGGATGATATAATGGTGATGGGATAGACTTTTGATGAACACCTCAAAAACCTGAATGAAGTTAAGCGTATAGCGGCTGCAGGACTTAAATTAAGTGATAAGAAATGTGCGCTGCTTTAAAAGGAGGTCAAAAACTTAGGGGCACCGTGTAACAGCAGAGGGCGTATCAACTGACGAGGATAAAATATTAGCAGTGAAGAATTGGCCTCGCCCACAAAATCTTCATGAGCTACGTAGTTTCCTGGGGCTTTGCATATACTACAGGCGATTCGTGCCGAAGTTTGTCGCTAACAAGAAAATAAGTTGAACAAATGTACAAAACAATAAAGAATAAAATGTGAAATTTCATTAAAGCTAAAATAAAAAACTGTATTTGTTTATCATGCCTACAAATGGGGGCTCAACCGGGATTTAATACATAAAAACACAATTTTTTTTACACTGAAATTAAAGAAACGTTAATACATTTAAAATTATAGTGAAAACGCGCTTTTGTATAACTAAAACAATCTTTATACAAATTGTAATGAAAATAAAATATAGTAAAAATGCATTTAAAAGCCAAAATATATGCATTTCAAAGTGAGAAATATTATTAATTGTGTTTAATTCAAGTTCTCCACATGAATAATTCAATTTCGTAAAAACTTTGGGCAACAACTCGAGTGATTGATTAACTAATGTTAAACTTACAGAAATCTTCTAATAACCCATAGCGTTTTATATATAAATGATAAATTCTTAACCGTAATTATTTCTATCTCATAATCACGTGCTTAAATATGATTATTTCATTTTCCGTTTCAATTAAAAATAATATAAAACATTTAATTTGTGTTGCAAAAAAAAATGTGTGAATAAGTTTAATTTCTATAGAAGCAATACAATTCACTTGAATTATTTCACAAAATCGAATTCTATTCAATAATAAAAGTCAATGACCAGACAAATAAATTAATTTTTTAAAGTTAATAATTCAGTGTTAACAAAAAATATTGTTGTTGCTTTAACGTTAATTTTAACAAACATACAAAAAAAATAATTTTATATTGAATTAAATTGCAAACTCAACTAAATCGAAATTAAATAACAACAATAATATAAAAAAACAACAACAAAAAAGTGGAATTTTTCAACCTCGCCTAAATTGCCAAAAAATCTAAAAACTGGATTTATTATTTACATTATACCACTTTTACAATTGGACAAACTGTACCGAAAATAACGGTACTAAATTCTTTCAACTTATACAAAGAAAAAAAAACAGCAAACAACAACATAACATCTTAAGCGGAGAACACTGCTCGTCAAAGCATACAACAACGAATACATCAACCAACTAAGAGTGAGAGCGGCAACAGTCGAGCATAGAAGGAAGAGAGAGAAAAAAACCCACCACCAAATTGATGCAAGCTGAGCAGGCAAACCTGCATTCAGGTTTAATTAAGCATTAACATAGTACATTTCCATATTTTAATGTTTTTTTTTTAATAATATACATATACTTTTTATAGTCACTATACCCTTAGTTAACGTAAAATTCTCGTTTTTTTTCTACCTCTATCAAACAAAGAAGAAGAAAAAAAAACGAGAAAAATCTGTCCTTTTTCTTGAACATTTTAAACCAAAAACTATTAGAGTAGAGGTGACTAACGTTACTTAAATTCAAAAATACTTTCTTTTAACGATTAATAATTATTCTTCAAAAAAAAAAACATGGATTAAAGAAAAAGATCATTTTTAATAAATTAATTATTTCAATGCATACCACCGTCTTCGCCTTAAATAATAAAAGCCAAGGTAGAACAGCAGTGGTGAAAAATGAAATAAATACTGGCGAAGCGAGACCCATAAGAAAGTATCCAGAAGTGTTCCTCTTGCAAAACGAAACGGGATCAAAGAACTGATTAACGAAATGGAGCGAACAGAGTAATCGAGCCATCTTCGAGTCTATGGAGCTCGCCGATAGTGCTAGTAAAGAAGAAAGATGGCAGCACCAGATTTTGCGTCGAATATAAAAAACTCAATGATGTCACCAAGAAATATATTTATCCACTACCAAGCATTGACGACGCCTAGATACATTGTCCGAAATGAAATGGTTCTCTACCTTGGACTTGCAGAGTAGTTACTGGCAAGTGGACATAGCCGATAAAGACAAGGAGCGCGAGCAATGGTTTGTGGCAGTTTAAAGTGATGCCATTTGGGCTCAGCAATTCTCCAGCTACTCTTGGGCGCTTAATTGAACGTGTGCTTAAGGGGCTTAACTGGAAAACTTTTTTGGACAACATAATCGTGGTTGGAAAGACTTTTGATAAACACCCAAAAGCCTGGATGAAGTTCTCAAGCGTAAAGCGGCTGCAGGACTTAAATTTAGTGTTAAGAAATGTGCGCTGTTTCAAAAAGAGGTCAAATACTTGCGGCATTGTGTAACAGCAGAGGACGTATCAACTGACGAGGATAAAATATTAGCAGTAAAGAATTGGCCTCGTCCACAAAATTCTCCTGAGCTACGTAGTTTCCTGGGGTTTTGCACATACTACAGGCGATTCGTGCTGAACTTTGCTCAAGGGGCTGCCAGCTTGCATGAGTTGACCAGAAATTCGCATACTACTGGAGTGGGGCAGCAGAAGAGGCGTTTCGGAGGCTAAAGAAGCGTTTGTGTACAGCACCAGTCTGCTGATCCAATAGCTGGACATGAATTTATATTGGATACAGATGTAAGCGGTTACGGAATAGGAGGAGTGCTTTCTCAGGCGATTAGTGGGACGGAAAAAGTTATTGGGTATTATAGCAGAGTATTGTTCAAGCCCAAAAAAATTATTGGGTAACACGACGGGAGCTTTTAGCCGTACTGGAGTGTGTTAAACATTACCACTTATAGGACATCTGCAGGGCTTCAGCATTGTGCACAGGAAAGGCGGAAAACACAATAATGCAGGTGGCCTTTCAAGACGCCTATGCAACGTTGAATGCAGGCACGGCACAAAAGTCGAGGAAAACGAAACTATCATTGTTGTGTGGCGTATGCAAATTGGCACACAAGAAGACTGGTCTGAGATCCAAAAGAAGGGCGCATTTTGTAAAAAATTATATCCGCCAAGCAATAAAACATAAAGCCGAACTGTAAAGAAATATCGGCAGAAAGTCCGCTGGCAAAATCGTACTGGGCTCGGTGGAAATGCCGTAAGTCCTGGTAAATGGTTGTCTATATCGCAATTGGGAAAGTGCAGATGAAAAAGTTACAACGGACTTCATCGTGGTCCCAAGTTCCCAGATAAAAGATGTAATGAAACAGTTTCATAATGGCTCCAGCGGCGGCCATCTGTGCGTAATAAAAACACTGGAAAAGATAAAACAGCGATTTTACTGGGTAGGCTGCCCACAATCTGTAGCCGAATGGATAGCCAATTGCGAGCAGTGCATTGCGGTCAACGATCCAACAAGGAAAAGTCGTGGCAAGCTACAGCAGTACAACACAGGCGCCCCATTTGGGCGGATAGCAAGGGATATCGCATGCCCATTCCCTGTCAATAATGGATTATTTCAGCAAATGACCCGAAGCTTATCCTATTCCAAACCAAGAGTCCAAAACGGTGGTAGATGCATTTGTGAATAACTAGGTGTGTCGATATGGTGTTCCAACAGAACTTTACTGCGATCAGGTATGAAATTTTGAGTTGGCCATATTCAAGGAAATGTGCCACATTTATGGGATCAGAAAGACGAGAACGGTACCACTGCATTCACAGTCTGCTGGCATGGTAAAAAGATTCAACCGCACCCCGGAAGAATATCTCATAAAAGTGGTCAGTACACGCCAAAAGGATTGGGACGAGCATGTACCAAATTTTCTTCCGGCATACCCTTCAGCTATCCACGATTCAACATCATGCAGTCCAGCAAAAGTCGTGTTTATGACAGTGCTAAAGCTACCAGCCGACTTAGAATTTGGCGTTAAACCGATTCCTGCACACGACGATAATGAAAATGTTTCTCAGATACCAGATGACCTGCACGAGCTTTATGGGTTTGTCTGGAATCGCATCAAAATCTCCAGCGACAAACTGAAACCCAGTATGAGCGATTAGCAAATACGGAGGGATTTACAGAACGACAACTGGTTCTACTATATAACCCACAACAAAAAAAGGACTGCCTCCAAATTTGCAAACCCACTGGGAAGCATCATCCAAGGTGATCAAGAAATTGAACGACGTGGTTTATCGGATACAAAAATATCAAAGTCCGAGGTCTAAGATGAAAGTGGTTCACTTGGAGCGGCTGGCCATGTATGGCCGAGAGTATATTACGCCTATTCGAAACGAAAAGGCTTAAGTGGGCGGCAGTGTTACGGAGGAGTCTTGCTTAAGTTTTAAAAGAAGATAATTAAGTAATAAAATTAACGAAATAACTGGGTATGCTGTTTACTAACTGCGTGGCTTCTTAAGGACACTTGTGTACGCAAGACAGCAACAACTATCTTAAAGTAAATTCCAGGAAGGAATCTTATCAACATAAAAACAAAAATACATACAGGCGCCTATACATTAAATAGACAATATACAACAACAAAATGTGATACAAAGGGAGTAGAAGATTCTTAATTTTTCTAGACTTCTAGCGGACAAACATAAAAGGGTAGCGTCTGAGTGGATAATTAGTCAGTGGACAAATAAACCTCGTGAAGTAAAGACGTGCATCTTAAGTAAATTGTTTTGTAATGTCAATATTGTGTAGTTAAAGTAAATAAACTTTTAATTAATTTAAAAAGTCCAAAAACTGGTGTTATTTATTTTGCAATAAACAACACACAACAAAACGTTAATAAAAGGTATAAACAATAGCAAAATTTTTCGAAAAATTACTTGTGTTTGGCATAATGTAGTGTAATTCGCCTAAGACAGTATACGTTCGAAAAAATAGTCCTAGTCGACGGTGTTAGTCAATAACTTTTTAAAATCATTAATCACTGATACATTTTTTTATTTCAGATTTTAGAACTTTGTCTGAAATATTTAACATATGATCCGAACTATAACTACGAAGCGGATGATGTTGATTCAACTATTGCAATGGATACGGAGGAAGAAGAATATGTTGATAGTGAAGAATACAGTGACGACGACGACATGAGTTGGAAAGTCAGACGTGCTGCTGCAAAGTGTCTAGAGTCAATAATCGCAACTCGTCATGACATGATAGAAGACTTCTATAAAGATTTAAGTCCTGCATTAATTTCACGATTCAAGGAACGGGAAGAAAATGTCAAATCTGATGTATTCCATGCTTACATAGCTCTTCTCAAAAATTCACGTTCTATTGATGAAATTTGCCAGGATCCAGATTCGATGGAACAGGTTCCAGTAACACTAGCTATTTTAATGGAACAAGTTCCACATATTATTAAAGCGATTCACCCTTTAATGAGAGAAAAATCTATAAAAACGCGGCAGGATTGTTTTCTCTTACTTAGAGAATTACTAAATGCGTTGCCAGGCGCTTTGGGACCACATCTAGATTATATTGTTCCTGGCATAAGCTTTTCTTTAAGCGATAAAAACTCTACAAGTAATATGAAAATAGAAGCCCTAGGATTTTTGTGCTCTTTACTGCAAGGCGACCAGTCGCACGTTTTTCATTCACACATACAACTTCTAGTGCCACTTGTGGTAACAGCAGTGTTTGACCCTTTTTACAAAATAGCCACTGAGGGCTTAATTGTTCTTCAACAACTGGTAAAAGTAATTCGTCCTTTAGATAACACAACTACTACTATTAATTCTGTTGACTTGAAACCATTTGCTGTGGAAGTTTATTCAACAACTCTACAAAAGCTTAAAGCTACTGACGCTGACCAAGAAGTGAAAGAGAGAGCGATTGCGTGTATGGGTCAAATTATTGCCAATATGGGAGATTTGCTTAAAAAAGAACTAGGAACGTGCTTGCCCATATTTTTAGAACGTCTAAAAAATGAAGTAACTAGGTTAAGTTGCGTTAAAGCTCTAACAATGATTGCTGCATCTCCATTGAGGATAGATCTTTCATCTATTTTGAGTGATTTAATGCCCTCCTTGGGAACTTTTTTGCGTAAAAATCAACGAGCTCTTAAACTACATTCATTAGACTTGTTAAACAAACTTGCTGATAACTACGATCTTGATATATTTGGACCTTCTTTGTTGCAAACTGCTGTTGGAGAAATTCAGCCGCTAATATCCGACTCTGACTTACATGTAGCTCAATATGCGTTAGTTTTGTTAACAACTGCAGCCCGTAAGCATCCGAAAGCATTAGCAGGAATTCATGTAGTATTTTTACCACCGGTTCTCCATTTACTGCGCTCACCGCTATTACAGGTAATTTATGTGTTATCCTTAACGGACTTTACAATAAAACCAAAATATATCTTAAATTGCCTGAGTTTCTTATATTTTTAATTTTGCAGATATTTTTAATTAAGGATTTTATTAAAAATAACCAGAAAAATACACATACTAGTTACTTTCTTAATTATATTACAAAGGAAACAAATTTTCAAATATAAAACTTATGTGTGTCATGATAAATATGCCGAATTAAATCGTTAAAGAGTATAAATTCTGTAGCGTATTTCAATCTTTCTTAATAAAGATAATCTTGAAAATCAAATGAAATAAGGCAGCAGATTTTAGTAAAGAATTACTAACACTGGCTATTTGAGACATTTTTATAAATGGCGATACTTAGTAAAAATTTCGCGTATATTTTATTGTTGTTATTAAAAAGATTTTGCGACTAACTTAAATAGATAAGAAAAGTGATAATAAAGTTCAGGAAAACATTAATTATTGTTTATTTAGTTAAATTTTCCATTTTCTTATATTGTGTTCAGACATACACAATTATTGAGATTATCGCAATAAACGCCATTATTGAGCTCAATATTCCATACAAAACTAGACTTCAAATATTGTTCAATAAGTACGAAATTGTTATTAATATTGAGTAAACCTTGATATGCAACACCGTTAACAGGTGTGTTCAGTGAGAAAAAATTATCTACCACTTATCTACACTGACATATGCCATCAATGTAAAACATAACAAAACATTAAAAATGGCGAGTCAAGCTGAAGGCAAGTACATAAATATTTAATTTATAATTTTTAATATTTATATTAAAATAAAATATAACAATTTTTTTTATATATGTGTGTATGTAAGAGCAAAAAATAAGAAAAAGAGAATGGGCTGGACTGAGGTCAGTGAGGCAGCCCTTTTAGATATGTGGCCAAGTAAAATAGATGGCCTTCGTGGGCATCGAAAAAACGGCCACAGCTACGCAAAAATGGCGGATGAGCTCGGCGCCCAGGGATGAATTAAAAACTTGGGCGTCATTGCAACGCCCAGGAGCTCCAATGCTTATGTATAAAAAACGGTATCTCTATATAAATATAATGTATAAAATATTTCAAAAACCAAAAAATTGTTTGATTTATATTCTACCTGTAATCCACAAGAGCGAAAAGTACCATAGAATACCATCCCTTATAATTATAGTAATCGGTGGCATCTTTTTGATTTAGTTTAATTTCAATATGGCACCCATCTTAAAATATAAATTGGAATTGCTTTTGTCATTTACATATGTATGAAATGATACGAAATGTACTTATACTTAATGTGACCATTATTTTTTATCAAATGCTCCTCCTTTGTCAAAAATTTTTAACTTACCAATGGCCCCAAGACATTGTGGAAATCAAGCATTTGAAATCCATCACAACATTCATTTAAAAGTTCTTGCGTCGGAGGCATTTTCTTAATGTACTGTGTGGACAGCTCCTGCCATACTTCCTCACAAAACTCAATTAAAATTGTGCACACAGTTGATTTTCCAACACCAAATAACTCGGAAACTACTCTGTACTCCCCAGAAGAACTCAATGTAAATACAGCAATGGCTACGAGTTTTTCTAATGGTATTGCTCTTCGCCACATAGTGTCGAATTCCTAGCAAACAACATAAGATGTCAAAACTGGTCTGGTACGGGTCATTCGAAAGTATCTTTTAAAAAAGGAATCATCATTGGAGTTGCAACTGAATTTCCAGAATGTAGAATGGCGATTCTATAAATTGGAAACGTAGTAATTGATTTTAACAAAATTGTTCATGTTTTACATACCAATTTCCATAAAGATCTTTGATTTGCTTTTTCTCCAATAACGCAATAAGCACGAGCTGCTGGTTTATTAAACTCTGGAGAATTGGCAAATTTTTCTTTTTTTATTTTTAAGTACCGCCAACTTTGAATTAAAACACGATCGCACTAACCGTAAAAACTTAGCATTTCTATTATACAATTTTTATAAAATAAAATTTATGACTGAAATAAAAACAAAGTTGTTTTCCAGTTGTCAAATGTTTATTGAGTTAGCTAAATTTAGTTTGTCTGAACACTAAAATAATATTGGCAATAAACCGAATATTAAGTCAAAAATGTATGTTTGAACATGCTATTATGTTAGAATCCGCAAAGATTAAACAGTAATAAAAAATAATTATTTATTAACTAAAAAATTAAGCGAAATTGTAAAATAAGACGAATATTACATTTATTTTTCATTTAAAACATTCGAAGAAAATTAATACTGGGGGAGTAAACAGTGGTAAAAAACTGGTGGCGTTTCCATTAGCAGCATGTCTGCGATTCATTAAATCAATTAAATTGGATAATACCTCTGAAGAAATTCTATTCCAGGCATTTATCATATTTTTTTAGAGCTTGACCATATTTTAACATTTATCGCGGTCTATTTTTCGATCTACAATTTCCATAAGATTTTCTATGGGATTGTGTCGATACTGCTAATGAACCACTATCACACATTTAGATGTCTGTTATTGTTGTCGTGAGAGTACCTCAATTATTCTATGTAATAGCCTGAAAAACATCTCCAAATCAACAAACTCATTCGCCATTTTTACAGTATCTTTTCTTTTTCCTTGATAATTGAGTAGCATTGGATTTTGACGATATGAATCATCTTTAATCATGGATGCTTTTACTTATATGCCTAGCTATTTTCTTTACTCTATGTATTGTAGCTAACGAGTCCAGAAATTGGGCAATGGCTAGAAGATTTCGAAGATTTCGCATACGCTGTCAAATGGAACGACCTTCAAAAGTTCTTTTATGCAAAACAACAAACACATGCGATACTGAAAGGACAAAAAAGAAACCCAGAGAGACTTTCCGTGAATATTTATATTGTTTACAGAAAATAGGTCATTTAGGTATATTCAGACGCTGAAAGTTTAATTTCATGCTTTATAGGCGGAATAGGGAATTACAGATCTATCAAATTTCATACCAATCAAAAACCCTAGCGGAACTAAAAGAAAATATTAAAATCTATAGGAAAATTCGTTCAGCGGAATCATCAAATTCATCATCAATAAAACAGAAATCACTTGCCGAAAGTAGTCTAGACTCGAAAAATGAAAAACGTTGCTATAAATGCGCAGATGAAGGGGATTTCTGTAATTTATCTAATTTACGTGCTCTAAAAACATTAAATGTTTTAAGTGTCACGGCGTAGGTCATAAGTCTTTTGAATACAAGTTTAATGTTAAAAAAGAGATCAAAAGCAATCAAAACAGTAGTAGTAGTTTTGTTGTGAGTTTTTTATTGAAAAATAAATAACGCCAGATTTTTCAGTTTTTAAATTAATTAAAAGTGTATTTACACAAAGAAAAATTAAAAATCTTCTACTCCTTTATATCACATTTTGTTGTTGTTATTTATTCAATGTATATTGAATCTATTGATCTGTGTGTATTTTTTTTTTGTTTATTTATGTTTTTATGCTGATAAAATTTCGTCCCAATTGTTGTTGTTTTGTGTGTATAAAATTTTCACGAAGTTTGTAACTAGAAAGTTGTTGCTGCCTTGCGTGCATATGTTTTCATTGCAAACTACGCAGTTAGTCACCAGCGTACCTAATTATTTTCTTTTAAAACTTAAGCAAGACGCATCCGTAACAATATTAATATTAAATTGAAAAACCTTATCGGTAATTGTGCATACAAGAAGCGATATCTGCGCGATCAGATACGACGATATTTTCCTCTTGGGAGATTTTGAAACTAACCCTGGAAAGAAAACTTTCATTTGAGTTGGGGCAGGTAAATTTAGTGATAGACAAAATTGGTGCGACGTTTAAATAAAAGGCAAACGGGTTACAGTTGCTGAGGGTATTAATCCGATAGCCGAGATCCTTGTTAAGTTTTTCCTTCTCACAAAATCAGAAATTTCTTCAAAGATTCTTAGGCCTAATATTATACTTCAGGCAGTTTATTTCCGAGTACGTCGTTATAGCTGTTAATTCCTTAGTGGTGCTCAGGCCAAACGCTTGATTTTATCCTGCCACTAAGTTTATAATTGTTTTCTTTCAATCACTTAAACTTGAAGAAAGGGGGAAGCCGTCAAAATAAAACACACTTGAATGTCTACTAATAACGACTGACTTTCTTGATTTTTACTTTCTTTTTTTATATAAAAATGATTAACAGTAAAAATGCTTAAACTACAATAACAATTAAATAACTGACCTAATTTAAAAAGTGTTTACCTAGCTTAAATAATTATTTAATTTAGTTGTGCAATAAAGGTGAATGAAATATAAGTGTGTAATCAGATACTAATAAAAACAATAAATTGAAACGTAAGAATTTTCTGTAATAAAAAAATAATAAATTTGCTCACTATACAATAACCTTGGAAGTGATCACAGAACTTAAATTTAAAATAAAAATAAAATTAGGCAATTTAATATGTTGCAGGTCGCAACATTCTCGCCGCCTTGACCATATCCACATTTATTTAATTACTAATTGGTTATGTGTTTACATGAAATTATATTAAACATAGGTTTTTTTACCACTCATTATTGAGTGTTAATAATTGTTGTATTGCCTTTGCTTGCCCATAAGTGTCTATGATGTCAATTGTAACAGCTCGGGGTAATGGAATTGCCTGAAACTTCGGCTGGATGGTTTCCTGAATATTTCCTTCTTGACTGCTTGAACATTGTTTATATATCATGGCGGGTATCAGAAGTATGATGGAGAGAGCTAGTGCAGAGTAGCTTACCGTATGGTGGTGCAAACTATTGGATCTGATGATGTTTGGCAGGTGTATAACGTTTCAATCATTTAGTTGTTGTTGAAGATTGTCAAGTTGAGTTATATTATTTATGAGCTCGATCTTAGTGGTGTTAACAACTCCCTTGATTTCTTGAAGTGTACTTATGTTGCCTAAGGGCTTAAGTTGGATGTATGATGTGTACAGATAACTTAAACCGCTAAAATGGCCATGAATGTTAATCAGATCACTTTTTACTGTGCAACTTGACTCAATTTGCATTATTCCCGTACCTGTTATTTCACGTTGTGAGGTTGCAGTGCCGCAGGCCGCAGCAAATTCCACCCTTGTTCTGGTACCAAAAATTTATTTGTTTGGGGTTTTTAATTATGTCCATGTTGAGTCATCTGATATCCGATATTGGCTGTGGATCTATTGTTAAAGATGTTAATTTCACAGTGATTGCTGTTTGCATGCTTTCGACTCTTGAACTGCTTTTTGGACATAAGTAAACATCTCTTTTGGGCATGATACAGTTTGTCAAGCCATAATTTGTGAATGGAATGAGCTCATCTCTACGTGAATTGGCCGCTAAAAGGGACCCTTCTGAGTTTATGGATATAAGAGCGTTATTTTCTATTGTTGGAACTGAAATTACATTGAAGAGATCTAGAAGTTGTTGGTCAACAAGTGGGAACAATATTTCGAAAAGTACCTCCACCTTCGTAACTGCTCCGCTGGCCTACATTAGCTTATAGAGTTGAATTAAATTGTCATCTTCTTTTGGGATTGAATTTTAAGTTGGAAGATGTGCCTTTATAACGGTAAGCTCGTTTTTTTAGTTGATTGGGTAATACCAGAAGTGGACTAATTTTTCCATGATGAGCATCCATTAAAACGTCAATAATTCCCCTCTCTATATTTTGTAAATTGATTGCTGTTAATGTAAGTTGGCTGCTTAGTAATGGTATCAGTTGCGTTTCATTTATTTGCCCAGTCTGCCTGTCCATTGCATATGCCTCTACGTTTATCCTCTCCGTGATTTCCCTTAACTGTTTCTAGTTACTGGTTTGATGATGATTATGGAATCAATTATTTATGTTTGGTTGTCTGTTTCACCTTTAGCTCGTTTAATGGCGTCCGACATTTCATTTGCATACGCTGAGTCGAGAAGACCAAATAGAGATCGCGCTACATTTCCTACAACGTTGAAAGCACCTTGCCTTACCCTTCTGTTAACGAATAGCTCATTTTCCTTCCGTAATTCTTGCCTTATCTGGATGAAGTTGTTTACCATAACGGTACAAATTGACTGCTGTGTGAAGGTTGAACATAACCTTTCGAGTGTTATAAACCCTGACTTGAAGGTCCTTAGTTCTGCAGAAAATGGTGCATTGAGCCGTAACCAGTTTTACAGTGCCGATGCCTTCAAAGCACAATCCTGGGTCAGAATGAAACTTGCTTATCTTGACGTTATTGCTCAAGGCCGCTGGGATAAGAAGTATTGTAATGAGCATGGTGAGTAGAAGTGAGTTATTGATGGTCTTAGATCTTTTAACTGGTGGAGCATCTGCTTCATCAGGAGTCATTGAGTGAGTGGAGTTAAGTGAGCCACTGTTGGATGATTTCATCGAACTGGATAATTTTGCCGTTGTTTCCGTTGTTAGTTTTATCGATTCTGCCGAGTGGCCATTCCATTACAGGCAAATTATCTTCCTTTATTATAACTAATCTTCCCTCCCATTTTCTGTTGATGTTTTCCACCTTCGTTTTTCTTGAAGATGGTCTAAGTACCCTAGTGACCAACGTCGCCAACGTTTCGCGACTGAGTTACTTGGATTAATTGCTCTCGAATCCACTTGAGTCCTAAGAAGTTCTTCGATTAAGAAATGTCCTGGTGTTAATAGTGCTAAGTCAATTGGACCCTAGACAGTGGGCTACCTGATGCGAAAACGCAGCAAGTTTACAATAAAAGACAATGAGAGACTGGCGTTCAAACAACTAAAAAATTCATTAGTAACAGCACCAGTATTAGAGCTATTCAACCTAATGGCAGTCACATAAATCCACACCGATGCCAGCATGCATTGTTATGGAGCTGTTCTCCTACAGCAAGCAGAGGGTGTACAACGGTGAATATATCAGCCGCTAAACAGCGGCGGCAGAACAAAAATGCCACACACACACTAACTCGAAGTATTAGCAGTACTAGAGGCACTAAAGAAATGGAGGATTTACGTATTAGGACTAAAAATTAAAATGATAACTGACTGCAAAGCATTCACGCTAACGATGCGGAAACAGGACGTTCCCTCAAGAGTATCAGAGGGACGACGCATGTCGTCGCGTTGAGTCGTATGTAAAGCCTAATGATTGAGGATTCTTTGAGACACCGGTTTAAAGAGGCACAATTACAGGATGAATGGATAAAGGCTTTCCTAACAGTTTTGGAACTCCACACCTATAGTGATTTCTATGTAAAATTTGACATATTACACAAAGACCCCCACAAAGAGTTAATAGTCGTGGCAAGCTCAATGAAAAGGGAAATTATACAGGGTTATTTTGCTTCTCCCAAAACCCACATAGTGGAAAAATAACTTTATATAGTAGATCTAAAGTGTTGGATGTATTGCATCTCTTGTTAAAAGAGGGCGTAAAGAAGATTACCTGTGTCCCATAAATAAGGTGAAATGTATTTATTTTGTTTTTAACTATAAATGCCCTTATATTCTTTTTCAGTTAACAGTATCTATAATGTTAGTAAACTGTATTCCATATGGAAAGAGCTTTAGTGCAAACCTGCCGTCTAAAGATTTCCTTTTAAGAAAAGAGAGATTTTTAACGTTAGGGCAAATGACTGCCTTCCAACTACCAGATTAAGACTGAATGCCTTTCTGATAGAAAGACTTTATTTTATACTTTGTTTTTGTCTATTCATCAATAAAATACACAATAATAACATAACATAATTACAAGTAAAGATTAATAACAAAAATTCTTTTTGTTTACTCATCAATAAAATACACAATAATAGGTAAACATTAATACGAGTAAAGATTAATAAAATTAAAAAAAAAAAGAAAATATTATACAATAAAATTTTGCTTAGGCTGACTTAAATTTAAGTGGGTCTCTGAACTTGACAGTAAACTATAGTTTTGTTTTTGAGTGAGGCATCATATGACAAGAAAAATGTATTTGGCGTGTGCGCCTATGTTTTAAGTTTCAAAATAGTTTTGTTATTGAAATTAAAGTGTTTATTTAACAACAATGTCGTTGACATTGAAGTGGTCTGAATAATTTATGTCTGAGTTCATTTACTTATAAAATATGTTTAAAGAATTCGAAAGAAATTTGGAGGTGAAGTGAAGGTACTCTACAAAGGCTGATCAACCGTGTTGGCCCAATGGAAGCGACCTACAAACACTACAGCAATATATTAGTCGTGGTGGACGCTTTAGCAAAGTTTGTGTGCCTATACCCGACTAAAAGCACAGGAACGAACAAAGTGGTTGATAGGCTTCAGTTCCAGGAGTACTGCAAAACGCACAAAATACAACACGTTTTAACTGAAACGGCCAAGTCGAAAGGATTCACCAAATAATTATCGCCATGCTAACAAAATTATGCGTTGCAAAAACAACATTTAGATAGAGTGCAGCGAGTTATCAGTAATACTGCTCCGCGAAGCACCGGTATTGCTCCGTTCAAGTTACTCACGGGTCTGGACATGAGGTGTTGCGATGAGTCGGAAATAGAGGTTCCATTTAGTGAAATATGGGTGAGGAATTATGTGAGGGACGAGAACTAACTAGGAATCCAACAGGAAAATAGAAAAATTTCGATAAGAAGAGAGTTCCAGACACAGCGTATATCATCGATGAACTGGTCGCCATCAAGCGAACGCAATACGGCGTAGGCATGCAGTTGAAGCCGAAATTCTTAGGAAGTGAAAAAGGTTGGTTTTGGGGAAGGTACTTATAGAAGTACCGGTGGCAGTTGGTCTAAACCTGTTACTTTCGATTGAATTCGAATTTTTTGCTGAAATATTTTCTGATATATTAACCTTAAAATCGAGCCTTATTAAAGTTAAGTAATTTAATTATTAACCTTTATTTTTTTATATTAGTTCTCGACATTTCGCCAAATTATCTTCAGGAAAAACAAAAAGTGCGTAAACAATTAATGAATTTGATAAATTGTATTAATTCATTTAATGCCATTTCCTGAAGATGCCAACCAATGGTGTAACGACCAAAAGTCCAAAGTGGTTTTTGGACACACAACAAATTTCAAATTAGCAGTCATTTTTCTCAAATGTATTTACTTATATACGCACATATTTACTTATAGATTTAGGTACTAAGAAATCTGAAATAAGAACTTACTATTACACAAAGTTGACACGTCTTTACTTGATGAGGTTTAGTTTTACACTGACTGACTATCCACTCAGACGCGTCCCTACTAATACTTGTCCATTTAAAGTCTATAAGATTTAAGAATCTTCTACTCCCTTTGTGTGTTGTTGTATGTTGTTTATTCGATGTATAGGCGCCTGTATGTCTGTGTGTATAGTTGTTTTTGTTTTTATGCTGATAAGGTTTCTGCTTGCGATTTATTTCAATACATTTGTTGTTGTGATTTGTAGAAAAGCGTTTCTTAGAAAACTACGCAGATGGTAAACAACATGTATGTTTGTTGTTGTAAAATTAGTTTTTTTTTGTCTTGCGCGTTTAGATGGTAAACAGCATACATGTATTTTGTTTTTTTATGCATGCCAGGCATTTAGTAAACAGCATATCAAATTGTAGTTGTGTACGCAGTTTGTAACCAGTAGTTTGCTATATTGCCTAATTATTTTATTTTAAAACTTGAGCAAGACATATTCGTAACATTATGTTTAAGTAAATGAAGTAAGATTGAATTCTGTAAATATTATTGCATTGGCATACGATCGTTTAGTTACTAACATTTAGATTGTTAGACTGGCTGCAGCTCGGTGGTGAAAATAGCCCTCGGCTGTAGTGTATCTACTGCCGAAATAATGTATGTGTGTTTGTGCGTTGGTGTGTGGGGAAAAATAAGTATAAAAGGGCGAACATCAGTAAGAATACATCACTTAGTGTACGACCGGCGGCAGGATCACAGGTAAATATCTACTTCTATTTTTATTATTTTTGGACTAGTAGTCAGGGTATAGATGGAGCCGTGGTAATACCCAGCCGAATCTATACCCTGAGACAAGACAACTTGCGACGGAGCGATCACAGACAGAGCCGTGGTTATAAGTTATATGTATAACTTAGTCTTTACACTTTTATGGAAACCCAATTTATTTACTTGTTTGTAAAACCCCTATTTTGATTGTTAAACTTGTTAATGAAATACTTTGTTTGTAAAATGTTTTGTTTATCATAGTATCGTAAGAAATTGAATACACTTTTGTGACAATTGTTTTTATGTTAGCTTTAAACTGAAATTCAAATGGAACATTTGAATTAAATAAAAATTAAAAGTAATTATAATTTAATTGGCGCAGTCGATAGGATCCTTTTATTTAAAAAGGATCAGCGATTCGTTCATTTATTTACGGAAAAGAATTTTTTCTAAATAGTAAATTAATCCTGCGAATCATACGGGACCCTCCAGGATTATAAAATATAATTTGATAAGAAATTTAAAATAATTGCATATTGAGAAAAAAGATTTATAAAATATAATTTGACAAAAAATTTAAAATAATTGCATATTGTGAAAAAAGATTATAAAATATAATTTGACAAAAAATTTAAAATAATTACATATTGTGGAAAAAAGATTATAAAATATTATTTGACAAAAATTTAAAATGATTACATATTGTGGAAAAAAATTATAAAATATAATTTGACGAAATTTAAAATTATTACATATTGTGAAAAAAATAAATAAAATAAATCAATAAGAAATTATAATTAAAAATGAATAAAAAAATAATAATTTTTAAAAAATGGAAAATTAAATACACAGATGTAAGCTATTAGTTAAAAAAAATAATAAATTAAATTAAATTAATTAAATTAATTAAAGGATTTAAAAAACAATTGAAAAAAAAAATATATAGAAGATTATAAATACAGTCAATTAAAGAATTAAAAAAAAAAAACAATTAAAAAAAAATAAATAGAAGATTATAAATACTATCAAATCAAAGATTTAAAAAAAACAATTTAAAAAAATAAATAAAAGATTAACGGCTGTATGCATAAAAAACACTTACTTGAGCTTTAAAGTACACGTTAGTTAACAAACACTTTAAGGCTAACAGACGTTTGTTAAAAAATGGTATTCATAAACAGTAATGTAGCTAACGTATGCTTTAATAAAATTAGTAT
The DNA here is from genome assembly GCA_030448955.1 of Trichopoda pennipes. Classification (NCBI taxonomy): domain Eukaryota; kingdom Metazoa; phylum Arthropoda; class Insecta; order Diptera; family Tachinidae; genus Trichopoda; species Trichopoda pennipes. Next base: position 3,427,159 of record JASKUP010000042.1, on the reverse strand, counting down.
TTTGATTCTGGCAATGCCACTATTTTCAGTTGTCATGTTGTAGTTAACGATGTATAAAAATGAATATCATTTATCCGGGTAGTTCGATCAATAAAAAATGTTTTTATTCTTTTCAGCAAAATCAACATTTTTTTTTGTTTTTTTTATTAATCTTTTTAATAAAAAGCAAATCACCTAAATAAGGTTAATTTGCAAGACTTACGAAGAACTTACAAAGAATTTGTTCATATTAAAAAATAATTATTCGGATAACGAGCTTTGTTTTGATTATATGTACATCAATAAAACTTTTGTTTAAAATAATTAATTATAATTATATTTTTGTAAAATATAAAATAAAGATGTTAAGATGTTGTATATTGAGTGGCATTTTATATTTTAGTTTTTATTATTATTTGTATACTACAATTTGTTTTAATAAACATTTTTAAAAATTTTTGGAATAACAAAGTATAATTGTCAATTGAGCCGTTTACATTGAAAGTGGCATAAGTCACAACTGAACAGTTTCTTTTTTTCATTTTTAATAAATTTGAAATTAATAAATTAAGAAGCTTTGAGATTTGTTTGAGAGGAGTATTGATAATTAACGGTATAACAAAAATGTTTATTTTGAAAGCGGCGTAAGTCGCTGTACTTAGGAAATTAATTACGGAGTTTAGTGTGAAGGAAATGGAAACACGTAATAAGTGTGTGTGAAGTATTGTTGTGATTATTGGACTTATTTTTATTAGTTCGAAAGAATAGTGCAGTTAACTGAACTATATTATAGTGATATCTAATATACTACACATAATTAGCATTATTTTGTTATTTTTTTACTCTCAGGCTTCGTGTTGTATAAAATATCTAAGAATGTCACAACTCAAAAGCATATTATTGCACATAGTGACTTATGTTAAGGACAAAATAGTAATAGTAGTAATAGCCCCTGCCGAAAAAATCCTTCACAGAACACAACATGGAGAAACAAGATTTTATTTCAACTCAATCTAAAAATTAAAATATTTTATAAACTAATTTAATATAAAAAGATGACAATAACAAAGTAACTTATGCCACTTTTAAAATAAACGGCTCAGTTTATTGTAAACAAAATTTGTTTTGTTTTTGAGCTTTCAATAATATAATTAAACTGTCAATTTATTGTAGGTTTAACGTAGGTTTTTCCTACTGTAAAGTTAACAAACGTATGTTAAGATAAAAACGTTTTATGAATACAACTTTAGGAAATTGTTCTTAACAACGGCAGTTAAACCTACTTTAAGTTTTTATGCATACAGCCGTATAAATCTAGTTAAAAACGGGTGCAAAAGTTAAATGTGTAGAAAAATAATTTATGTTAACAAATTGAAGTATTGGAATTATCAGTGTAAATTTAATCCAAGCGAAAAACGGAATTAAATTTTAAGCATTAATTTAAATACAATTTAATAATTTAAGGGAGGTTTCCTAGAATCAGGCAATAATGTTGATGATTCAAACAAACTGTTGCTGTAAACTGCGTTATTGTTTTTCGGTAGTCGAAAAAATGCTAGCGTAAATATGTAATTTTAATTCAGCAAATTGGCAGTCATTGTGAAAATTGGAAAAAAAAACTAAAAAATAAACAATTTTAGTTGGAAAATAATATAAAAATAAGAATAATTTTAGAAAATAAAACTTTTTGCAGTAAATAAGAAATACTGAAATAATACTGTGTATGTGCATTTAAAAGGAAAAAAAAGCTAAAAAATAAACAATTTTAATTAGAAAATAATGTAAATATAAGAATAAGTTTAGAAAATAAAACTTTTTGCAATAAATAAGAAATATTAAAAAAATACTGTGTATGTGCATCTGAAAAAAAAGCTAAAGAAATAAACAATTTTAATTGGAAATTTTAAATAAATACAATTCTAATTTTAAAAAAAATCTTACGATTCTGAATGAATCCTCCAAGTTATATTAGCAAAAATTATTTGAACAAAAATTAAAATAAAAAAATATATAAACATATAAATATGAAGATTAAAAACTGAAACATTGAAAAAGAAACAACATGTTTATTTAAGTGAATGTTACTAATAGTACATATCTAAGAACGAACATAATATATAAACTCAGAAAAAGGAAAGCATTTAAAAAGGAAGCAATTAAAAGGAAAATTTTAAAAGAAATTATGAAAGAAGATGATAAAGCAAAAACAAATACAAAGGTATAAAAAGCAGTGAAGTCAAATATCAAAAAGCTAATGAATGGGTGTTCGTGAAGAATAAATTATTCCTGGTGAAGACGTAGTATCATCCTAAAAAAGGGAAGTGCATTTTCATTAAAACAATTATTTGTTTTTTATTACTATTATTGTTATGTTTTATTATAATTATGTTTATTATTATTTTAAATGAAGTGGTTATTTTTATCTTCCAATTGTTATAGGTATTTGCTTGTTTGTATAAAAAATATTGTTAATATATGAAGTAATTACTTGAATTACTTTTTCTATCCATTTATAGATGCATATAAATTATATTTTGTTATTTCTTGTTAATATCTCAGTTTTCTCTTTCTTTTAATTATAAAATTTTCTAAAATATTTATTGATTTAAAAATGGCACATACTCTAGACCCTGTAAAGTTTTTGGGACGTTTACCAGAATTTTTTGGGGAGAGTAAGGATTTATATACCTTCATATCACTTGTTGATAAAATTAACCCCCTCTTTTTACAGTATGATGAACCTTCTCAGATTTTATTTCTCGATTTGATTAAAAGTAAAATTAAAGGTAAAGCCAAAGAGGCAATTGAAATTAATTTTCATGGGCGTACGTCATGGGCGTGGGTCGGAGATTAAAACAGTTCTGGTGAATTATTTTGGGGAGAATCGAAGTGTAGAGGAGCTTTATGACCAACTTCGTTCTGTGATTTTTAGAACGAATGTGGTTGATTTTTATAATGAAATTAAAGAAAAACTTAGAAGTTTAAATAATAAGGTAGCTTCAGATTTCGGAGTAGATGCAAATAGTGAGCAAATCGCTAAAAATAATTTGAGAACTTCTCTGGATACTTTTAAACAAAAAATTCCGGAACCAATGAGGACCATACTAGCATGTCGGAATCCTGATACTCTTGAGGGTGCAATGAATATCCTTTTTGCATCGGAATATGCTAATTATGGAAGTATTGGAAGTAAAAATGTGTTTGATAATAGAAATAAGAATTATCTAGGTACTAATAATAAATACAGCAATACATTGCAAGATAATGGAGGCAGTCGTAGCAACATAAATCATAAGTCAAACAGATATAACAATAAGCCGTTCATTGTAGGTAATCGGTTTAATTCTAATAAATCTTTTAATAACAATAAGTATCAACACAATAATAACCATTTTCAAAATAATACAAATTATAGTCGTAATGGGAAAAATTATATTTTTAATACAAATTATAATCATAAGAGGGAGACTTTTAGCTATAATTTTGATCCAAATCCTTTTCCAAAACAACAGCATCCTGAACCAATGGATGTTAATATGAGTCAAAATTGTAATACTGAAAGTAATTTACGGAAAGTAACAGTTTCTCAAAATGTGTTACAGAATAATTCTTCTTCTGAACTATTAAAGCAGAGTTGTTACTTTTCTAATCAATTTTGAAATTTAGGTAATTCAGTTGAAAATGTGGCAACAGCAAATTCGTTTTCCAGCCTCTCCGGAGAATTACCGTATATAGTAGTAAAAGGAAGTCTTAAATTTATAGTAGATACTGGTGCGACTCATTCACTTGTAAATTCGGGCTTATGTAATCCAAAGTGGAGAATTAATTCAGCAAAGGTAATCTTGAAAGGCGTTTAAAATCAGATAATTTCGGACACAATTTATCAGGTACCCATGTTTTCGGAGTTAGGTGATACAAATGAGAAAATAAGGCTAATAGAATGTAGGTGTTACGAACATACAAAGCTGTGATAGATTATAATAGTGGTGAACTTAGGATAAATAATAAAATTGTGCCTTTATTATTTCTAAAATTACGGAAAGTTGAGTTAATTACTAATATTGAGTGTGGATTGGTCCATATCAAAGAACATCGGAATCATTTTGGCGAAATAATTTTTAGTGAAGGGCTATATAATGCAGAAAATTTTAAAGTGGAAGTTGAAACTATTGCTAAAAGTCCAAATATAATGTATATTAGCCAGTTACCTCAGAAAATTATCATTTGGTTAGTGATGTTTTGCTGCAGGAATATAATGGTGAGATATCCATATTTGACAAAATTAGAATGGATCATTTAAATAAAGAAGAAGAAAATAATCTTTAGCTTATTTTGAAAGATTATTTTGATTTGTTTTATAAAACAAATTCTAATCTTTCTTTTACTAACGCTATCAAACACAGAATTATTACGAAAGATGATATTCCCTTTTTCTCAAAAACATACAGGTATCCATATATACATAAAGATGAAGTGAGAAGGCAAGTTCAGGAAATGCTAGATAGTAAGATAATTAGACCGTCCAACTCGCCGTATTCTGCTCCCATATGGATCGTACCGAAAACGGAAGATGCAAGTGGGTCAAAAAAGTGGAGATTAGTTGTCGATTATAGGAAACTTAATGAAAAGACAGTAGACGATAGTTTCCCTATTCCAAATATTGAGGACATTTTAGGAAAACTTGGTAGGTGTATGTATTTTACTATTTTGGATTTAGCGAAAGGGTTTCACCAGGTTGAAATAGACTAAAAGGATGTTCATAAGACGGCATTTTCAGTTGAAGGTGGTCACTATGAATTTCTTAGAATGCCCTTTGGCCTCAAAACAGCACCAGCTACTTTTCAAAGGCTTATGAATAACATTTTAGGTGAATTAGTGAACAAAATTGGTTTGGTATATATGGATGACGTAATTATCTATTCCACTTCCCTTCAGGAGCATATAAATTCACTTCGGCTCGTATTTAATAAATTAAGAAATGCAAGTTTGAAGATACAAATAGATAAATGCGAATTTTTAAAAAGAGAAACAGAATTTTTAGGTCATGTAGTAACACAGAAGGGTATAAAACCTAATCAAAAAAAAGTCCAATGTGTAGTGGATTATCCTTTACCAAGGACCCAGAAAATTAAGCAATTTTTAGGGCTAAGCGGATATTACCGGAAATTTATAAGAGATTTTTCGAGGATTGCAAGGCCGATAACGAAATATCCCAAAAAAGAAGCTAAAATAGATGTAAATGGTCGCGACTACGTAGATAGTTTCAGAACGTTAAAAAAGCTTCTTATCAGTGATCCAATTTTAGTTTATCCTAATTTTAATAAGTTTGTTTTGAATACTGATGCGAGCAACTTCGCCTTGGGAGCCGTGCTGTCGCAGGACGACCATCCCATTTCCTATGCAAGCAGGACTCTCAGCCAACATGAAATTAATTATAGTAGAGTGGAAAAGGAACTTTTGGCAGTAGTTCGGGCTGTTACGTATTTTCGCCCATGTTTATTCGGGGGGAAGTTTGTTATACAAACAGACCATCAGACTTTGCAGTGGTTTTTTCATTTAAAGAGCCAACTTCAAAATTAGTTCGATGGAGATTAAAATTAGAAGAGTTTGATTACGAAATTTCATATAAACGTGGCATAAAAAAATGGAAATACGGATGCACTGTCCCGTATTGAACCCGAGATAAATTTGATTCACCAACCTCGAACAGGTATTACAACAAAGGTTAATGCAATTTTAATCAAGGATAATTTAATATATGATGTTTTTAAAGAGACAATTTTAAAATATTTTCTAGGCTCTAATTTAAAAATCGCAAGGTGCAATAACTGTCTTGATGATATTTTGGATGAAAATGATCTTCATGAATTTATTCAAAATTAACATAAGAGAAATAATCATCGCGGTATAAACGAAAATTTTGAACAATTAAGAAGGAAAATATATCATCCCAAATTAAAGTTATGAATTCAACAATTTACAGTCATCATTCGTATTGATATACACACTGTTATGCGGTTTTTTTAACAGTGTTTTTGTAGTGCGATTAATGACACTTTTGCCGTAGTGACAAGATTTTGGCATTAGGGGAGAGCAGACGATCTAGCGTTCACATCGGTATATATACCGTCGCGATCGGTCCGCGCATCGCTTAGAAAACAGCAGATTAAAAAAAAATAAAAAAAAAAAATAAAAAAAAAAAATAAAAAAAAAAATAAAAAAAAAAAAAATTAAAAAAAAAATAAAAAAATAAAAAAAAAATTTGTAATATGTAATCCCTGACTTCAGCGCCGTGCTTTTTGTTGACGGCGGTGTGTTCTGGGCGACCAAAGCTGGTGTTTACTCGTGAAAGTGGACCAATTGTGTTGAGACGAGTGCGGCTGATATATATTTTGTGAAGACATTGTGTTAACATAAAATTTCGGTATTTCCGGCCATAAAGGCCAAAGCAGATGTAAAATTTAAAATAAAAACAGCCAAAAAAAAAAGAAAAAAAAATTTTTTTTTGTACTAAAAAATTGTTAAACAAAAACATTAAAATAAACAAGGAAAGCTGGGAGATACTCTTATGAGTACCTCAAAAGCAAAAAACTGTCAAGTAAGCACTAACGGCAGAAATGCTTATTTAACCCTTAGCGCTGAAGACGTAAGCGAAAACAACACAACGAAAAAAATTTATGATAGTCTGTATCTAACAGCAAAACAACACTTTCGCGTTCGTACAAGTTCACTACCGCAAACCAGTGAATTATTATCAGTTCCAGTGCCACTCACATCGGCAACTTCATCCGCGTCGGGTTCCTGCTCTTCAGTTAACGAAGCTGCTACAACTGCTATCGACATCAAAAAACCTAAGATCCAAGTGGGAATGGACAGATACCTAACGGTTACCAAACGTGGGCGAAGTCCCAAATCGTCCCAGGTCGCATCAGTTCGAAAGTTATCGAGAAATAGTGACGCTGCCTCAGTAATTTCTCAAAATCGATTTTCTTTGTTACAAGAAGACAACGAGAAATCTGTCTGCATCACCGATCTATTTGAGGGAAAAAAATTCAAACGCCCTTGTTAAGAAATTAATTTCGACTATTGGTGATAAAACGTTTTATGTTATGCCAATAAAACGTGGCAAAATTGATGAAACCAAAATACAGGTTCACGAAGAGGCGAATTTCTGTAAAGTGGTTAATGAACTTGAAAAGAGTAAATTAAGCTTTTACACATATCAGCTTAAAAGTGCAAAAGGTTTGCAAGTTGTAGTAAAGGGCGTAGACCCAAGTGTTGAACCAAACGAAATCAAAGGTGCCCTCATTGATCAAGGTTTCAAAATTAAAAATGTCGTAAACATAATTAATAGGGAGAAAATACCACAACCTCTGTTCCGAGTAGAATTGGAGCCCAACGACATAAAATTGAAGAAAAATGAAACGCACCCAATTTACAATTTGCAATATCTTCTGCATAGAAAAATCACGGTAGAAGAACCCCGGAAACGTTCAGGGCCCGTACAGTGTCACAACTGTCAAGAGTTTGGGCACACAAAAACATACTGCAAACTTCCATCTGTTTGCGTTATATGCGGAGAATTGCATGCTACTGCTAGTTGCAATAAACCTAAAGGGGAAACAAACCTTAAAAAATGCAGTAATTGTGGCGGTAATCACACTGCAAACTACAGAGGTTGCCCCGTTTATTCTTTTATAAGACAGGGTGCAACACCGGCACCTAAAGTTACATCGGCCCAAAAACAGCATATTTTATCTACTTCGTATCCCCAAATGGTCCGACCAATCAATACTCATGTATCGTATGCCGACGCCGTAAAAATCAACACTGTTCCACCAAAAAATGTTCCATCAGCAAACACCAATGCAGACGCTAACTCAAGCTTCAATTTTACTCGTCTTGCAGCTACTATTGACAACCTTGTGCAGACAATAAACAATTTCACAACTAGTATGACTAGCATGATGCAACAAATGCTGCAAATGCAGACTACTTTGCTTCAGGCAATCGTAAATAGAAAATGAATTCGTTGAAAATATGTTTCTGGAATGCAAATGGCATTCGCCAACATAAAAACGAACTCGAATACTTCCTCACGGAAAATAACATTGACATCATGCTGGTCTCTGAAACGCATTTGACCACAAGGGGTATTTTTAAAATTAATGGATTCACATTTTATGATACAAAGGATCCGAGAGGAAGAGCATGCGGCGGCTCAGCAATTTTAATAAAGTCTAGACTGAAACACCATTTTTTAGACAGCAAGCAAGAAGACTATTTGCAAGCCACAACTATTTGTGCTGAGGATCTTTTTAATGATATAGTAATATCATCAGTCTACTCTCCTCCCAGATTTTTAATAACCGAAGAGCAGTATGAAAAATTTTTTAAGGGTTTTGGACCATGTTTTCTGGCAGCTGGCGATTATAATGCGAAACACAATTACTGGGGCTCGCTCTTAATTACACCTAGGGGCCGAGCATTGTACAACGCTATTAGCAGTAATGATTAAGATTTTGCTTCGAGTGGTCAGCCTACATACTGGCCTACCGACAGACAAAAAATTCCGGATGTAATAGATTTTGCTGTCACAAAAAATATTTCAAGAAATTTAGTCACTGTAGAATCTTCCATGGATTTATCATTGGATCATTCTCCAACCATTGCAACTATTTGCAGCCCGCTTAGAAGACATTTGTTTTTTCCTGATAGAAATATGATCAGTCGCATCAACTGGTTGAGTTTTAAAAAATATCTCAGCACCCATTGTTCGGAGAATATTTTGCTAGAAACAAAGAAGGATGTGGAGTGTAGCCTTGCAACTTTTAGTGAAAATATTAAACAAGCAGCACAGCTTGCAACAACTAAACATCCGCACACTACTTTAGGTCACATCTATTCTGCAGACATTGAACGTCTCGTAGCGGAAAAACGAAGAGCTAGAAGAGATTGGCAACAACACAGATCGCCCCTGCAGAGGCAGAGACTTAGAGAATACACAAAGCGGCTTAGAGACTTACTAGCATATGAAAAAACTGCATCTTTCGAGAAATATCTGGAGGGCCTCGATGCTACACCAAACTCCAATTATTCTTTATGGCGTGCTACAAAAAACCTTAAAAGGCCCGTTGAGTACAAGCCACCCCTGCGTAATATCAGTGGAGATTGGGCAAAAAGGGACGTTGAAAAAGGTGACTTATTTGCCGATTACTTGAAAGATGTATTCACCCCACACATATATACTGATGATGTTAGTTTGCCAAGCGTAGTTGGATTACCCCCTCGACCCTTAAGGTTTAAGTTGCGTGAGGTACAAAAGCTAATTTCTGAAGTAAATCCGAAAAAAGCTCCTGGTATGGACGGCATAAGTAACAAAATGTTGAAGGAGCTCCCCAATATTGCAGTCAAATTATGCTATTCATTTTTAATGCCATTTTACGGCTTGAATACTATCCTGACCACTGGAAGATTTCTAAAGTTAAAATGATTCCAAAACCGGGTAAAGACCTAACCAAAACCGAGTCATATAGGCCCATAAGTCTATTACCAACTATTTCAAAGGTTTACGAAAAGTTGCTTATGGATAAATTGTCTCCAATGCTAAGGGATAGTGGGTGTATCCCAAACCATCAATTTGGTTTTAGAAGTAGACATAGCACAATTGAGCAAACCCATAGATTGGTTCAGGTGATAAGAAGGACTTTTGAAGAGAAAAGGATTGTTCAGCTATTTTTATTGATGTTTCACAGGCTTTTGACAAAGTTTGGCATGAAGGTCTATTTCTAAAACTGACCGCTCACTTGCCTTGTAACATGAGCAACCTACTGAAAAGCTACATAATTGGACGAAAATTTGCTGTTGTTGAAGGAGACTTCGTAAGTGTATCCAAACCAATTTCCTCAGGTGTACCACAAGGTAGCATTCTTGGACCAGTTTTATATTTGATATATACCTGCGATATGCCTGTCCACACTTCTACGTTTGCTGATGATACAGCGTGTCTAAGTTCGCACGAAAACTCCTATCAAGCCTCAATAAATCTTCAGCAACATATAACTCAGTTGGAGTTGTGGTTAAAATTATGGAGAATTAAAGTGAACGTTCAAAAGTGCATTCATGTGACTTTCACCCTGCGAAGAGATAATTGTTCACCCGTTCGAATCAATAATCAAATTGTTCCACACCATACTTATGTGAGATATCTTGGTATACATCTTGATCGTCGCCTTACATGGAAACATCATATTGACTCAAAGCTAACACAAATGAAACTTAAGTTAACACAACTACTTTGGCTTATTGGCAGGAACTCGAGACTTGGCCTAGATTGCAAACTTCTAATTTACAAGAGTATTCTGAAACCAATATGGTCTTATGGAATCCAACTTTAGCGCACTGCCTCAGCTTCAAACGTGGATAGAATCCAACGTATGCAAAATAAAATTTTACGGTTGATAACTTCCGCCCCATAGTACATCAGAAATTCAAACATACATTGCGACTTAGACATAACGCTGGTGACTACAGAAATCATCAAATACGCAGGCAAATACTTGATGAAGCTCGAAGACCATCCTAATCCCCTTGCTCGCAATATCTTGGATTATAGTGGACATAGCCGATTAAAAAAGAGGGATACTGCAGCTTTAATCCTTAATGCTACAGATGACACATCTTAGAAACATTTGTTTTGTTGTTTTTTTTTTTAATGTCAATTTTTTTTACCCAAAAGGTTAGTTCTGACATGGTCGGGACTAATGTAACTTTTTTTTAGAATTTAAGATTTTAAAACTTATTGTTAGTTCTTTTTATAGAAGATACAATAAATAATTTTGAGAGTTAAACAAAAAAAAAAAAAAAAAAAAAAAAAAAATTTACAAATAATTGTCATATTTGTAATGTAGAAAAGTATGACTGCAAGCCGGTAAAACAAATATTTAGGGTAACTGAAACCCCTGATAGACCTGGTCAAATTATACAGATAGATGTTTTTTATAGTCTTGAAAAGACATTAGTTTTAACGATAATCGATAAATTTTCTAAATTCGCACAAGCAATTAAAATCCGGAGCAGATCATCGGTAGAGTTTAAAAGGGCCCTGGTTCAATATTTGAGTATTGTAGGTAATAATAACTGACAATGAGTTAGATTTTAAAGCGTTACCACTAACCGAATTTTTAAGGGAGAACCAAATTGGAGTACATTTTACTTCAAATAATGGGCATATTTCGAATGCAGATGTAAAACGTCATCATAACACTTTAAATGAACATATTCGTTTACTCAAGCACGATCCCGGAAGGGATAGTGATACGGTTGAGGAGAAAGTTTATAAAGTAATCATGTTTTATAACAACACAATTCACTCTACCACAAAATGTAAACCTACTAGTTTTCAAAGCGGTTTTATAAGAGCTGAGGATTATCAGAAAATTAAGGAGAGAATTTTGAAATTAAAAGAAAAATCAATAAAAAATTTAATTCATAATCGAGAAGACTGTGAGATTCAAACTGGGGATGTGTACTTAAAAAGTAATCGAGGTGGAAAAAATCATGCTAAATTTGGTAAAATCAAAGTAAAAAGGCTTGATAGTGACCATGTTATTACTCAAACAGGTCACAAGTTTTATAAGTCGGATATTAGAAGAAAGAAACAACTGCAGAATTGAATTTTTGTAGTAATTGTTAAATATTTTTTTTCATATATATGTAAATCCGTATGTATTCTTATTACTATGTTTATGAATCTTTAAACTTAAAAGCTGAATATCAATAGATGTTATTAAAAGTATAAGTAAGTTAAGTTATTTTTGTAAATTTATGTAAACTTTCCTCGGAGCGTCAATCTAATGATGGAGAAGTTATATGTATAACTTAGTCTTTACACATGTATTGTATGTATTAACACTTTTATGGAAACCCAATTTATTCACTTGTTTGTGAAACCCCTATTTTTATTGTTAAACTTGTTAATGAAATACTTTGTAAAATGTTTTGTTTTGTTAGTATCGTAAGAAATTAAATACATTTTTGTGACAATTATTTTTATGTTAGTTTTCAACTGAAATTCAAATGGAACATTTGAATTAAATAAAAAATAAAATATAAAAATTAAAAGTAATTTTAATTTAATTGTTATACTCAGCCGAGTTTGTGTCCGCAGTCGCCACCGACAGTGACCAGGGCAGTGAACGGTTGTGCCGTGGTAATACCCAGCCCAGCCTACAGTGTCTAAGCTCTGGCGGCGTACAGACAAATTTCGACGGAGCGATCACATACAGAGCCGTCGTTATACCCAGCCGAGTTTGTGCTCGCAGTCGTCACCGACAGTGCCGTTCTTCGAATACTGACGGTGTGAGGTAGAAGAGAGTTACCTAAGCCGCCTACACACACACACCAGTGCACAAGATACGAAGCCCGAGCTGCACTCAAGCAGAAAACCGGGAATACGGAAATCCGTTCCTTAGTAGAGAACAAGCATGTAACCAAAGTTTTGTTTTTAATCGACACAACACGACCCTGGACGCCGCTGAGCATACCTCAGCTACCAGGAAAAGCGTGTCGTTTTAATGGTTTCGCGAAAAATCGAGAACTAATATAAAAAAAAAATAAAAGTTAAATAAAATTTTTTTATAAAAAAAGTACTAGTGCTTAATTAATAAATTACTAATAAAATGTCAAATAGCTATAATTTTTATTTGTAAAGTTATGCATATTTGACAAATGATTTTACTAATATTGATATTATCGGTATTAAAAAAAATAATTTGGAAATGTAGTGGTTTTGCATTGCATTTATAGATAGTAAAGTTACCTGCACGAAAAAATACCTTCTTAATTAAGCCTTAATACTTTTCAATGGAACTCTTAACAGACGTAAGTTCTGATAATAAATACGACGGCTGTAAATATCGTTATTATTATATGTATAATTTTATATATATTTTGAACATGGATCGATATTATATATTTGGGAGATCCATACCGGAAAAAAGCTTTTACCATTTATTTTTATAAAATCTTTGTATTACAAAATTATTTATTATAAATTTTGTGCTAATTTCCTCATTTTTGTATGTTAATTTGTACAGAAAAAATATTTCATTTAATTATCTCAGTGAAAATTTTTTCTAAATATGTTTCCTGTTTACTCGATTTCTTTATCCAATTTAAAGGGGGTGGAACTCCATAATTGTCCAATCCTGTAGATATATGGATTTATGCTCGTAAAAATATCTATAAGCTTAGTTCCCTTTTTTCTTGTGCTTCTTCAGAAAAATCAAACTAGTGTCTCTAGTGTCTTCTTTGAAACTAGAGTCTTTTGTTAGAAGATGACTTTGTTGGCTTGCCCTTTTTTTGCAAATAACACAGCTCAAAGATGATTTTATTTTAGTTAAGGCCTGTGCAACCTTTCCATCAATCATTGCAAGTAGCATTTGATAATTTATTTAAATCCTTTCATCGTTGTTAAATAACAAAGTTATAGTTTGAAGTTTATTTAGTTGTTGTTTATGTTTTGATACGTCTAATATTACTTCCTTCGTTCCCTTCTTAAAAGTAAACTTAACTGGTTTGCAGTATTTTTTTATGGCAGGTATTTCGTTTTTCCACATGTTAATTTCTATTGCTTTGCCAGTACAGTAGATGGCACGAAATTAATGTAATTTTTTTTAGCCTTAATGGAAGAAAAGATATTATAAATATGTCAGAATCGGATAATTTTTCTGCTTATATTGTTTTCGTTCAGAAATACATTTAAATTCCCATTTACAAATTAATGTTAGATTTTTGTGGTGGTGAACGGTAGGATTTTCTGATTAAACCCAAGATTTATATTGTAGATAAATTGAGAAATGTTATCCAATTGTTCCTTACGTAATTCCATAAATTGAAATTTTGTGATCTTTAAGTCCAGAAATATTGAAAATGCTTCTTCAGATGTAAATTTTTTATAGTCAGTTGGTTTTAGAATTTTTGTTGAAATTCCGGATCTCGCTTACATTACATTTCATCTTTAATCTTTAATTATGTTTTGCGAAAATTTTTTATCAATGTTTAGTAGCTTTCGGCTTCGATTCATTGCACTAAAGGGTCCGCAATCTGTTTTTTTTTCAACTAGTGCTTATTTCGTGAATGGTAACACTTAGCTCATGTTAGATTTGAGAGATAATTAGTTTTATCCTTTCGCTGAACGAATATGGTTGTGTATACGCTTGAACAACGCTGGGAAATATTTCGACATTACTTTGTAAATCATGGTAATGTTGCAGAATGTGTGCGAAAATTGTGTACGGATTTTGGAAGAACAGAAGCACCGTCAGCTCCTTATGTTCGTTATCTTGTGAAAAAAGTGAAAGAAACTGGCATCCTCATGGATAAACCAAAGCGTGAAAAGCCAAAAACAGTGCGTACACCCGAGAATATTGCTGCTGTGGCAGAAAGTGTGCGTGAAGCGCCATCAACATCAATTCACCGTCGTTCTCAACAATTGAACATTTCAGGGACATCATTGTGATGAATTTTGCATAGCGACCTTGGTGTGACGCCAGCATTTAAAAAAAAGGTATTTCGCGGACCCTTTACAATCCCCAACTGGCGTTGTCGGCCAATATTTGATGATTTTGGTTGGTTTTAATATAAGTTCGCTTGCAAGCCATTATATGTTGCACTTAAACATTTCTTTAACATTCATTATACCATTTTTTTAATGGCGTTAAAAAATTCTCATTTATTTTAAATGGTCGCACAACTCGAAATAAGGGTTTTTCAAAATATGTAATATAACATCATTTTTGTTGTTTTCTTCAAAATAAATTTTAGCAAGATCATTATAAGTTATCTTAGCCATAGTTTTGACAATACTTCTTGTATTAATTTTCCCTCTCATCTTTATAAGAGTGGCGCTGCCTGTTCACGATAAAGTTGCAATGAAAAATCCGACATAATTAGTCTAACTACAACTCATAAACTCATGTACCCATCCCCGTTTATATAAAACTTACCTTTTTAATTACCTAAATTACAAAAATGCATAACAGCCAATTATTTTACATTTTCTTGTTATCGAAACTACCAAAAAAAAACACACACACACGCTCACATGCGTATACATGTATCCCACTCCCATTCCAAAATATACGATTTGCAAACAGTAACATTGTTGTAGTTCCAACAGCCACAAACGTAAATTAAAAAGAGAACATGTAAAACCTTAAATTACGTACTATAACATATTACAAAGTTTTTATTAAACAAAAGTTGTATTCCCCCTAACATCGCGATTATGGTATAATTCAGACCCTTATTGCAATGCCCAGAATTTGAATTTGAGCATCGTAAGTTTAAATTTTTTCAATCAATTATTTTACTTGAAATTTTTTTAATAAAATTTTTATAATGAATTTTTTTAAATAAGTATTAATCCTAATAATAATTTTTTTCTAATTCAGTTTATTTAATTGAAATTAAAAAAAAAATTTTTTTTAATTATTTGCTTATGTTTTTTGGCATGCAAAACTACTTGTTTTTGTTGTGCTCATGTATCTCTGAAATATCTCCATAGGAGTTTTAGTGTATTAATGTACTTCAAAAAATAAATAAAGTTTTTCACTCCATCCAATCTTTTTTAATTATCTGTTTTAATTATGCAATAAAAAAAATTAATCGAAAGGTCAAGAAGAAGAAAGATGATTAAAAAGCATTTGTTTAGCTGCGGTTAAAAAAAATAATTTTAAACTGTTTGTTTTAATGGTCAATTCAGTGCAACTAAATTTATTTAAAACCTAAAATTAAAAATATTTAAAATAAAATATTGTAAATTCTATTTTAATACCTTGAAATAGGATACAAACAAAGCATAAATAATAGACATTTGTAACCGAATTATTCCAATGTAAAGAGTCCTGTTGCGCCTTCGTAACTTTCTCCCAGAATTCTTGAATATTATTCTTGACTCTTCTATTAAATTTGACAGCATTTCGATTATTCACGTGTTTTATTTTTTTGACATGCAATAAAAAGAAAACAAGCAAACAAATTTATAAAATGATTCAGAAAATCTCCTAATATATGTTTTTAATAAAATAATTTTTGAACCTAAACAAACAAAAATCGAAATAATCTCCTAAAGCACATTGCAACCTTACAAAAACGCTCCCCCGATCCAAATGAAGGATACATAAAAACGTAAAGAATTGAAACGATACGCAGAATGCCAATTTTGCCAAACGGAGATATTTTCCTGTCGAAATGCAGAGTAGGGCACCATTATTTTAACAAGTTTAATTCAACATTGGTTTTCCTTAGAACCAGAGAAGTCGCATTGTAGGATTCCTGTTACCTCCAAAAACAAACTCCCAAGAAGTAAATGTATTTTTTTGTTTTGTTTTTCCATCTGCGTGCGAACCTGTGCTCAAGGGATTTCAAGCGTTCATATCTTTTTAAAAAAGTTAGATTTTTGTTTGGGATTTCTTCTGGAGCTTCCAGAGGTGTAATGAGCGGTCCGCCACGGAGGAAATGATCGGGAGTCAAAGGCAGAAGTTCGTTAGGGCTTTGAGTCATTAAACACATTAAAGAGTTTAGTATAGTTTCTATTTTGATTAATAATATTGCGAATTCTTCGAAGGTAAAGTTGAGGTTTTTTGAGACTTTTTTCAGGTGAATCTTCATACTTTTGACGGCAGCCAAAGACCGCCCATGTGAGGTGCATATGGAGGTATGAACGACCATTTGAAACCGTCAGAGTTATATTTTTCAACTAGTGAATTTTTCCGTAGTTTTCAGAATAGCATTATGATTTTTTATTAGAACATAACTGGCATCCAGAAAATTTCACCTATTGTCCGAAAACATCGTTTTCGGGAGATCCCTGCGTCCGACAAACCTGTCAAAGCAGGTCATAAATGCATCCGCAATGCAAAGTTCAGAGCAAGCCTCCAAGTGCACTGCTCTGGTTGAGAAACAACGAAGATTGCTGCATAACCTTTTAGTAATTTGGCATTTTTATGATTTGAAGATTTTATGGTGAAAGGCCCAGCAAAATCTACTCCAGTGTAAGTAAATTCCAGTGAAAAAGGAGGAAGTGCGGCCATTATTTGATGCTGAATTTTTTGCTTGCTTTACATCCACGAATGCATTTTCTAATAAGATTTGTCCCATTGACGCTTTGTCTTGTAGAACGTAACATTACTTGGAGTTCTGAATGCAGTAAAATTCGATGGGTATATTCAACAAAAAGTACGGCAAAGCGTGATTTGTTCGGGATTGTAACTGGATACTCTTTGTATTTCAACCCTGAGTTATTGAGCCTGCCGCCTACTCGAAGTAGACCATCTTTGTCGATAAACAAAGAGAGTGAAAGGAGTCGGCTTTTCTGGTTAAGTGCCTTCTGATTCAGTAGACGGTTATATTCTATGGAAAGGTGGATCTTTTGAGCAAGTAGAATAAATCGATTGTTTACAAAACGACATTCTTCTGTGGTTATAAATCCTTCTGTGCAAAACGGCCGTTTAAGAATACGATTAATAATTCAAAAGCGATAAAAAAATAACTCTGAGCGTTCGGTCGGGTGATGAAAATTTTTCCAAAACGTCAAAGATACTTTGGATATTTTTGAATTTCCCTTAATTGTATCCATCTTGAAGAGTAATTCGTTGGAGGGAATACCAACTCCGGCTTTATCGTATTACCTTCCTTTACTTCTAAACTTGTGGGGTCAAACGTACGTGGCTTAGGCCAAAACTAAGCGGTCTGAGAAAGCCAGTCGAGTCCATGCCACCACAATCTACCTTCGGCTAGTTCTTGTGGGTAACAACCACATATATTCAGGTCTGTATGAACGTGTTTTCAATATTTTTGGCTGACTCTGCGTAGTACCGTTTTAATACGATTTGCAAATGCTTTTATCCACCCAAGTAATATTGACGAGTCTGTCCACATGTACAGCTGGTAATCATATTTGGAGTAAGCAGTTAACTTTTCTATAAGTTTTGTAAGTAAAACTGCGCCTCATAATTCCAGCTCGGGGATGGTAATTTTCTTTTATGGGGCTACCCTAGTTTTTGCTAAAAGCAAGTTGGTTTTGTTTTCGCCGTTCGGAGCTATTGTCCTCATATATACTGCACTACAGTATGTCTTCTCAGAAGCGTCGCAGAATCCGTGTATCTCTGTACAATGCGAAAAGCTTTGGAAGATTTTCAAGAAACTTGTTCCACTGAACAAGAATATTTGTCGAAATCACTTAATCCCATTCTGCTTTATCTTGTCATAAGTCCTGGGCCTAACCAACTAATTGGGTCAAATAGCTTGGCTATTACTGACAATATTTGTCTTTTTGTTGTCGATTTGTTGTATTTTAATTTGGGTAAGGATGTAATAAAAGTAAGGATGTATCTAGCTAGGCATTCTAGTAAACTCCTAAGGTGTTTATTGTGCTGGAAGTATCAAACTGTAGAAACTCTTCATCCAGAAGATCTTCCCGGGGCAAGTGATGAAGCAAACATTTTTTTCGCCGTAAGTTTCTTTAGGGAAACCCTGCAGAAGCTATGGGCTTTATGGCTTAATGTTGTTTGTCCGTAGCTTCTTCCATGGTATGGATGAGGAAAGGAAATCGTCAACGTAAACTTCATTTTACTGGATCTCTGATGCTCTAGGGTAAATAGCCTAGCAGTCTTGGCTTAACTTGAGAAGTATTAAGATTGCCAAAAAAAGGCGCACAATTAATGCCAAAAGTTTTAACTTCCCTTTCGCCTTTGGGCCGAAACAAAAGCGGTACATTTTTTCGGTGTCGCGTGTAAATACGTATTGATAGTTTCTCCAAGATAGCACTATTTGTACTAAATCCTTTTGAAGAGTCGGACCTTGGTGAAGAATATCATTTAACGAAAAACCGCTGGTAGTCTTCTTTGAGGCATTGCAAACTACTCGTATCTTAGTGGTCTTACCATTGCACGGTGAAGTAAATAAAAACTTAATATTTTCTCGGCCTTAGGTTCCGTGTTTGTAACCGGCTCCATATGATCCAAATCATAGTATTCTTGTAGAACATCCATATATATATATATATATTTATATATATATTGCTTTTTTAACTCGGGATTCTTATTAAGAGAGTGTTCCAAACGGTGGTATTGAGCTAAAGCCGTATGCCAGGAAGAAACGAAAAAAACGTCGCCAGGAAATTCCTCTTTAAAGCGCAAGCGTACAACATATCTACCGTTGTGGACTCTGCTGGTTGATGATATGACATGATTTCCGCAGTATTGGTCAGCTTCTGATACTGAGTTATTCAGATTAATCCCAAAAATTTTGTACCTCCTCTTCTAAAGCTAAATTTTTAGATTCAGAAACCAAAGTGGAAAACGTATGTATTTCGCTGGTGGCTGCGGGTTCTGATAGATACCAACCCAAGTTAGATTCTCGAGCTTCAAAACTATTTAAAATTTTGACTGTACGCCCTCTCAATTGATAAAGGGCAGATAATCACTTCCTATTATTATGTCAATGTTTTCAGGTTTGTAAAAGTATGGGTCAGCCAAAGTTAAATGATAATTAATTTCTTCCAAATTACTAATTTTAATTGCCCGTGAGGGAAAAAGATGTGCGAATTTAGAGACTACAATTGCCTAAATTCGAATTTTAAAATCTGATGTTCTTGCCTTTATGGTGACAACGCACTTGCTTCTCGAGCTGCCTACTACAGTTCCTCCTAGCCCCGAAATTTGAGTTTTATGGGAAATAACAGGGATGGCAAGTTGCTGTTGAATTTTTTTTTAAATAAAAGGATTTTTCAGAACCGGCAAGTAGCAAAGCCCGTATGCAAAATAAATCGCCTGATTTTTCGACGTAGACGAGTGCAGTGGATAATATTGTAGTTCCCTCGTATCGAGAGAAATGTGCATTAGTTTATTTAAATTTATAGCTGTAGAGCTACGGCCTTGAGTGTTATATAGCGTTGCCTGTCGTTGAGTGGCTGAAGTTGTAGCCCGATAACTATCATCTGAATACCCATTTTCTTGTGCTTGGGAACCCTTAGAAGTTATGGGTACTTGAGAGCTTTTTCTTCGTTTTTTTCCTCGTCTTCCCGATGAAGCATGGTATGATGCTTTTGATTACATCTGGTGCATAGATTAGTACTTTAGCATTTCGACTTGTAATGACTTGGAGATAAGCAGTTAACGCAATATTTATTCGCAAAAACATATTGTTACGAATGTCTTGCTTAAGTTTAAAATAAAACAAGCAATATGGAAAACTACTGGTTACAAACTGCGTAGAAGTTTATAGACACACACACACACAACTACAATTGATAGGCTGTTTACTAACTGCCTGGCATGCTGCTTATCATTTAAACGCGCAAGACAAAAACTAATTTTACAACAATAAATATACAGTTGTTTATCATCGGCGTAGTTTTCTAAGAAACCCTTGTTTTACAAAAGCAACAACAAATGTATTGAAATAAATCCCAAGCAGAAACCTTATCAGCATAAAAACAAAAACAACTATACGCACAGACATACAGGCGCCTATAAAACGAATAAACAACCTACAACAACAAAATACACACAAAGAGAGTATAAGATTCTTACATCTTCTAGAATCTAATTGGACAAGTATAAATAGGGGAAGCGTCTGAGTGGATAATCAATCAGTAAGTTAAACCTCTACAGTGAAGACGTGCATTTTAAGTAAATTGTTCTGTGTCAACTTTGTGTAGTTAAAAGTAAATAATAAAATTGTTATTATTTAAAAACTCTAAAAACTGGTGTTAATTATTGCAATAAAGAACTCACAACAAAACGTTTATAAAAGGTATAAACGAACCAATATTTTATATTGTAACTTACTTAAAAAAATATGCAACTGCTTAAAGGGTGATTTTATTTTCACCTTTTGCAAGTAGATTTCGATTTCTCATTTTGTATATGAAATTACTGGTTTTTGAACCCTGGTACTCTCGTGATGAAGGTTTACGTAGATAATAAACGGTTTTCAAAATTTCAATTCTCTTTGTTAGGAAGTCCCTCATTTCTTTCCAGGTAGGCGCAACTTTATGATCCTGTAATGTATTTTCCCAAGATCTCATAGTTTTTTCTGGAAGCCGGGAGGTGCATAAATATACGAGAATTGCATACCACGACTTCGCAAGGTTTAGTGATTCGAAAATGTTCAAACTTTCATCGAGGATGCTTTGCGTTTGATGAATAGATTTTCGGTTTTCTTTCTCGGCTGACGGCGAACTAAACATTAACTTCATTTGGTGGTTGGCTAGGATCCTTGGCTTCTCGTACATATTAGATAATGCTTTCCACGCTAGAAAAAAGTTTTCGTCTACCAAATCGATCAGTGGTACGATTTGGTTAGGCTCCCCCATTGTCTTGCTATGCAAGTGATACAGCCTTTGTGCTGGTGCTAGGTGAGGAGGTTTGCTTATTACAGCCTGAAACAAATCTCGAAAAGCTGGCCACTTAAAGTAGCCTCCTTCAAAAACTGGGACTTCGGATGCGGGTAGTTTCAGTGCTGGTATGGAATGGTGTGTTATGGGTGTTTCTGCTTCTTCTAATATTGTTTTTCTCTTGCTGTGTACTTATATCCTTTTTCATAATAGTTATTAGTTTTATTTTTGCAGCTTCATAGTTTTCACTTGCCTCTTCATATTTAAGTGTAATAATGTCCTTAACATCTTCTTCTACCTCCCTCATAGTTTCCTTTCAGCTTAAACTACCCACTTTTTAACTCGCCTAGCTTGACTTCAATCACAACACTGGTTAAGTTGTCTTCTTTTAAAGTATTAACTTTGACACTGAAACTATTCAGCTGGTTGATATCAAACTTACATCTTCTTACATCCGTCATTTTTATAAGACAGAATTTGTATATGTTTTTTTAGGCGGAATTTAGAAAATCAATATTGACGATAACTTATAGTTTTATTTCCAAATCCAAAAAAAAAAAATTAATTTTCGTTTAGCAAATCTGTCACTGCCTATTTTTCCTTTAAACTGTTAATATTATGTTAACAGCAGATTTTTATATTTGTTTCAGATTTGTAGAAAAATTCATATAGTCCATAAATCAATAAAATATCAGCGATCCTTATCTGCTACAGAAATGTAAACTTTTCGATTGTTTGTTTTTATTAATGTAATATTTATGTAAAACTGGTAATTGTTTAAAAAAATTCTTGTAACAACAATAGTAATAAATAACAAATTTTTTCTTTTTTGTACAAAAACTTATGCGATCCACTGTTGATCTGCCAAATGATATTTTGATGTAATTTTATTTGTATTTATTATTGAACAATGGAAATATGATACGATCCACTGTGGGAACATTTTACGAGAAGGCGGTCAAAAATATATAACTTTTGAACGGATCGTAATTTTGATACGCGGTTTTTTGTCTACTAGGTGAGATCATACGCTTTCGTTAAAGGTATAAAAATTTAAAATCGACCGGTTAGAAAAATAGTTGTGATAGGTTTAAAAATACATTCTCAGTTTTAGCTGATTTTTGGTACGAAAGTAAAGTATTACAACTTGTTCAAAGAGTTTGTTTTACATTAAGTCTTATGTTTTTAGTCACTTTTAGAACTTATTAAAAACTTAAATTTAGTCAGGTAGGGCCTAGCTTTGGCCCCCGTGAAATTTTTAGTACGAATTCCAAAGGTTGGTTCTTTGAAACAATTTGAGTTAAAAATTAGCTGATTAAGTAGTAAAAGGAAGAATTTATTTAAGTCCAAGATAATCATAAATACTACTCGTATATGTAAACTTTTATTGTAAATTGATTAATACTTTATTAATGTACAAAAAATTTTATAAGGATGAAATACATACAGTTAACTCTTGTGTTTGGAAAAATTACTATAAATTAAACAATTTTAGTAAATATTTCTTCTAAATAGCCTTGATTTTCACCTTCTAGAAGTAGCTTAGAGTCTACGTCTAGTTCAATAGAAATAGTTTTCCATTTTTGCCGGATATTGGAGATATATGGATATGATGTGCACAATAAAAAACAATCAAGTCTTCATTAGTACCATACCTAGAAGTTTTTCTTGTGTTGTGCGAAAGAATCTATGGTCTTTGTTTCGTTTTTCTTGCGCCTCTTCAGATAGATCTCCTATTGCTCGCATATTGTGTTGCGAGTCACCCTCGCATAATTGATTAATTATTTTATTATTAATTGTCATCAAGTTTATTTAAGTTTATTATACTAATTACGTTATTATTGTTTTCTTTATTATATTAATTATTATTATTATTGGTCAGCAAATTTATTTAAGTTTATTGTAATTCTTATATTATTATTGTTTATATTATTTATTATTGGTCAGCAAGTTTATTTAAATATATTGTACTACTTATATTATTATTGTTTATTATTGGTCAGCAAGTTAATTTAAGTATATTGTACTACTTATATTATTATTGTTGTTTTCTAGTTTATTTTGGTTTATTGAATAGTATAAATAGTAAATAAGTTTTAGATTAAGCATGATTTGTGAAGTACAACTGACCATAGTAGTTCGAACCCACAGCTCATTAGGAACTGTGAGACACTAGGTAGAAGTTAGGTTATAGATAAATAAAGTAGCGGCCTGCGAATCCTACGGGACCCTCCAGGTTTGTTAGTAATTATAACTGAATAACCTTGACTTTTATTTCTAACCCTGCGAATCCTACGGGACCCTCCAGGGTTGCTATATAGAAAGGCATAAATCACACTTCAACAAGTTGGTATCCAAAAAGGTTACACCAACATTTTTGGCGCAGCCGGTAGTATCGGTAGGATGTTTGTATATTGGTTTGTTATCTAAGAAATACTCCAACATTTTTGGCGCAACCGGTTAGCGCGTATAAAATTAAATTTACGCGTATAGGATAATAGTTCTAATGCCTGACTGTATTTTTCTTTGAACAAAGTAGGAGCGAGTCAATAACGCCTAAATTCTAGCCATCTTTGACTTGCTGGAACTGTCGATTAGTGGAATAACGTCAAGACGGGACTTTCTTGAATACCGCGAGATTAAGTTAACATTTTGGCCCACCTTTAGTTTTTGCGGAGTATTCTCTTACAGGATAGACTAATATATAAACAAGAACTAAAGCATTACATTCATACATACATATGTATGTATGCTTATGCAAGCGTCAGTTTTCATAGTTTTCAAAGTAACATTAACACGGAAAAATTGTTTTTTTTTTTAAGTTTATTTAAATAATTGAAGAAGAAAGACGCAGCGATGTCCCTGAAACTTATGGTAAGAGAATATAATTTTTATTTTAATGGAGAATCCTCAGGCTAAAACGGACGAACTTATAGAAAAACTTAGTACATTTAGTTACTCAGTAGACAGTTTACAAGTGCTCGCCTGGACAGAACTTAGACATTTGAATTCTGACAAAACATTTATTAGCCACCATAAGGATATCATTAGATATCAGAAACTAACAAAGTTAGAAGAAGTAGGCTATGTTCTTCAACTGGTATGCGAATTGAATAAAGATCAGTCCGAGGATTTCAAAAGAACAATCAAAGAATTAGAGGAAAGTAAAATTCTATTAGAAGCTAATAGCATGAAATTGAGGCAGCAAATAAATTACACGGACGACTTGCTAGAAGAAGTAGTGAAAGAGAATGAAGAACTAGTCAAGGAATTGAAGGGCAAGGGACTGAGTGAGAAGGACTTCAGGAAGCAATTAAAGCAAAAGCAGTTGATTGAGACAAAAGACGACACTATAGATAGGCTACAGACGGCACTGGAGAACGCCACACGTGAACTAAGCATCATTCACAAGTCAAGATCACCAACTCCTTCATTAAGTGAAGAGATAAAAGGCGCTGGAGTACCCGCCATAACAGAGTCAGGTAGTCATCAACAAAACATAGAACTATCGGAAGACGAGACTCAGGCATTGGAATTGTTAAAAGAAGTCAAAACCGTGATTACTAACGCTAGAAAAGCAGGAAGCAGAGGCTACACGGCGGAAACGAAGGCTAAAAAGTTAAGCGATTTGGAACGCGTTGAGAAAAAATTTAGCGAGCTGGAAGGTATCAACGACAGTTTGACAGTAGAATTTAATAGCCTGGTGCCTGTGGCACAGGAAATTTTGGAAAGAAGATCACCAACGCCCAGACAAGTCGAAAACACAGAATGCCGGCCTTATCAGAAATTACGAAGATTGTAAATAACACGGTTCCCACATTCTTTGGCACCGAAGGACCGGATTTATCCTCTGAAGTTTGTAGATTCATACAAGGATGTAGGATGGTGGAAAGCGAACTATTGGTGCAGCCAAACGCTGACCTAGTGCAAAAGGTCATAGAATGTTTGAAATTACGTCTGTTGGGATCGGCATACTCCAGAATAGCAGAGCTCAAGTTCGGGTCGGTAGATGCCTTATGTAACCATATAAAAAAGCTCTATTTGAGGAAGAAAACTTTAGACCAGATCAGAGAGCAGATACTAAACTGTCCGCAAGCAAGTTCGGCAACCGCCGAATGCAAGGAAATAATCAGGGAAACGAAATACGGCCCAGTTACAGCCAATAACTGGGGAACCACAAATGGGAGAAGGACTAACTTGGCACAAACAATTTAAAAGCACGGAATATAGTAAACAACTGGGAATGGGAAACACAAAGGAGTTTAATAAGAAAGAAACAGAGGCCACATACATAAGGAAAAAGAAAGAACAATTAAATACTAAGCGGAATAAAGTCAATATCGTAAATAAAAAAGACTCAGAAGAAGAGTCAGAAGCTGAAGAAGCAACAGAAATAGTACACAAAGCGGTAATGCACACAAGAAAGCATATAAGAATCAGGAATCAAAAGGCGCAGAGGATAATCAAAAATTAAAGGTTAATAAAGAGCAACAAGATATGATGTGCAGTGACATTAACAATAGAGCCAAGAAGTCCCCAGGCAACGTAGATACAATTTTTACTAGAACGCGTTTTTAAAAGAGCCAAGCAGGGAAAACCAAACGCGTTCGCAGAGACTGGAGCAGACTCTATACTAGAAATAGAACAAGTCGTGAGTGCTCTTGAAAGAGGAAAATCACAGAAAGAAAATTCTCTTGAACCCTACCGAGCATTTCATAGGGTTCCAGGGTTCAAGTCACAAGGACTTGGGAAAAATGGTCACAAAAAAGTTGCGAGGAAACCTCCTATCAGAATCCTAGTAATAAGTCTCATATGAAAGACAATACGGATTTTGGGGTAGTTCTGTGAACCATACCTCGAAAAGTCAACACCAGTAGCGGAGATAACCGATCATCAGATAGGTTGGACGCAGTGTTCATCACGCTTAATTGCCACGAGGCTAAGGCAGGTAAGCTGATCCTGCTCGTGGATACTGGGGCAGATTCCAGTATATTGAAGAAAGAAGCAATGAATTCATCTTCGATCAAGAGTACGGGGGAAAGAGGAAAATTATCAGGCGCTTTTGGAGGCTGTGCAGCAACATTAGGCACAGTAACAGTAAATATGGGAGAAAATTTTTTACCATGGACTTTTCATGTGGTAGGCGAAGGTAGCTGCCTACCCGCGGACGGAATTCTGGGAAGAAACAACATTTGGGGCAAAAGCATAATAAACTCCAATACACAAACCCTGAAAATTCTAGAAAACAGGCAAGTAGTAAAAACGTTCCTATTACACGCTGAGGGAGCGAGCGTAGAGGCAACAAACCGCAAAAATTACTTGATAAAAAAGAGAGCAATCACGATGACGCCAATATTTTTAAAAACGAGGGAAAACACAGTAGTGGTACACAAACAACAGCTGTACCCAGGTGTTTATATCGGGAATACTATAGTGGACACTCATAACGTAAGTGCGGTAGTACCCATATTAAACATAACCGAAGAGGATGTATCGATGGAAACAGACCTCAAGGTACAATTTTCAAGGCTAGATGGCTATAAAGAAATTAAGAATACAGAAATAAAGGAAACCCCTGCTTCAAATAAGGAAGAACGAATAAGGGAACTAAAGGAAATAATAATGAGAGGAAAAAATTGGAATGAAGAAGAACGGACCTCATTGAGCAGAATGTGCGAACAATACCAGGATGTATTCATGCTACTAACTGACAAGCTACCTTATACAAAACTAATAAAACATAAAATACCAACAAAGTATGACCAGCCACCTATTAATCAAAAACAGTACAGATTGCCACATGTAACAAGCAAGTATCGGAATTATTAAAAGAGGGCGTTATTAGCCCCAGCATATCGCCATGGAATTCACCACTACTGTTAGTACCCAAATAATCACAAGACGGCCAGAGGAAGTTAAGAATGGTAGTGGATTTCCGAAAACTGAACGCAGCTACAATCAAGCAAGTTTTCCCTATTCCACGGATTGACGAAATTCTGGATCAACTGGGGAACAGCAGATATTTTACTACGTTGGATTTGGCTAGTGGATATCATCAGGTGCTACTGGATGAGAAGGATAAAGAAAAAACGGCCTTTAGCACTGACAAGGGTCATTTCGAATTTAACAGAATGCCGTTCGCGTTGACGGGAGCTCCAGCAACTTTCCAGAGGGTAATGAACTCAATATTAACGGGTCTTCAGGGTTTGGACTGTTTTGTCTCTCTCGATGACATAGTTATCTATGGAAGAACTGTGGCGGACCATGAAAAAAAAATCGTTAATGTTTTATCCCGCCTACGTGAAAACGGGCTAAAGTTGAACACTAAGAAGTGCCAGTTCTTGAGAAGAGAGATTGTTTATCTGGGGCACAAGTGCTCAGAGAAAGGAGCGCTCCCAGACCCTGCAAAAGTAGAGAGCGTTAGAAATCTGAAGGCCCCTAGGAGTATAAAACAGGTCCAGGCTCTACTAGGACTAATTAACTATTACCGGAAGTTCGTCAAAGATATGGCGACGCTGGCCGCACCCATAACCAATCTCTTGAAAAAGAACAGCAAGTTTATTTGGACACCGGAGTGTCAGAAAGCCCTAGACACGTTAAAGGAGAAAATTTCTAGTCCCCCAATTCTCGTTTATCCAGATTTTTCACAACAATTTCGGGTAACTACGGATGCCAGCAACGAGGCACTAGGGGCGGTATTGTCACAGGAGAGGGATGGTAAGGATCACCCCATTGCGTTCATTAGCCGAACCGTAAGTGACACCGAGAAAAGATATTCAACCATTGAGAAAGAAATGTTGGGGGTAGCATGGGCTACCCACACGTTCCGCCCATATCTATTGGGACGGCATTTTACGGTCTTCACCGACCATCAACCGCTCAAAGGCATATCCAACCTCAAGGACCAAACCTCCAGACTGGCGCGGTTTCGACATAAGCTATCGGAATATAATTTCGACATTGTATATAAGCCGGGAAAAACAAATTTAAACGCAGACGCGTTGAGCCGGTTGCCGCTAGAGGACGAAAAAATACAAGTCGTCACGAGGGCGCAACGAAAAATTTCGGAGGAACAGAAAAACAAGGCGAAGGAAATAGACATGGCGAATCACCCGAAGGAAAAACACGCGGAAGATATGGTGGATACAGCCGTTACTATAACCGATAAAAAAGACATTCGAGAGGCCCTGAGAAGTTTCCATGACACTCCATTGGGCGGGCATCAGGGAGCGAGGAAAACTTATGCCCGAATAAGAAAACAGTATAAGTGGCAAGGCATGCAGAAAGAAATAAAAAACTACATCAGAAAATGTCCTAAATGTCAGAAGAATAAAAGCGGGCCTCTAAACAGGGAACCAATGGTGCTGACCGATACTGCTAGGAGACCATTTGAAAAAGTCTATATGGATATGGTTGGGCCCCTACCAACCACCTCCATGGGGAACAAATATATCCTGACGTTCCAGGATGACTTATCAAAATTTTTTATTTGTGCACCCATGCCAGACGCAGAGGCAGAAACAGTGGCAAGGGTCTTTTATAATGATATCATCACCAAATATGTTATACCAGCAAAACTAGTGGCTAATAATGGAACAAATTTTACATCAAAATTGTTCGGGAGTGTGTGAAAACTTTTACGAATAAAAAAAGCAGCATATCACTCCCTACCATCCTCAGGCTAATGGGTCATTAGAACGAAGCCATCGACCCTTAGCGGAGTATCTGAGAAGTTTTGCGAAAGAGGACGGGTCTAACTGGGATCAATGGTTGGCCCCAGCCATGCATGTGCATAACCACACAGAGCATGCATCTACGCTGCAGACCCCGTTTAGGG
This sequence comes from Trichopoda pennipes, assembly GCA_030448955.1. Classification (NCBI taxonomy): domain Eukaryota; kingdom Metazoa; phylum Arthropoda; class Insecta; order Diptera; family Tachinidae; genus Trichopoda; species Trichopoda pennipes. Next base: position 3,397,940 of record JASKUP010000042.1, on the reverse strand, counting down.
TACTCTACGGGTTTGACATCCCACTACCGGCAAACCTTAAGAGAAGTACCCCCTCTACAACCACTACGACTATTCCAAAGTACTGAGGTATCAAGTTCAAAAGGCCTATGAATTAGCTCGCCGGGCGCAGATGAATGCCAAAATCACCGCCAAGAACCGGTATGACAAACATACTGCAGCCAGCACCATGGAAATTGGAGATAGAGTTCTTGTAAAAAACCAACTAAGGAAAAATAAATTATCCCCACTGTGGTTAGGGCTCTACGAAGTAACAGGCTTACCAACGCCGGTGAACGTTAAAATCACGATAAAGGGAAGAGAAAAAACCCTACACCGGAATTTGGTTAAAACCTATAGAGATGGATCGAGGCCCAACGACAACGTTAAGGATAAATAAAAAAAGAAGATAACTATAAATACACCAACATATTGGCGCAGCCAAATTTGTCATAAGAAAATTATAATGGATAAAATAATTTTTTTTTCTTCTTGTTGGGACTTACTAATTCAGTATAAAAAACCTTTCATAATTAAAATTAAAAGCAACTTTAAAATTGTACAAACTTAAAAAATAGAGACATCTCACCCACAAATAAATAACTTAACTCAAAATTAATTTAATATGTTACTAAAATTAAAAACAAATCGTAAAATAAAAGAAAAAAATAAAACAAAAAAAAAATCTTGTAAAATTTTAATTAAAAACGTTTTAAAATTGTAATGTTAAATGTAAATTAAAATAATTAACAAATATGTTTCTTTTTTTTATTATTTTAAGCAATTAAATAATTAAAAATTTTTATAGTAAAAAGGAAACTAAAAAATTGAAAATTGAAAACTAAAAATTTAATAAGTAAACAATTGAATAATAGATAAAAATTAAATAATTAAAAATGAAAGGCGCTCAAATATTTTATATATCATTAAAAATTTAAATATAAAATCAAAAAAATTAAACAAAATGTAAAAAAATTAAGTAAAAATTTATAAACAAATAGAAAAATTCTTGATAAATGTTTTAAGCTAAATTAAATTAATTTGATCGAGTATCAACTTTTGAAAGGGGGGAGGGATGTTGCGAGTCACCCTCGCATAATTGATTAATTATTTTATTATTAATTGTCATCAAGTTTATTTAAGTTTATTATAATAATTACATTATTATTGTTTTCTTTATTATATTAATTATTATTATTATTGGTCAGCAAGTTTATTAAGTTTATTGTACTACTTATATTATTATTGTTTATATTATTTATTGTTGGTCAGCAAGTTTATTTAAATATATTGTACTACTTATATTATTGTTTATTATTGGTCAGCAAGTTTATTAAGGTACATTGTACTACTTATATTATTATTGTTGTTTTCAAGTTTATATTGGTTTGTTGAATAGTATAAATAGTAAATAAGTTTTAGATTAAGCATGATTTGTGAAGTACAACGGACCATAGTAGTTCGAACCCACAGCTCATTAGGAACTGTGAGACAATAGGTAGAAGTTAGGTTATAGGTAAATAAAGTAGCGGCCTGCGAATCCTACGGGACCCTCCAGGTTTGTTAGTGATTATAACTGAATAACCTTGCCTTTTATTTCTAACCCTGCGAATCCTTCGGGACCCTCCAGGGTTGCTATATAGAAAGGCATAAATCACACTTCAACAAGTTGGTATCCAAAAAGGTTACACCAACAATTGTGTTGAATTATTTGTTCCCCACGGTACGAAATTTTATGAACTGTGGATGGTATATATCTCCAAGAATATTTTTCGTTGTAAAGTATAGCTGTTTTTTTGGCGTACTCTCCAAATTTTTTTGCATTTATCTTTCTGCTGCATGCTAGAACTGGTAAAATAATACTGAATCTCTTTCCTAGTTCCAAATCTACTCCTGTGATAGATGCTGCAGTTTCTGGATCTAAAAAAAATATTCTTGCAGTGTTTCCATCATTTGTGGTCCATTTCCCTGGCTTTGGCTGATCGATGATTAGGCCTTGTTCTAAATATTTTTCTTGATTTTTTTTTTTTGGTTTCTTTTTTCTTCATTTTCCTTATATTTTCTCACTGTTTCGCCTAACGGACCAAAATCCAAATCATAACCCAATTTAAGAATATGCTCCATAAAACGTATTCTAGTATGAAGAGGGGACAATCCAAATTCGTATGCTACCTTAAAAGTCTCATCTTCGGAACTGGATGGATTAATTGACTTGATGTCTTTTTGCATATAATGCAGCTTGATGATGCTTTTGTATAAATTAAAGCTTGTGCAACTTTTGCATCTATCATAGTGAGATACATTTTAAAATTTACTTCGATTTCCTGTTCATCAACAGTAAATATTACAGGTTAAAGGTCTTTAATTTCATCTTTTATTTTTCGGACTTCTTCAGTTATGACATTTTTTGTTTTTTTTTAAGTAAATTTTATTGGTTCTCAACATTTTATTGACGAGGTTTCTGTTTCTGTACTAGTTGACGGCTCTAACTCGGTATAACTTTTTATTATTCGCAATGGAACGAATGATATCATAAATAAATCAGCGTCTGAGGAATTTTTGGCATTACATTGCTTGTATTGCCTCTGTCCAGAGGATCCATCACATTCCCATTTAGAAATTAAAAATAATGCTGCTATTTCCAAGTTTTTTTCAAGCGGTTAGAATCAAACGTATTTAACAACCATTCGGCAGTGTGTTCAAGCAGGTCTTGCAATGTTATTTCTGCTGAAGTAGAAGTGACAGTTATAGCGGTTTGTGAAGGTAGGCATTCATTTTTGACAGCTGCTAAATCTCTGTACTATGGGAAAATCCAAGAACTCTTTTCATATGTTCGCATCCGCAATTCGTTGTACTGATTTTTAGTTAACTTTAAATCCAAAAATAGTGCTAACGCTTCTTCTGGAGTAAATTTCTTCTCTTCGTTTGGTGTAGGAATATTTTGTACGCCTTGGACTTGCTTCTATTACTGCTTCAATTACCTTAATTTTTGCCTTTTTATTTTGCGTTGGCTTAATTTGGTGCATAAATAAATCTCTCTGTTGGAGAAATTTCTGCATTGATATTCTGAAGTTTGCGTCTACGAGTTCTTTCACTACATTCGACAATTTGTTTTGCTGGTCGACTCTGATTTCTACAATCATTGGCATTTGTAGATAATGTTTTGAAAACAAGCTCGTTTGACAACCATCCATGGTGACGTTCGTACATCCTTTTCTTGTTGTAAGAGCTTTCACTGTGTAGTTTTTCAATCTCTTTCCAAAATTAACAATTTTTTGTTTGTGTAGTTCAATTTCTTCTGTATCGCATATTTTAAAAAATCAATTTAAAAAGCAAAGCACTTTTGTGAGCTAAATTATATCAATTTATGTTATTTTAAGAAGGCAAAATATTTTTGTGACCAACTGTGCATGACTTTGAAATTGACTAAAAATTTTTGTTTTCTTTCTAAAAATACGCATATTCATCTAAACAACGTCTCTCATAAAGGCGATTTGAAAAACTAATAAAATGCTTACAAAATAGCAAAACAGAAAAAAAACTTTTCAAATTTTCCTAATGTCCTGCTCTATTTGTACTGCAGCTTAGCGTTTGATATGAAATGTGGTGGCAAATTTTGGTTTGATTTGAAGAAGACTCAATAAGTTGCACTCGTCCGGTATGCACAATCTGCTTCGACTTTCTTTTTTTTCTGGTGGTTGCTTGTGGTTTCCAAAACCGCTAGTTCAATCCACTCCTAGTCTACTCTAGAAGGTATCAAATGACCAAATGTGGTATTGCTGTTGCCTCCAAAAACACGCTCCCAAGAAATAAATGTAGGATTTTTTTGTTATGTTTAAGGCTATTTTATTTGAATGCCATTCGCCTTCAATGGCTGCTCGATTAATACTGAACTACTAAAAAAAATGCGAGTTAATATTTGTATATAACACAAAAGAGATAAAAACACAAAGCTTAAAAATATTCCGGCGTTTGCCGGCCTCTTTGCAGCCGGTTAAACTCGGTTGAACACGCATCATTTCTACAATAACATGATAAAGCTTTGAACTTTTTTCAAGCCTTAACTACAAATTTGTTTTCAATAACAAATACAACAATAGTGATTCGTTCACTTCTGATAACCAAACTGTTAAAACTTTTATTCGCCTAACTATTTACAAACTTCTAGAGGGATTATTAGTAACGTACCTACCACATTTCGGTAGGAGTTGCAATTTTGGAAAATTACGTACTCACATACGCGTTTCAAATTGTACCGTTTTTTTGTTTCTGGGATTCGTTCATTCGTTATCGAATAACCAGTATCGAAATTTCTGATGATGACAATCGTTAGTAAGATACTTTGGGTGAAATCATGCGAGATTTCGTAAACAATCATTCCAAGTAAATTTTTTCTTACATTAGAACATAAAAAATGTAAGTTGCCTTTTTTATGTGATGTATAAAAACAATAATTTAGCCATAAATGGCAAAAATTAATAGTTTTCAAAAGGAGATATTTTTAAACTTTATGGCCAAAATATACAGATTTAGCAAAGAGCATGCTGGCAAACTGTTCACAAAGAAAAGCAAATGCTAACCAAACTTTGGAGCAACAAACGATTAAACTGACAATACAAAATAAAACAGTATCCATTTTTTACTTCCATAAATTTCATAATTTTGGTTTTCATTTTTTTGATTTTTCCTTGATTTGGTAAAAGTGTTGTAAAATATTTTTGTTTAGGTTTTCTGAACCAATAAAGCATTCATTTGATTCGTATCATGTCGAGTGAATTATGGAAGTTCTTTTTAATTCAAAAATAATTTACATAGCGATTCCCAGAACTAGCTCCCTGAAAAATGCAACTGTAGGCAATATTATCTTAGCTACGTAAGTAAAAACAATATAAATAATATGAAATAAGTTTACAAAACATAACTTCATTCAGATAAGGGAAGAATTAAGGGAGGAAAAGGAGCTATTTGAGAACAGAAGGGTAAGGCGAGGTGCTTTCAACATTGTAGAAAATGTAGCGCGATCTCTGTTTGGTGTTCTCGACTCAGAGTATGCAGATGAAATGTTGGACACCATTAAACGAGCTAAAGGTGAAACGGATTACGTGCTCCAATTATTTAAAAACCAAACATTAATAATTGACTCCACGATCAACGTCATCAAACAGGATGAACTGAGTACACAGAAACAATTAAGGGAAATCATGGAAAGGATAAACGTAGAGGCAAATGCAATGGACAGACAGGCTGGACAAATAAATCAAACGCAACCGATATCACTACTAAGCAGCCAACTTACATTAACAGCAATCAATTTGCAAAGAATAGAGAGGGGAATTATTGACGTTTTAATGGATGCTCATCATGGAAAGATTATTCCTAATAGAAGATGACAATCTAATTCAACTCTATAAGCTAATGAAGGCCAGCGGAGCAGTTACGAAGGGAGAAGTACTTTTCGAAATAATATTCCCACTTGTTGATCAACAAATTCTAGATCTCTTTAATGTAAATCCGGTTCCAACAATAAAAAATAACGCACTTATATCTATAAACTCAGAAGGATCCCTTTTAGCGGCCAACTCACAAAGAGATAAGTTCATTCCATTCACAAATTCAGACTTGACAAACTGTATCATGCCCAAAAGAGATGTTTACTTATGTCCAAACAAGCAGTTCAAGCGTCGAAAGGATGCAAACAGCAATCCCTGTGAAATCAAGATCTTTAACAATAGATCCACAGCCAACTGCAAACTCACTCGGATATCGGATGACTCAACATGGACACAATTAAAAAACCCAAACAAATGGATTTTTGGAACCACAACAAGGTTGGAATTTGCTGCACTCTGCGGCACTGAACCTCACAACATGAAATAACAGGCACGGAAATAGTGCAAATCGAGCCAAGTTGCACAGTAAAGGGTGATCTGATTAACATTCAGGGCCATTTTAGCGGTTTAACTTATTTGTACACATCATATATCCAACTTAAGCCAATAGCCAACATAAGTACACTTCAAGAAATCAAGGGAGTAGTTAACACCACTAAGATCGAGCTTGAAAATCACATAACTTAACTTAACAAGCTTCAACAACAACTACATGAATCAAACGTTTTACAACTGCCAAACACCATCAGATCCAATAGTTTACACCACCATGCGGTAAGCTACTCTGCACTAACCCTCTCCATCATACTGATAGCCGTCATAATATATAACCCTTTCCGTCCCAAGCAATTTCAAAGTGATCGGATTTTGATGAAAGTTTTGATAAAGTTATAATTATCATAGAGAAACTAAAAAATTTTATTTTTTTTTGTTTTACAGTGTGCATGTCCTTTGGAACAGGACATACACATTTGTGTAGCTTGGGATTTCACTAAGTTAAAATATGCCAGTTTTTTTGAGATCAAAAACATTTTATTTAATGCAAAAATATACAGGGAAAATAAAAATAAACACTGAAAACAAAAACAATTCATTGGTTTCTAAAATAAGTAACTAAAACAAAAGGAGCAAAAACAATTCATTAGTATTTAAAAATAAAATATAATTGGAAAAAAGTACAAAAACAAAAACAATTCACTAGGTTTCTTAAAACAAATTAATATAAATTAAAAAAAAAAATTAAAAAGTGTTAAAAATTATCACATTGCGGTATGGAAGCTTTTAAAGCAATTTTTTTCTGACGAAAGGCACAAATAAACGTTGCACTTCTCGCACCGCGTTCGTGTGCGACTATTGCACTCTTTGAAGCGGCACGCTCGTGCTGTTTTTAATTTGTCAACAATTGGCCAATGACACCCTTCATCTAGCCGTTTGCTATTTCCTGGCAAAGGCGAACAGGAGTTGTTTGTCCTTTTGGATACTTCTTCTTCCGACTCGCCTTCAGAATCGTCAAACCTTCTTTTGGGGGTACACAGTAAGGCTTCTGCAACTTCTAGTCGGAAAGACAGCAGGTCCTTGATGGACTTTTTTGGCATGTTTTTGGATCGACAATGAAGCCGGTACTCCATCCAAGAGTTAACGATCGATAAATCAAGAAAATGAAGCGCTACTTTTAAAGTCTACTTTTTCGATTTTAGCCACGTTCTGTAGCACTCCATTGATTGATCGCATATGTCCACTCCTCCCATATTTTTATTGTATTCCATGACAATGGCAGGACAGCTAACATCAATTCTTGATTTTTGTTCCTTATTCCATCTTTTCACGGAACCGACCGGATCCTGACCATATGCTGTAGAAGCGAGAACAACCGATTTGTTGTCTTTCCACTTGACCACGACAATTTTTTCGTCGGACCTTATCATTTGGTCAGAATCCCCTCTTTTCAAGGACTTGTCGTCCCGTTAATTAAGTTTTCGCAAGCGATTTACTTGAATTGTGCCAGTTCCATGCAAATTCATTTCTGCCAATCGCTCCATGAGTGGTAGTGTGGTAAAATATCGATCAAAGAACACGGAAGAGTTATTTGGCAAAGTCCTTACCAAACGCAGAATAACGCTTGGGCCCAACCCAAGTGTTCTATCACCTAATAATGTTTTTAAGCCCTGATAGACTTCAAAATCTAAAACAGTACCTGTAAAATTAAATAATGTATTTCCAAGCGTATCACTGATTTATAACTAATTAATACCACAGGACGAAGTCATCACAAAATTTTTAAGACCAACTGGTCGTGGTTTATTCCGTACATATTGACGAAGTCCACCTGGCAACCTTCCAAGGAACGGAATCATTTGTTCATCTATTGAATAGGTGGTAAAATTTCTGGGAATGGCAAGGCAACGTGTTCTGACAGCATCAATTATGGGTTTCATCGGCATCAACAAAATGAAGACATTTTCGCAAAAGAAATAAACGGTTTCGTGCCATCTTTTCGGAGATAATATTTTTTCCAAATTTCTGCTCCCAATACATTCTCAGCCGCGGAAGCTTTATGCAACCAAAATACAAATGAGCACCGTATAGCTGTCTGATTTTAGATGCACTGGTTTTTAATTCAGTACCATTTTGTTTTCAGTATTATATATTAGTGTACTTTGCAGCTTGTTCAAAATGCTCATCAGGAAAATATTTTTCAAAATATTTTATTGGCAGATGTGGGGCTGTTGGCTCATGAAATTGATCAAGCGCTTGGCTTTCAAAGGCGTGGAGTATTCCCCTCTTCCATAATAATGATCTATTATTTAATTCAACGTTGTTTTCAGGAGCAATGGTGTGTGTGTCGACTAAGTCCGTATCTGCTTCAACTTCGTCATCATGGTCGGAATGCGGAGACTGGGCACATAGGTCGTCCTCAAATTCATCTGCTGAACTGTCACCTTCGACGTCCGACAAGTCACAAATTAATTTGAGGACTTCTTCAATGTCATCTTCTCTGTCCAAGTTATATTTTTTTGCTGTAAAGGCGATAAATTGAGCTAGTATAAACCCATGCTACACATTTGTGTAGGCACATATTGTGCTTCAAAAAAACACAACTACACTTTTTGTCTTCAAGGAATTTGCACATTATTGAAATATTTGATGATTTAGTTATAAACCAGCAAGAAAATTCGCGCACAATCCGTTAAATTTCAACAGAATAATGATACTTACATTTTTTGCCTCCCGCACCACTAAACATGACCACCTGTTTTGAACAAATACACACAAATACTAAAAGAATCCTCTCAGAAATTATTTTGAGCACAAAGAAGACACAACATATAAATATGAAAGAATAAAAAGAGCAAGAAAAAACTAACCAGTAAAATACAAAGCTCGCTTCAATATACGTTACTTTGACCTACACATTTGTGTAGGCAGGGACGGAAAGGGATAAACAATGTTTAAGGAGCCAAGAAGAAATTACTCAGGAAACCATCCAGTCGAAGTCTCAGCCATTTCCATTACCCCGAGCTGTTACAATTGACATCATTGACACCTAGAGTAAAATAATACAACGATTATTTTTATTTAATATATTTATTTATTATTTTATTTTGTTTCGGAAAAAAAATCAATTTAGAACAAAAATATCTTTTTGGTTTTTAATTGTATCAAATCAAAATAAAAAGTCAATCAAAAATAGAAAAATATATATATAATAATTACACAAAAAAATATGATAATATGATTTACATAATATAAAATAAAGTAAAAGTTTAACTCTAAAGATCTACAGTAGAATTAAGAACAATCTTAAATATAATATATAACATATATAACATGTAACATCTATGTAACATATAACTCCCCCATCCTTTGTTTAAACATTACTCCTGGAATGTATGTTATGACGTGTATGTGTATATTCATAACAATATATATTATATATGTTAATTATATATTATATTTATCCATGACAATTTTAAACATGTTCAATATTTAACAATAATATTTAAAGAAAACATATAACAATAACAAAGAACGAAAATATATGTATGTTCTGTTAATAGTTTGTCAAAATCTCTATAATTACTTCTTATATTTAGAATAATTTCTTCCAGTTACTTTTCTTTCAAACATTATATTAGGCAATTCTTTTTGATGTTTAAATGCTCTTTTTGTTAGTTGCCTATCACGTTTACAACCTTTTTCATCAAGAAAATTTGTTTTATTTTTTTCTTTTACTTCTTTAATTATATATTTCGGTTTTTGTTTCAGGTTTTGAAAACCGAGATTTTTTACTAATTCCCTTTCTTTATATTCGTGGCATTCTTCTCTATGCTGATTAATTTTATTAAAACGTTCTATTTTTTTATTATGAACAATGTCATGCAAATTTTTCCACACAAATTTATCTACTTTATTATGCAGCAGATCATTTGGTTTATATCCTGTAGTGCTATGTATGGTATCATTATAAATTTGAACAGACTTGAAAACCAAAGTTTTATCACTAATATCTTTATTTTCTTTTTCTAGTTTAAATAGTCGTATATGTTCATTTAAAGTCAAATGAAATCGTTCTATATCTGAATTTCCTGTGTGCGTATTAGGGGACGAGAAGTGAAAATCAATATTTTGAGAATTTAAAAAATCTTTTATATATGCTGTTTTAAATTCATTTTCAGCAATAATTTTCTTTGGTTTACCTAAAATTGCAAACCTTTCTCTAAGCATTTCTACTATAGTTATTGAATTTTTGTCGGTCAAATAGTGAATTGATACATGTTTTGTAAGTTTTTCAATGCATGTTAAAAATGTTGTTGTTTTATTTAGGAACCGTATATCAACATGAAGTATTTCATTTGATTTTAAGGAAGTTTCAGTAAGACATAACTTTGGTTTAATTGGTTGCCTGTCATATTTACACATATTACATATTATACAATTGTTTATATACTTATAAATCTCCTTTTTTAAATTTGAGTAATAAATTATATTTTTTAATTCTAAGAACGTTTCTTGAATTCCTCTATGATTTTTATCATTGTGATATTTCTCTATAATTTCCAAAAGATTTTCTTTATTAAAAATATCTTTTACAAATTTTGAACAGTATAAAAATTTCATCTCACTAAAATTAGAAAAGTAATGCACTAAAGTTTCTTGGAAATTTTTAAAAATGTTCAAATTATCACAAAAAATTGCTACAGTCCTTTTAAGAGGCAAAATTGGATTTAAGAATTTGATTACTTGTTCTTCAAAATATTCTTTTATTGTTATAGTATGTCTTATTTTTTTCTCATACAATGTTTGTTTTTTATATCTATATTTATTTCCTAAAGTTATTATAATTTGATTATTATAAATGTTTACTGGAGATTCCGATATAGGAATGTATTCATTCAAATTTTCTTCTGCACTGTGAATTGTGGCTAAATCAGATTGAATATATTCATTTTCTTTAGTTATTGCATTAACATTAAGTCGACTTAGGTAGTCAGCAACTTTGTTTGTTTTTCCTTTAATATATTCTAACTCAAAATCATATTCGTTCAATTGTATCTTCCATCTCTGCAGTTTCATGTTAGGCTCTTTCATTGAGTTAAGCCATATAAGTGGTCTATGATCTGTCTGAAGTTTAAATTTTCTTCCGAATAAATATGGTCTAAAATATTTTACTAACCAAATTATTGCTAATAATTCTTTCTCTATAGCACTATAATTGAGCTCATGCTTGTTCAATGTACGCGATGTAAAAGCAATTGGATGACCGTTTTGGGATAACACCGCACCTAATGCTTCGTTGCTGGCATCGGTTGTCAATACAAATAATTTGTCAAATTGAGGATATGCTAAAACCGGTGCACTACATAAAATTGCTTTTAATTTACGAAAAGAATCAACGTATTTTTGATCATTTACGTTGATTTTTGTTCCTTTTTTAAGGTTAAAAATCATGGGTAAAGCTATATGACTATAATCTTTTATGAATTTTCTATAAAACCCTGTTAATCCTAAAAATGACCTAATTTCCTTAATGGTTTTTGGAAGTGGAATTTTTTGAATGACAGTAACTTTATCTGGGTTTGGTTTTATTCCTTGAGGAGTTATAACGTGTCCAAGATACTTTGATTCGCGACGAAAAAAATTACACTTGTCAACTTGAACTTTGAGATTGTACTCAGATAATCTTAAAAATTTGTCTTAATGATAAAACATGCTCCTTAAGAGAAGTAGAAAAGACTAAAATATCATCTAAATATATTACGCATTTGTTATTAATATAGTCATGTAGCACTTCATTCATCATACGTTGGAATGAAGCTGGAAAATTTTTTAGACCAAATGGCATTCTAGTAAATTCGTAGTGACCAGTAGAAGTAGAAAATGCAGTTTTATGTCTATCATCTTGTGAAAGTAAAATTTGGTGAAATCCTTTTGCTAAATCTATTGTACTAAAATATTGAGAATTTCCTAATTTTGAAAATAAATCTTCCATATTTGGTATTGGAAATTTGTCCTCAATTGTTACATTATTTAGTTTTCTATAATCGATAACTACTCTCCATTTCTGTTGACCAGAGTTATCAATTTTTTTAGGAACGACCCAAATTGGAGCATTATAAGGACTATTCGATTTTTCTATTATTCCTGATTTTAACATTTCATTAATTTGTCTGTCAACCTCCTGCTTATGAATTTCTGGAAAGCGATATATCTTTGAATAAACCGGTATCTCATTAATAGTTGGGATTTTGTGCCTATATCTACAAACAGAAGTCAAATTGTCTCCTTCAATATAAAAAACATGTTTAAATTCTTTGATTATTTTAATCAAAACGTTAATCTCTTCTTCGTTTGAATTTTGGCTTTTCAATTTTTGTATTAGATATTCTATTCTAGGTTCATTAAAATTAATTTCAATTATTGAGCTTTGGTATGGATCATAATTAAAATTTTCTTGCGAAGAATTTTCAAATAAAATAGGAATTTTCGCATCATTAGTTATTAATGTGTTTTTCTCAAAGTCGATTTTGGCTTCTAGAGATTTCAATAAATTATAACCGATAATTCCATCAAATTCACTTAATATTTCTATTTCTAACATTTCTATTTTTGAATTTGGGCGGTTGAATTCCTTAAAAAGCGGTACAGTTATTTTTGACGTTGTAACAGTTTTTGAACAAATTGTATTTAAAACAATTGGATGTTCAAGTTCACTCCTAAAGGAGTTATGAAACAAACCTTTTCTAATCAAATTTGTCCCAGAATCGGTGTCTATTAATAGTTTTAGTGGCTTACTTCTTGTTATAACAATTATAAAAGGAAGACTTCTTCGACCCATAATTCGAATATTATCTACCTCCATTTGTATTGGATTATTTGTATTACTTCTTTGAGTTCGATTAGATATGTTACTTCCACTAAAATGTCCTGAGTTATTTTGTCTAGTTTGACTAAAAAAACTAATGTTAGGCTCATTAGATAAATTTTGTGTTTTATTTGCATTTAAAGAATTATTCTGAAAACTTTTTTGATTGTTGTATTTATTAGAATTAAAGTATTGATTGTTCCTATTAGTGTTACAGTACAGGTAATCAGTTTGATTATTATGTTTAACAACAGATCTGTTTGCATCATAGAAAGGTTGAGAAAAGGAATTACTAAAACTTGGGCATATCTTATTTTGTAATTTCCTCTTATTATTATAACAATTTGATGAAAAAGATTGTAAGTTTTGATAAAAATATTCCCTTTCAATCAAAACTTCTTTTGCCCTCAATAAAGAATGCGGATTTCTTGAATTAAGAACTAATTTTGGTTCTCTAGGCAGTTTACTTATAAAGATTTTTAAAACCATTAACTCGTTATTTTTACAACTAAACCATTGATTATCCATCTCAAGACTAGTTTTTAAGTTTAACTTTGTTAATAATTTTAAAACATACTCATAAAAATCACTTATAGAATACCTTAACTCTGCTGTTTTAATTTTGTTTATTATATTTTTTATGCTATCAGCTATGTTAAAATTAATTCTTAAAATTATTTTACCTGTTCCCAATTTGTAGGGTTGTTGTTGTTGATTAATGCTATGTTAGCCTTTCTAACAATTTTATTTCTGACCCTCAAATCAAATAAGGGTAGCAAAGTTGCTGCTGCAACATGTTTTCGAACTTCATCAACATGGGACACGAACATCTGAAGGTCTTCTGGTTGTCCATCATAATTTGGAACTCCTTCCAAAAGTTGAAATGCATTTAACGACATCGAGAAATTTTTTTTTTGTTTTTTTAAGTTTTCTTCTTATTGCTGGTGGTCTTAATATATTTGCATTTATCTTCTTTTTATAAATTTTTTATGTTTGAATAAATTACTGAGATCTTCTTGCTGTTTTTAGGTTTCTTTTTACACAATATTCGCAAATCAGTTTTTATTTTTATATAAAAATTTTTTAGAGTTGGTCCGCAAAGTCCGACTGCGCCAGTAAAATAATACAACGATTATTTTTATTTAATATATTTATTTATTATTTTATTTTGTTTCGGAAAAAAAATCAATTTAGAACAAAAATATCTTTTTGGTTTTTAATTGTATCAAATCAAAATAAAAAGTCAATCAAAAATAGAAAAAATATATATAATAATTACACAACAAAATATGATAATATGATTTATATAATATAAAATAAAGTAAAAGTTTAACTCTAAAGACCTACAGTAGAATTAAGAACAATCTTAAATATAATGTATAACATATATAACATATAACATGTATGTAACATATAACTCTAGGAGCAGGCAAGAGCAATACAACCATCGATAACACTCAATAATGAGTGGTAAGAAGAAAACTGTATTTAATATGATTTCATGTAAACACATAACCAAGTAGTTATTGAATAAATGCGGAAATGGTCAAGGCGGCGAGAATGTTGCGACCTGCAACATATTAATTTGCTTAATTTTATTTTAATTTAAATTCTAGTTTTTTACCATTTCCAAGGTTATTGTGTAATAAATTTTATATTATTTTAAATTCTAGTTTGTTTTACCATTTACAAGGTTATTCTGTAGTAAACAAATTTATTGTTATTATTTAATATTAATGAAATTTCTTACGTTTCAATTTATTGTTGTGATTACACACTTAATTCATTCACATTTAGGCTAAGTAAGCACTTTTAAAATTTAGGTCAATTATTTTATTGTTATTATAGTTTAGGCATTTTACTGTTAATTAATTGTATATAAAAAGAAGTAAAAAATAAAGAAATTTAGTCGTGATTAGTAGACATTCAAGTGTGTTTTACTTTGACGACTCCCCCATTTTCTTCAAGTTTAAGTGCTTGCAAAAAAACAATTACAAACTTAGTGGCAGGACAAATTGAAATGTTTGGCCTGAGCACCACTAAGGAAGTAACAAAGTAAAATAAGAAAAAAGACTACAACATAAAATAAAGAGATTAAAAAGAATAAAATAAAATAACAAAAAAAAGACTAAAAAACATATCAAAATAAAAAGGAAAAAAAAACAAGAAATAAAACATTAGAGAGGTTATAACAACAGAAGCAAACTAGCAAAAATAATTACGAGTTCTCGTAGACATACAAGAATTGTAAGCAAATCGATTCAAAATGATGTCTGACAACACTACTGAAATATCTGCGCTCTTATATCAAGCTCAAATGATTCTACTCTTCGCCCCCGTTTGTAGGATTGGTTGAATAATAAATTTACTAAACAAAATGAATATGTTGTTACGTTTTATTTCTTAATTATTTTATTTTAAAACTTTCGTAACACTGCCGCCCACTTAAGTCTTTTTCGTCCCGGACGGGCTCAATATCCCCTCGGCCAGCCACTTTCATCTTAGACCTCGGACTTTGATATTTCTGTATCCGATAAACCACGTCATTCCATTTTTTGATCACCTTGTATGGTCCTTCCCAGTGGGTTTGCAGTTAGGGACAAAGTCCTTTTTTTCGTTTTGGGTTATATAGTAGAACCAGTTGTCCTTCTGTAAATCCTTCCGTATTTGCTGCTCGATCATACCTGGCATTCATTTTGTCGCTGGATATTTTAATGCGATTGCGGACAAACTCATGAAGCTCGTGCAGGTCTTCTTGTATCTGCGGAACATTTTCATTATCGTCGTGCGCAGAAATCGGTTTAACGCCAAATTCTAAGTCGGCTAGTAGCTTTAGCTCTCTCCTAAACACGACTTTTGCTGGACTATATGATGTTGAATCGTGTTTAGCTGATCTGTATGCCAGAATCAGCTTTGGTACATGCTCGTCGCAATCCTTTTGGTGTGTACTCACCACTTTTCTGAGATATTCTTCCAGGGTGCAGTTGAATCTTTCTACCATGCCATCCGACTGTGGATGCAGTGGTGTCGTTCTCGTCTTTTTGATCCCCTAAATATCGCACATTTCCTTGAATATAGAACACCATATCGACACAACCATTTGTCTACAAATTCATCTACCACCGTTTTGGAGTCGTGGTTGAGAATGGGATAAGCTTCAGGCCATTTGCTGAGATAATCCATTACTACTAGCAGATACCGATTTCTACCATTACTGACAGGGAATGGGCCTGCCATATCCATTGCTATCCACTCAATGTTGTACTGTTGTAGCTTGCCACAACTTTTCCTTGTTGGACTTTTGGCCGCAATGCACTGCTCGCAATTAGCTATCCATTCGTTTACAGATTGTGGGCAGCCTTCCCACTAAAATCGCTGTTTTATCTTTTCCAGTGTTTTTGTTACACACAGATGGCCGCCGCTGGGACAATTATGAAACTGCTGCATTACATCCTTTATCCGGGAACTTGGAACGACAATTAAGTCCGTTGTAGTTTTTCCATCTGCACTTTCCCAATTTCGATATAGGCAACCATTTACCACTTTAAGGCTCTTCCACTAAGCCCAGTATGATTTTGCCAGCGGGCTTTCTGCCGATGTTTCGTTACGGTCCGGTCTTATGTTCGCCAATTTAGTCGATATAATTTTTGACAAGATGGGAATCTCTTTTGGGCCGCAGACTAATCTGCTCCTGTGCCAATTTGGATACGCCTCACATCAATGATGGACTCCCTTTCCTCGACTTTTGTGCAGTGCCTGCCTTTTACGTTGCATGGGCGACTTGAAAGGGCATCTGCATTATTGTGTTTCCCGCCTTGCCTGTGCGATATTGTGTTGTTTGCTTCTTTATTGTCCCTTGCAGGTGAAGCAGATCCTGAACTTTTCTTAACAGATCTGCAGTTGCGCTGAAAATGACCGATCTTACCGCAGCTGAAGCATTTTGGGCGAGTTATGTTATCACATCAACCCCCACCGAAACCCCAAAGACAACAGCGAACAAACAACACCAACAACAACATATCACAATAATAATTTATATATTTTTTATGTCATTAGTCGATACAATTTTAATTACTAAAAGTAAGCATATTGAAACATTGTATTGGAGTCATTTGTCGACACAAATTTTTCTGTTTAACATACTTAAGTAAAATGTTGAATGGACGGAATCATTCTCATAGGGGTTCTTTAAGTACTATTGTGTACTATTGTGTATACAAAAGAAAATATTTTAATGGAAATTTTGAAATTTAAAAAGTCAATATAAAAGTAAAGTAATAAATATATGAAAAAGTATATACAAAGGAAAATATTCTAATGAAAATTTTGAAATCTGAAAAATCGTTATAAAAGCATAGTAATAAAAATATAGGAAATTTTTACATAAAAGGAAAATATATTTTAATAAAATTTTGAAATCGGGAAATATATTTTTTTTGCACAATATAAAAATACATTTTAACAAATGCACACCCTTTACTAATAAATATATGAAAAAAGTTATAATTGTTAAACAAATCTTATAAACCAGAAGAAAATAAGAATTAAACGGAAAAAGGTGTCACATTTCAAATTGTGTATTGAAAAATAAGTGGAAAATTTATTTAATCGGAAATTTTTATGTTTAATGAATAGGAAAAATCGATTCTTCACTTCTCCTAAAATCTTCAAATCAGGCAGTCTGCCTACTATACTAAAAGGCAAAAGTTTAGCATTTAGAATGTCCTTAGGAAAAGCAAATCAAAATGAAGAAGTGGCTCAGCCATCCATACGATCCTTTGACGTTTTCAATTCATTAAGAATCTCAGATGCGATTAAAGATCTGCCTAAATTCGAAGGTTATCAGAGATTGCTCAACGAATTCATAAGTAATGTGGAAGAAATACTTTTTCATATTAGAGGAACTGATAACAATCTTCAAGGCTTGATTTTGTTAAGAGCCATAAGGAATAAGATGGAAGGTCCAGCCAACGAGGTCTTGATATGTACGGAACATCCCTTAACTGGGATGAAATCCGTGGAAATCCTATATCGCATTATTTGGACAAACGGATAGAAACGTCCCTAATAAGAGACCTCCATTCTTTGAAACAGTATGATAAACCAATAGAAAAATTCTACAGCGAGGTGATGAAAATTCAATCGGCTTTGTCGAATAACCTATCAATTCATGAATGTGAGAGTAACGTAATCAATGAGATCTCTTCGCTGAAATGTGTCTAAATGCATTTCTATCAGGTATGCGAGAACCTATGAGTTCAACTATTAGGGCAACGAGACCAGATTCATTGCCAATAGCCTTAGATACAGGGAACAAAAAGTTCACTACATAAGGCCCAATTTGAATAAACCAAAATCCCCTCAGTGGATACAAAACAACCAACACACTCCATTCCAGAGATATTCACGCAATCACCTAAATACCACACCAAGACAGGAAAATTATTATCAAACCCGACGGATTTTAATTATTTTGCAAGACCATACTAATAATAAAAATTTTTAACCAAGCCCAAACAATTATAATCGCAATTTTTCCTTCCAAAATAATCGAACATTCCATAGAAACTTGCCTTATTATAAAACTAGTGAATATTCTGACAATTTTTTCCGACAGGCAACTTGGGAGCAATCACAGATATCACCCGAACCAATGGAAACCAGTACTGGGTTTTAAAAATTTGAGAGAGGGATCAAAAAATTCCAAACAAGCCCAAGCACTTAAGTTAGTAGAATAACAAACAGGAACAAAATGCACGATTTCAATGAATTTAAGAGTCCTCAAAATGAAGATTCAGCTCCAGATATCAATCATACAAATCTGGACCAATATGTAAATTACAATATTGACGACAACCAGGATTTTTGGCAATCAACCTCAAAATACAAACTTGATATATGGACTACAAGAAACATGGCAGTGTCTCATCCTTTATTAATATAAGTTCCCCTTTTAACAGACATCTGAAATTTTTGATAGACACCGGGGCATCTTCATGATTCATTAATTAAAATTTTATAAAACCCGATGGTATCAAGAATACAAACCCAATTACTATATCCACAATTTTACAAAAATATATTATTGATAAAAAAGTGACATTACCTAATTTCAAAGAATTTTAGTTTTCAAATTTCACAGTTGCTTTAATGGATTGTTAGGCTTAGATTTTCTTACTGAAGTTGGAACCAAAATAGACTTAGTGAACCAAATATTAACTACAAATGATGTAGAAATACCCCTTGAAATAAAACCAAATTTTCCCTCAAAAAAATACGCTATAGAATCAAACTCGAAGCATCTCGTATAACTGCCTGTTGATTTTCAAGAGGGAGACATAATCATAGATACAATAACTCTAGACAATG
Source organism: Trichopoda pennipes (assembly GCA_030448955.1). Lineage (NCBI taxonomy): Eukaryota > Metazoa > Arthropoda > Insecta > Diptera > Tachinidae > Trichopoda > Trichopoda pennipes. Next base: position 3,378,821 of record JASKUP010000042.1, on the reverse strand, counting down.
GTCTATTTATTTCTCCAGGCATCTACTATAAGAACAATTGGTTTAGCATAATAGAAGTGGTCAATCCAACTGAAAATGATCACTCACTTTTCTTAGAACAACATCTTAAGACAAATCCATATAATTCACAAAACTTCATTGAATTTAACAACTTCAATACCAAGAACACACAAACCAATGAAAAAATTTAAAATTTACCTGCATTACTCCGAATGCAACATCTCAATAACGAAGAGAAGCAAAAACTTCTGAAAGGACATTTTTTACAAAGAGGGACAGAACTTAACATTCACACATGCAATAAAACACATCATTAGGACAACAGGCGATATCCCTATCCATACGAAGTCATACAGGTACCCATTTGTCCACAAAGAAGAGGTGAAAGGACAAATATCTGATATGTTGAAACAGGGAATTTTAAGCCAAGCTTTTTTCCATGGAGCTCTCCCGTATGGATTGTTCCAAAGAAGAAAGATACTTCAGGAGTCATCGACTACAGAAAATTGAACGAAAAACTATATCGGACAGATACCCATTCCCAAATATTTCAGAAATCTGAGACAAACTGGGCAAGTGCCCTTTTTTTCTACATTAGACTTGGCTAGTGGATTCCACCAAATTCAAATGAATCCACGTGACATTCCGAAAACAGCCTTTACCGTAGAAAGGGGACACTACGAATATGTGAGAATGCCATTTGGATTGAAGAATGCTCCCTCAACTTTTCAGAGAGTTATCGACAAAGTTCTAAGGGATCTGGTACAGAAAATCTGCCTAGTATATTTAGACGATATAATTATATTCTGCACATCCCTACAGGAACATATTGAAAGCTTGGAGAAAGTATTCCAAAGGTTGAGATCGTTAAACTTCAAAATACAACTAGATAAATCGGACTTCCTCCATAAGGAAATAGCTTTTTTGGGTCATGTAGTTACAACAGAAGGTATAAAACCTAATCCAACCAAAATCGAAGCCACCCGGAAATTTCCAATACCACGCACTAATCGCGAAAGTCATTTATAGGTCTACTTAGCTATTACAGAAAATTTATCCCTGACCTAGCAAAACTGACAAAACTATTACCGGAATGTTTAAAAAAAGGTAGGAGAATAACGTTGGACGATAGATACGTAAAATCTTTCGAAACTTGCAAGAACATTCTGATGAAGGAACCATTACTACAATACCCTGACTTCTCAAAGCCCTTTCTTCTAACAACAGATGCAAGTAACATTGCATTGGGAGCGGTTCTCTCTCAGGGACACAAAGGTAGCGATAAACCTATTTGTTATGCAAGTAGGGCCCTTTCTGAAAGCGAGATAAACTATTCCACTATTGAAAAAGAGCTTTTGGCAATAGTTTGGGCAACTAAATATTTCCGCCCTTATCTCTCTAGCCGCAAATTCAAAATAATTACGGATCATCGACTACTCACGTGGCTGATATGCCTTAAGGAGCCCAATTCCAAATTGGTAAGATGGCGATTGCAATTGGAGGAATGTGACTATGAAATCATAAAAAAAAGGGAAATTTAACAGTAATGCGGACACTTTGAGTAGAATTGGGTTGGATAACGACAAGATTGCTGAGGTAAACGTGAACGATTCAAGCCAACTATCCACAATACACTCATGCGACGACAACCTGGGTGACGGAACACCAATCTCCGAGAAACCATTAAATGAGTTCAATTTACAACTTTTGTTACAAAAGTCAGCCGACAGACCCAATATGACAGTAGAAACCATCTTTAGAAATAAACAACGTCGGACACTAAACGAAAAAGAATTTTCTAATGATACAATAATTCAAATATTCAAAAAATTTGTTCCATCACGTAAATTAACTGCAATTTTCTCGGACAACCTCGCATTCAAAACTATTCAACTAATATATTCAAAATACTTTGCAAATGGGAAGCAATTCCGTATCGTTCGTTGCACTAAAATGTTAATAGACACTACCGAGACTGACGAAGCAAGTACAGCTTATTCGGAACTCTCACGAAAACAGAAACCACAGAGGAATCATTGAAACCTATGAATACCTAAAAAGACATTAAAATTTTCCCTCAATGAAATCCATAATAAATAACACTTAAAATAATTGCGACACTTGCAACACCTTAAAATACGCTAGATATCCACCAAAATTAAAATTCCAGGTTACAGAAACGCCAGACGAACCTCTTCAAATTTTACATATTGACGTATACAATATAAACAGTAATTGCATTCTAACCATCATAGATAAATTTTCAAAATACGCAGGACTCAAAGCTATTAAATCATTCATGAATCTATTAGAAATACCGAAAAAAATTATTTGTGATCAAGGTACTGAGTTCACATCAAATATTTTTAAAGATTTCTGTGAACAACACGAAGTAATACTTCACTTCACATCATTCCAACAATCAGGCAGCAACTCCCCAGTGTAACGACTCCACTCAACCCTAACTGAAATTTACAGGATTATCACGAGCACCAGAAAATTAAAGAAGATGGAGGTGGACCATAAAGAAATATTAGACGAGACTTTATCACCTATAATAACACAATTCATTCATGCACAAAATTTATACCTTATGAATTATTTTTCGGAAGACCATACAATTTTTCACATGAGGTAAAATATACCAATAAACATGAATTTCTTACTAAATTAAATGAATTTAAAGAAAAACTTTACCCATCAGTTAAAGAAAAAGTAATGTAGGCACAATTAAATAATATTAATTAACTTAATAAAACTAGGAAAAACTCAGATAATATTGATGTGAACGAGATAATATACAGGAAAGAATGTAGGAGAAACAAACTAACACCTAGATTCTCGAAACATATAGTATCAAAAGACAATGGTATTACGGTACAAACTACTCATGACAAAAAATTACACAAATCAAAAATACAGCTTAGGAAACGGAAGTAATTAACACCTATTCCACATTTACAGCATACCCCTGATTTGCGGACAGATATTCGAAATAAAGAACCTCGACAACAAACAGACAATAATAGCCCTAAAGGTTGGCAAAACACGGACTATCAAGGATCATTTTAATTTCATACACATAATAAACGTAGAATATTATAACGAACAAACTTCAAGTTTACTTAATACCATACAATTATTTGAACAACATAGCATATTCAAAGATGCCGCTTATATATGTAAACTAAAAGTCAAAGGACTCAACAACGTTGAACCTGTACAAACGACCAAAACGTGCACTATTTAACGGAATATGGTCCGTAATTAAATATATTACAGGAAATATGGACGCAAAAGACGCACAGACTATAAATGAACAAATCCAAGAGCTTCAGCAAAGCGCATCGAATTCGGTTAATATTGCAGAAAACCAGAAAGACTTAAATGTACAAATGATGCAGAGATTTAAAAATCATATCATACCATATCAACAACGAACAAAAAACAATTACAAGATTCCTAAGAAAACTTTCAATCAAAACTTCTAATAGTATTCAGAAGGAAAATGATGCATTAGCAGAAATTCAATATATGAATCAGCTCAATTATAATATAGATATGTTAACAGACCACATCTCAGATATAATTGAAGCCGTAATGCTTGCTAAGCTTGGTATAATATTAAAACTTATTCTTAACCCAGACGAACTTAACGAAATAAGAGACCAGAATAAGAGATCACAGAATGTTAAATTCGTTTCAAACGGAAACCTTTATGAACTTCTGAAATTCCAAGCATACTAGCAACTTGATTTCTAACGTAAAGCTTCCAAATTTTTCCAAAGACAGAAGCCTACTTTACCACCACATTCCTCTGCCAATAAACCAAACGAAAATAATTAAAACTAAACCTTATGTAAGTTACAATGCACACAACCTCTAGTACTATACAGACATTTGTCCAAAGATTGAGAACTATTACTACTGCAAAACGTCGAACGATCTCGAAAAAACTAGTAATTCAAAATGCATCGGAAGAATTTTGGATGGGCAAAGCCCAGTATGTCCAGTAAACGACGTGGGAACGATCTCAACTACCTTCCAACCAGAAGACAACTATATAATATTTATTAACATTAAAGAAACACTAATAGCTTCCTCTTGCAGAAAAAACCTTACAATAAAAGGCACTTCACTCCTCCATTATGGGAATTGCTTTTTCACTGTAGCAGGAACCACCTACAAAGACGACCCTCACGTCCACTGGGACACAATTTCTGTGGCTCCACCGAACCTGAACAAAATCCAAATCGATTGGACAGCAGATACCTTAACTCTACAGAAAGTAAAAACTACAGCTTCACCAACAAACACGATATCTCACGATTAAGGAAAGATGCAACACAAAGCGGAAGCATATTAATAGTAACAACACTTACATTCATCATAATTACTTTCATCTGTTTGATCCTGCTACGAAAACATCCAAAAATCCGATACTATCTTCAACCAGCTGATGTCGTTCTGTCCCCATCAACTTCGCTGTGGCCATCGCTCTACACAATGGGGGGAGGAGTTATGTTATCACTTCAATACCCACCGAAACCTCAAAGACAACAACAAACAAACAACACCAACAACATATCACAATAATAATTTATATATTTTTTGTCATTAGTCGATACAATTTTAATTACTAAAAGTAAACATATTGTTGAAACATTGTATTGGCGTCAGTTGTGGACACATTTTTTCTGTTCAACATACTTAAGAACAATATTGAATGTTCAGCAAAATCGATACAATTTTAATTGCTAAAATAAGGCATATTGAAACATTGTACTGGTGTCATTTGTCGACACAATTTTTCTGTTCAACATACTTAAGTAAAATATTGAATGTTCAGCAATTTACAAATTTTTTTCAACATTTTATAAATAACTAATTTTTAAGAATGAAATTCATTATTGTAAGAACATTGAAGAAGATAACAAGTGATTTCGCGCGACTTACTTCTCTCTTCCAGTAGTTGCTGAAGCATTTCTTTTATCTCGCTTCTTGTGACTCCAAAAATGCCCGTATTAGACCTTGCACCTTGTGGCTTTGAGATAACTTTGGCGGTCCCCTGGGTCAGCGTGTACGAGATAGTTTCGGATGCTTTTTGCGCTTCACAAACTGCATATTTAATATCTGGATCCCTTATGCCATTCACAAATGCTTCAATTTTAAACTGATCCAGGAATGGACGATTTTCACCTGGATAAGTAAGCTGCACCAAACGTTCAGTCTCCATGGCAAAATCTTGCAGCGTCTTATTTGCCTTCTGCACCCTGCCTCGTAACTCCACTCTGTATAGTTCTCGCTCGCCGCCGTATTTGCGTTGTAAGGCCACCATTATGTCCTTGTAATTATTTCTGCAAGCTTTCGTGGATTTCGGCAGCTGCACCTTTTAAGGCCAGAATTAAGTCAATAGCTTTTTTCATTGTTCCAACTATTTCTGCTGGCCATTGTTTCGAACTGGAACTTGAATGTATTAAACGGTGCGTTCGGGGTGTTTATCTTGGTGGAGTGCTCAGAGACGACTCTCACCGGTCCTTCTCGAATATGGAGGTCGTCCATTTTCGTTTTTAGTTCATGCAATTCTCTGTCCATTTTCCTCTCCAGGCCAGACAAGTTTTCGTCGAATTCGCTGACTTTCTGCTCCACAGCTTCCACTCGTTTGCCAAATATTTCTGATATTTCTTGAAATTTCTTGTTTACCTCTCTAACGAGTTTTTCTCCATTAATTCTAACGCATTCTTGGATGACATCTAGAAGTTTATCATTTGTGGCATCAATTTTTACATTGTTAGCTCTAGTGCTTTTTTGAATTGCATCAATTTTCACACTGCTGATTGTAGATCTTTCTTGGATAACACCTATAAGTTTGTCATTTGCGGCATCCATTTTCGCCATCATGGCCGCAAGTATTGAATCCAAGCTTGTGTTGGTGTTTACTGATGGGTTATATACCTCTACCACTTCTTTTTCCCCAAATTCGTATGTCTCAATATCGATTTCACGCTGCATGAATTAATCAATCAACCTTCGTTGCAATTCCGCTTTACTTCCAGTTGTTGGCAACTTATTCAGCTCCTTCTTAAGCTCCTTCCTTAGCTGCTCAAATTTCAATTCTTCCAACTTCATTGTAGTTGATTTATTTTATTTTTTTTAATTTTGTTTTTGCCATTTCACGTCTGACACTAGTTGTTACGTTTTATTGCTTAATTATTTTATTTTAAAACTTAAGCAAGACACTTTCGTAACAACATTAAAGAACACGAACAGAATTATTGAAAACAATATGAGTTGCCTTGTTACATAAATTGAACAAAAATTCACTGATTTAAGAGGTGACATAATTTATTATGTTTAAAATTAAATTCAACAATTAAACGATAAATTAGAGATTGCATTATTGAAATTTGGCTTTCATCTGGGAACCGGACAGTTTAATCTGTCTTAGTGGTTATAAAGTGTTTAGAGCAGATCGAGCGAGCAGTGCTGGGGAGTAGCGTTTTTTGAGAGGAATAATATTTCCTGTAGACTTTCTTTAAAAAAGTCTTCAGATAATTTAACATTAAATGGAAAGTATGTCTTCCGATAATTTAACATTAAATGGAAAATATGTTGAATTTATTTTTATTGAAATATTCTCTTATGGTAAGAAATAACTGACGTTTATGGGCCAAATCAAGGAATATCTTTTTAAATTTTTTTTCTGGGCAATGAAAACACTTGTTAATGTTGAAATTAATATTTCAGGAGTTTTTCATTTAAACGTACTTTTGGAATCGGAACTTGCCGACAATATGCTTTCTTTTGGTCTTTATCCCTTAAACACAGTTAATGCAACCCATCATAAAACAATTAACAGTACTTTGTTGGCTTATTTTTGTTTGAAATCCACTAAATGTTGTGTTGTATGAACAAGTGTTGGCCTCTTGAAGACCTTAATAGAACTTTCACAAATATATTTCTACAACCAATAGATCATACTTTTTGTAATATTTTTCAATTCGCTTGTGTAAGCTAATACGAAGTTTATTTAAGCTCAAATTTGATAAAGTCGATCGCAGTGGTTTCTGATAACTTACACCCTAAATTTGTAAAGATATTGTTGCCTGTAAAACCTTGTCATATAAAACACATTTAATTAACAATATTATAACGACTGGCACTTTTCTGTTGAAATGGAAGTATGACAAAAATATGCAAATTCCTAATGACCCTGAACTCAGGTAAATTGGCATCTTGTGCTATTTATCAAGGATTTTGAGAAAATTTTTCACAAATAAACGTCACGTTATATTGAAAATAACGCATTATTTTTTGACAGGCAGTAAAGATTTCGTCAAAATTACGGCTGTATTTCTGCTCTACTGGATATAGCTGAGAAAACACAATGTAAACTTGATGAAGAAACATAAATTTCCTGGTACTTTTACACGGTTGATCATGGCACGCACTCTCAGTATGAAACTACGTCGTTCGTAGTTTGTGTTGTCAAACAATCTTCGGTCTTATCTATTCATGCTAATGATTTACCTAAGCAGCTTTTGCACTGCAAAATCCATGTGTACGCAGATGATGTGCACCTTTATTTGAGAAGTCCGGTCGTCTCCATTGCTGATATTATTTCAACACTGAATGAGGAATTGAATAAATGGATTTTCTTTAACCCCTCACAATACTCTTTGTATTATAATTCATACGAAAACTATTCAATATTGTTTTTATGTCTTTACTCCACGGTGTTCTCACTTCAACTGACTTTATTGCTCAGCAGATGATGCTATTTTAAGCTGTTCTCGCATATACAGGAAAACTACTGCAACAGCGTCACTTGTAGTTGTTGTTATCATTATACAGTGTATCCGCCTGTTTCGCAGTTTTTTTTTCTTCTGTGTTTGTTTTTGTTTTCTGTAGTTTATTTTATTTTGTGGAATTTTGAATGAACAACTTCTTGTTGTCTTATGCGTATAAGATTTCTTAGAAACAACGTAATTTGTAAAAAGACACCTATTGTGTTTTCGTTTACTTTTTTTTACTGATGATTACTTTCTTTTAAAACTTAAATAAGACATCTTCGTAACAATATAATAAATTAATTATGTGATGGAACAAGTTCTTATAATATATTATTGAGAATATATAATATATTATTAAATAAAAACTGTTTAAAGCTTTTTGCTATTAGACTGTTGTGCAAGGACATTCCAGAGACGCAATGCGTGTATGCAAAGCTGCCATTCAGATACAAGAGAACGTCGTAAAGAAATTAAAAGCATTTTCCCCTGATCTGGCAAACCTGATTGTATAAATGAAATATTGTGTCATTTCGAAAAAAAAAAAAAAATGATTTTATGAAGAAATAAAACACACGGATATCAAGGAAGTTGTTAAATGAAGCTCCATATAACCCCGAAGAAAATTTGAAAACATGATCATATCTACTCAATCCGTAAAGATATCTTATGATATTGCTATCTAAGACATTTAGCTTTCTTTTACTAGAAAAGTCACATCCTGCAAAAAGTTTACAACCGTAAATTAACAAAGGAACAAGATAAGATTTTGCAAGAAGTTGTCTTATATTAAAAGGTGCATAGTGATGTGACGATTAAAGACATCTCAGCTTAGTGTTAGTCCGACTAACAAGTAATGCAACATGATTTGTTCAAGTAAGACTCTTATTATTATTCCGAGGTTCTAATCAGCATTTACAACAGTTTTTCTCCATTATAATAACATCCACATCAGTAGTTTGATAATGGACTAGGTTTTAGGGGTTGAAGTGGTAAAGCTACCATCTTATATTTTTGTGTGTATAAACACGAATAACTAAATAAATGCTGTAATTTACGAACATCTCAAAAATCTGGATGAAATATTTAAGCGCATAATCGCTGCAGGACTAAAATTAAGTATGAACAAATGTGCTTTGTTTCAAAAGAACGTCAAATACTTGGGGTATCGTGTAACAGCAAAGGGCGTATCAACTGATGAAAATAAAGTATTGGTAGTAATGAATTGGCTTCGTCCACAAAATCTTTGTGACCTGCGAAGTTTCGTGGAGCTTTACACATATTAAGAAACGCTCCAGAGGCTTAAGGAACTTCTGTGTACGACACCACTCTTTGCCTATCCGATAGCTGGACATGACTTTGTATTGGACACGGATGCAATCGGCTGCGGAATAGGAGGAGTGTTTTTTCAGGTGCTTATTGGGACGGAAAAAGTCATTGGCTACTACAGCCCCAAAAAATTATAGCGTTACACGACAGGAGCTCTTAACCGTGCTGAAGTGTGTTAATTAACTACATTACCACAAATAAAGGTATCGCCATCTAACGTTTTTTTTTTTCAACTAGTGCTCATATTTGAATTGACAGATAATTAGTTTTACCCTCCGCTGAACGAATATGTGTATACGCTTGAACAACTCTGGGAAATATTGCGACATTACTTTGAAAATCATGATAATGTTGCAGAATGTGTGCGAAAATTGCGTACGGTTTTTGTAAGAAGAGCAGCAACGTCAGCTCCGTACGTTCGTTATCTTGTGAAAAAAGTGAAAGAAACTGGCATCCTCATCGATAAACCAAAGCGCGAAAGGCCAAAAACAGTGCGTACACCCGAGTATATTGCTGCTGTGGCAGAAAGTGTGCGCCATCAACATTAATTCACCGTCGTTCTAAACAATTGAACATTTCAGAGACATCATTGAGACTAGTTTTGCATACAGACCTTAGTATGACGCCATACAAATTCCAATTGGCTCAGGAGTTGAAGCCAAGTGACCATCCAATGCGTTTTCGCTAAGTGGGCCTGCGATCTACTTACAGAAGATGCCGGTTTTGCAAAGAAATCATCTTTTCAGATGAAGCTCATTTTGATCTTGGCGGGTATGTAAACAAGCAAAATTGTCGCATTTGGGGTACTGAAAACCCGCACGCATGCATTGAAAAGCCGACGCACCCAAAACGAGGCACTGTTTGGTGCGGATTTTGTTCACAGAAATTGAAGAGGAGGATATTGGCAACATTTGGTTTCAACAGGACGGTGCTACGTGCCACACAGCCGAAGCTATACTCGACGTTTTGAGCCCCATTTTTGAAGATTGCATTATCAGCCGCAGAGCTGATGTCGTTTGGCCTACTCGGAGCTGTGATTTGATACGGTTGGACTATTATTTGTGGGGTGCCGTAAAAGATAAGTGTTACGTCGACAATCCGGAAACAATTGACGCTTTAAAGCATAGTAATCATGAACCCATTGGTGAAATACAGCTGCACACAATCGATAATGTGCTTAAAAATTGGACCGATCGTGTAGGCTACTGCATTGGCCAGCCGAGGCAGCCATTTCAATGAAATTATTTTCCATTACTTTCAAATAAAAAAAGAAATTTGAGAAAATATTCAATAGTTTTGTTTATAGCATTTAAAACAAAAAAAATAGTTATTTGGCGGACAATTTCCTTATATGGTCAATACTATGCTAAGGACGAACCACTCTGCAATACGTTCTGCCGTACTGAAGTATGGTGCAGAGGAACGGCAGAAAACACAATAATACAACGTAGAAAGCCAGAAGTGAACAAAAGTCTAGAAAAAGGAGTGCATCATTGATGTGTGGCTTATCGAAATCGGCTCTGGAGAAGACTGGTCGAAGGACCAGCATTAGCGCCATATTTTGGCAAAAATTATATTGGCTAAGCGGGAAAGCAAAAGACCGCACCGAAATAAAATATAAGCAAAAAGCCCACTTGCTCAGGTGAATAGCCGAAAACCGGTGGATAGCTGCCTATATCGAACTTTGAAATGTATAAGTAGTAAAACTACAAGGAACTTAATTTTTGCGTTAACTTCAAAGATAGAATAAGTAATGAAAGGGGACTACATAATGGTTCCAACGGCGATCATCTAAGTGTAACAAAAACTCTGGACAAAAGCACGATTTTACTGGTAGGTGCCCGCAATTTGTAGCATATTAGATAGCTAATTGTGCGCCAAGGATCCAACAAGGGAAAGCCGAAGTCAGCTAAAATCTGGCGTTAAACCAAAACCTGCATACGAATATAATCGATACATCTCTTCAGGGACAAAAGTACTTGCACAAGCTTCATGAGTTTGCCCACAATCGCATTAATATGTTCGGTAATAAAATGAAAGCCACGTATGATCGTGAAGCAAACACGGAGGGATTTACAAAAGGATAAATGATTCTGTTTTTAACCCACAATGCAGGATAGGCCTGTCTCCTAAATTGCGAACGCACTTTGATGGACCATACCAGGTGATTAAGTAATTGAATGATGTGGTTTACTGGATGTAACAGGTCTAAAATGAAAGGCGTTCATCTGGAACGGTTAGTCAAATATTGCCGAGGTGATATTGATCCTGTTCGGGACGAAAAAACTTAAGTGGGCGAAGATGCTGTGTTTAAGTTTTAAAGAGAATATCACTAAAAAAGTAGACGAAATGACCTATTCTGTCTATTTACAAATTACGTAGTTTCTAAGAAAGCTTATGCGCATAAGGTAACAATAATAATAATTGCAAGAAATAAAATAAACGAAGAAAAAAAAACACAGCGAAACAGGCTATCTGCTGGCGTAAAAACTCAGTTGAAGTGAAAAAATTAAGTAAAGACAAAGATAAATAAAATTATCATCGTGACCTTAATACATTAAAACGTTCACTAAAGGTAAACGTAACAATATTTTTTTTATTTGCAATCTAATTTCAGATATTAAGAAAATTTTCCAAAATTAGTACTGTGACATACATATCAATTTTCAGTAAAATCGATAATATTATTTACATATTTACTGTTGGAGAGGATTATTTTTTCATCACTAATTAGTATCGTGATTGTTTGCTGGGTTGTGTAAATCCTTTTGTCTTTCCTTTTAACATATTTGTTTACAAAATTAATGCGTTACATATAAAAATTGTAACTCTATTAGAACTGTTATTACTACCGTATATAGATGCATAGCATTGTTGATGTAAATTCTTTTACCTTTTCTTTTGAACATATTTGCTTACAAAATTAATGCTTAATATATGGAAATTGTACCTCTAATATAATTGTTAAAATAAATAAAGTTCAGTTGTAATTAAAACTTGCGTGAAGCCAGTCGGTGTTTTATAAAAAGATAATAAAATAATTCTATTACATTACATAATTTGGCGACCGTGACAGGACGGCGGTTCAAAGTGTTTTTAAATAAAATTTAATTTATATAAATTGGTGAAAGGAATTTTAGGCCTGTAGAGCCGCAACATTGAAATTCGTTCGTCGTGGAAAACTAAAAGTGTTAAACGTTTACTCAAACATTTTTCCTTTGGTGCAACAAAAACTTTTGAAAAATTCCTGAATCCAACTTTGATAACCGTTGTTTTTTTTCGAGTTGAATTTTAAAAACAGTAATACCTAAAGTGTACTTTAACTATACAAACAAGTTTACAAAATTAATATTTTCTAAAAAACAAATTAAAGAATTAAATGAAAAATAAATTACAATTATAAAATAACAAGAAAAAATTTGTGATCATTTTGATTGATGAAAATCAAACAGCAATTTAAATTAAAATTCTCTTTTTAAAGCAATACAATTTGTATTTATACCAAACTACAAAAGCCAGTGTTAAATAGTTATTTATATATCAATCATTTTTTATTTATCATAAAAGATATCTATTTGGGGTATACAATTGAATAACTGAATTAATTGTAGAAATATTGTTTAAAAAAAAAACAATAAAAATAACAATTTAATTTGTACAATTTGTGCAAAATACAAGTGTTTTATGAAATACTAAGTAAACGTTTAATAACCATTGATAATTGATTGATTAAAACTATATAAAACTTTGTTAAAAAAAACCCTTTTATTCTTACCAAGTGTCTTAATTTTTACATCAGAAATGGCATGATGTAGCTACAGCCTCCGGTGCTCCAGAGTTGGCATCTCTTAAGCAGCAACGAGCGAACACAAAGCGAAATATTTCTATCATCCATAAGAAAATTGATAGCGATAGTGACAATGCCGACCCAGTTATGTTACAATGCCGATTAGAAATTTTGGAATCATATTTCAAAAGGGATGTCATATACAGTCACAAATTGAAAGAATTTGCCCGTCAGACACCGCAAGAACCGAAATTGAGGAAATTTACATCGCAGCAAAGGTTGAAATATTGTCGACTATTAACAAAGGTAATTATGCAATACCAGTAGAACAAAGTTTTCTTAACGCAACAGCTGGCTTGCATAATCAAATTCGTTTGCCTTCTTCGAAATTACCTCGCTTTGATGGAAAGTACGCAGAGTACAAACGAATCATAGCAACATTCAACAACATGGTACATGAAAATTCATCATTAACCCCAATCGATAAATTCAACTATTTGTTAAATTGTCTGTCTGGTCAAGCTCTTGCAGTCATTGAACCATTTCAAGTAACGAAGGAAAATTACCCAAAAGCTCTTAACAGGTTGCAGAAGCTTTATGACAACAAGGTACTCATCTTCTTGGAACACGTTACTGCCTTATTTAATATTTCTCAAATGTCTAAAGGTGATAGCGTTTCACTGCGAAATATAATTGATACCGTATCTGCAATTCGTGGTTCACTTTTGTCGCTTGGATCAGAAGTGGATGTTATGAATGCGATTATAATTCACATGGTCTTATCGAAACTCGACGATGCATCAAAACAAAATTACCTGCTATGACATTTTAAGTCGTCGATGTCAATTCTTAGAAAGCCATGGTAGAAAGAATGATATTAGTAAAAGTGCTTCTGGTGGTACAAAACCAAAACCAAATTTTGCTCGTCGCGCAACCACAATCTATTCCAAGCTATTGTTTAGAATTGGAGTCTAATCTAAAAGCTGTAAAGAGATCAGAGAAAAACTTTTTGCTTGCCTAGAATAATAAAAAATAATGGTGTGTTTACCTATTCAAAATGAAATTTTAAATAATTTTACTGAAATAAATATATATTTTTCACATCCTTTCTTGCTTCCATAAATAAATAAAGTTAATTGCAGTAGTTGAGATTAACATTAGTGATAACCAGAATAATGTGTATGAAATGAAAAGGTTTATTTCGTTATTTTTCAACAGAAAATATAGAGGTGAAGATGTAGATTTTAAAAGTGCAGAAAATATGAGCCTAAACCAAGTGATAAACAAAACGAACTCGTTTTGAAAGGTAAAAAAATACTATTAACCATCCTCCACATTTAGCTGTCGTAAAACTTTTATACGAATTTAATACAGTAATAAATAAAATTAGTAAAAACCAAAAAATATTGGTTGTGGGAGATCTACAATAAATTTTCATATTTCTAAACTTTAACAAAAAGTAGTACAAATTTTTACACGACAACTGAGTATACAATATTTAATCACTGAGAGAATTCAAGAACAGAGAAATGTTGCATCATGCCCAGGTCGTCTCATAATATAGAGTACTACCCCACTCAATTTTGTGTTCGCTTTATGAAAAAGAAAATAATCATGGTAAGTTAAACACAAATATTATATCAGGGGAACAGCAACTAAACAATTACAAAACTAATAAAAAGAAAATACGAGATACAAATTGGGATATCATAATTACCCAAACAATAAATGTTGATTAATTACCTATACAACAAAATAAATAAAACAAACAAGCAAAATCCTTGCAAAAAATATCGACAAATTCATGGATAAACTAAACAAAAAGAATAACATGAAAGAGAATTTCAAACTTTTAGAAATTTTGCAAATTATTGTCCAAAAAAAAAATATATTTTTTTTTTTAATAAGTTGAAAGAAAACTGACAAAAAGTAATAATCGACTCTATTCTGCATTTTAGTGTGTATTCTAAGAAAAAACTAAATCGAAAGGTCAAGAAAAGAAAAAGTACTTAGAAGGATACTGCTATGGTACACGTAAAGAAAGAAACTAAATCTTCATCTTTGGATAGTTTATGGTATCCATACCCAATATCTTCCTTTGCCATTTAATTTGGCAACATATCGTGTTCAGTTGTTGTTGTTTTTGACTTGGAATAAAATAAGATTCACATATCAGTACAAAACAAAACATATTGTTACGTTTATACCTTTTATAAACGTTGTGTTGTGAGTTTTTTATTGCAAAATAAATAACACCAGTTTTTAGAGTTTTTAAATTAATAACAATTTTATTTACTTTAACTACACAAAGTTGACACTACAGAACAATTTACTTAAGATGCACGTTACAAAGTTGACACTACAGAACAATTTACTTACAAACAAAAAAATGCATACAAACAAAAATGTACTTACATTTGGGTATGAAATTTAAAATAATAGTAATATGTGCAGTTACACAGTAAAGTCTACATACCTCATTGAAAAGCGAGGTTTGGAGATTTCTGTAAACATTGTAGCATTAAAATTTATTCCAAAGAAATACAATATATTAACAAACAATAAATTTTAACAAAAAAATTTTAATCCAAAAATATTTATTGACAAAAACAAACAAAATTAATTTTTTAAAAACACAGAAAGGTCTCCATATTTTGCAAAAAGAATGTATTTCACTTAAAAGGAAATGAAAAGACAACAGAATTAATACCTGGTGGGCCCGCCACGACTTTCTAGACAGCATTTAATCTATTTTTCATAGAATTTACCAATACTTCTGTGTAATTATTCGAAATTAAATTCAAATTTTCAGGTAAGCAGTTCTGCTTATTTTTAATTGTCTTTTCCAAATGCGACGCTCCAATTCGTCCCATATATAAGAATACATATATTAGATGAATAAATCAAAAGACAAGAATTTTATTGACAATATATATAATTATGTATTAACAATTCTTCCCCCGTTGAGCACAGATCAAAAGCCTGTGTTATGGTGCACTAGGGTGTAGTTGAATGTGAGTAGCCAGCAATCTGGTTGCATGACCCGATGCTATGTTGATCATGATTGTCTAAATATGTGTGGTAAAATCTGTTGATGTGCCTTGATTATTAGGCGGTGTTGGTATTGGGGTGGAAGTAAGTGTTAAAGCCATTTTGCATATTTCCTTATTGTACACAGCTGTTTCCTGAGATTAAGCTTGCATGGCATAGTTTCATTTGTTTTTATGCCGGAGAGAAGTCCACGTGGCAGTGTTTTTTTCACTTGCTGCAGTGGACAGTCTGCTTGACTGTTTTTGTGAAATGGATTAATTTCAAAAGAGCCATGTTGTCCCGCCTTGCTTATATTGCATTTGCACCTTAGGGCATAGGTAGATTTTTTCTTTAATTATTCTGGAGGAACTAAACTCGGCGTCACGTATTGATCGTTAACAGGATTAATGGCCATGAGGGGACAACATGGCTTTATTGCTACCAGTGTTAACCCAGTGCGATCTCTTGTTTCACAGGCAATTCAAGTAATTTAGGAAGATGGAATCCCACCTCTTCTATTTCATCTTGGATTTCCTGTGGAATCAGAAGTAATCGACTTATAATGCCATGGTGACTGTTTGTTAAAATGCCAAATAAATTAGATCGCATGCGTTGTTAGTTGTTTGCTGCTGTATTTATTAATTGAATACAAAACGTTGAAAAAATGCGGTAGACTGATTCTTCTTGTAGCTTGTTGTTGCCATCACGTTGTATTAAAAAACAAAAAGAGTTCAGACGTTCTTTTATTTATCTTTATTTAAGCTTAGTGCTCTGCCATTAAAGCTAATAAGACAAGCTTTTCAATTCAAGTCTGTGTTGATTTTTACAAATTGGTTTGTCTTATATACTATTTGGTTAAAATAAAATGTATGCTGATCGTTGCATTATTTTGAGTGTGAATATTAACTATATTAAAATATTATTAATATATGCTGATCGTTGCATTGTTTTGAATGTAAATAATAATTATATTAAAATTATTACTAATTTTGCAATGCATTATTTTGCATTGTAATATGAGTCCATTGTTATTAAATGCAAGTGTGTCGGCAATTAAGACTATTTATTACAGTACTCATCTGACGATCACACTAAGCGATCAGTCACACTACACCTCCGTTTTTCTTAAGAATGTTTATATAACGTGAGTCTAATGGCCATTCTATTACAAAAATACTTTTTATTAAGTGAATTTGGAAGGTATATTATTGGTTTTTATTATATATCTTAAGTCTATTTTTATGAACAATTTGCTTGTTATTAGTTTTATTATCAACTATGGTTACATTATTTCTTAAATCTATTTTCTTAATTTTAAATGGTCCTTTATATTGAGTATCCAATTTATGACCTACTTCATTTCTAAGTAAAACAAAATCTCCTAATTTAAAATTATGATTTATTGTATTTCTATAATAATTTTGTTTTTGTTCTACTTTATTTCTATATAATAATATTCGAGCTCATTTAAATGCTATTTATAATCTATATTTTGCCTCTTTGTCATAGTTATCTATATTGTATAGTGGAGAAATATTATCCACCTCTGCGAATTCTGAAAATGTATTTGAATTTTTTAAAAAAACTAATTCATAAGGGCAGTAATTATGTACGGTTGATGGAGTAGTATTGAAACAATACGTGAAATATTTCAGCCATTCATCCCAATCTGTTTTATCTATTGATATGTAGGAACGCACATATTTATTAAAAGTTCTATGGCTTCTTTTTATTGTTCCTAGGGTTTGATGATGGTAGGCCGTTGAAATTAGTTTTTCAATTTTCAGGAAATTACACAACTCCTCCAATATGGAATTTTTTTATTCCATTCCCATGTCCGAAATGAACGTCTTCATTGGGCCATAGGTAAGAACAAAATTCTCAAATATTGATTTAGCGACTGTTTTAGCGCTTTTGTCTTTAATTGGTATTGTGACTAAATACTTAGTTAGGTCACATATAATTGCAATTGCATATTCGTTACCAGTGAGAGACATTGGAAATGGTCCCATTCTGTCTACATAAACTGTATCAAATGCTTTATATGGCGTAGGCGTGATAGTCATTGGAACATTGTTATGTTTAAAGATTTTTAACCTGGTAGTGTAACCAACCATTAAGTTTAATAGACACATAAGTAGAGTAACAAACAGTCTTAATTGCAAGGTGTTTAATTACCAAATTATTCCGCAATTTATTAAACGTCAGCGAAATTTCTCCACTTTAACATGGTGCACTGCACTTTTGACCTATTTTTAATTGTATTGAATTTTTTGATATATTTGTATATATGTTTATAAATATTAAATTTTCGCTTACTACATTTATATTATTGACCTATATTTTTTGGTAGCCTAGCAATTTTAATAATAATATATTTGTAATTATAGAAATAAGAATTGAGGGATGTCACTCAAACCCAAAATCTAGGTTATTTTCATTGTTAGTATATAAGCCGTAAAAATTAAGAAATAAATACAATTGAATTAATTTGAATAAAACAAAAAACCTATGATAAATTTTCTATAGTAGTTGCAAAATGCCAAGAATCTTATCGCACCATCCGCGTTCTTTGGCACCGGATAGTTTTCAATAACCGAATATTTGCTGTCGTCGGGTAATATTTCTTTGTCTGTACACTTATGGCCAAGATATGTGACCTCCGTTCTGAAAAAACAACATTTTTCTGGATGAAGTTTTAGATTATATTTTCGATATAAATCGAATTCATCCTGTAAGTTTGAAAGCATGTGTTTTTCTGAACATCCCAACACAACCAAATCGTCCATCTATAGGAATGCGTGATTTGGCTTTTAACTACTGAAAGCAAGTGTAATCATTCTTTGGAAAGAATTCGGTGCTATCTTTTAACCGTAAGGTAATCTGGTAAACCTATACGAGCCACTGTTGGTTGAAAATGACGTTAAGTCTCTAGAGTCTTTTTGCAAACTAATCTGATAAAAACCTGACATTAAGTCAAGACATGAGAAATATTTGGTACTACAAAGTTGGTCTAAAATATCATCTATTCTAGACAATGAAAATTTATCCGCTATTAATTTTTTAATAATTTGTCTGTAATCGATGACAAGCCTCCACCTTTTATTCCCCGTGTTAGGGAGTGAATTTTTCGGCACTAGCAGGACTGGACTATTGTATTCCGAATGTGATGGTTCTATTATCCTATCTTTTAACAGTTTATTAACCTGTTGATCTATTTCCTTTTTGTGTGTGTGTGGTACTCTGTAATTTTTAATATATACAAGGTCTCTATCCCTAACTCTCAACTTTTGTTCATAGAAATGGTTAGTTGTAATTGTTTTCTTTTCTAAACCAAAAATATCTGTATAATTTGAACATAATTTAGTTAGCGTATTTGCGAATGGTGCCCGGAAATTTTTCCGTAAAATGCTTAATATTTAAATTTTTCTATTGTTGTTAATGTTTTTTGCGTCAAATTTAAATATATTGTAATCACAGATGTTTTCGGTTTTCATTTTGGATTGTTTAATTACTGTAACTGTGTTTTTAGTGTTAAGAATAGGTACAAATACTCTGTTCGCTTTTATAAATGTGTTTGCAATAAAAACACCTTTTGAAATTTCCTGATTTGGTAACAAAAGTTCTTTATTGGATTTAGGTAAGTTCACTTGGCGTATAACTTCAGATCTCGGTGGCAAAATTAAATCAGAGCAGTTATTCGTGATTGGTATTTTTATAGAGTTTAAATTGAATGGCGTTAGGATAAGGTAATCTTGTTAGTCATTAAAATTCAAAATAAAATCCATACCAATGATGCCATCGCAAGGTATTGAAAAATCATTGTGTACTACTTGAAAATTATGGGGAATTAAATAATGTTCAAATGCCATATCCAAAAGTGCATTACCCATTGATCTGATTTTACCCTGTCCTATGCCACTTAGTGTTGGTGTTCTGTTAGTATTAATTTGATTATAATGTAAATGTGTTAATTTTATTAGAGAAATACCAGCGCCAATGTCTACTAGTAGTGTAATTATATTAGTATTGTTATTAATTTGAACGTTAATGAAAGAACTTAAGTTGAGGTTTAGGTTACATAAATAGAGTTTCTGATTGATCTTAGGGGAGCTTATTAGTTTTCCGGAGTTTCATCATGTGCGTGTGTTGCCCTGACATTTTTTCGTTATTGTTAATTCCATGGGAACCTCTATAATTGTTCCGATTGTTATTGTTAAAACTGCCATTTCCCCGAAAAGAAATCCTCCGGAGGGGATTTCTTTCGAAAGTATTCGTTCGGTACGAACCCCTTTGGAATGAATTTCCAGCCCCAAATAGCCTATTGGAATTTCCAAATTTATTGAAATTCCCTTTTTGGCCATAATAAAGTATGGCGTTCTGTTGACCAGTTGCTTCCGTACAACTATTGACGAATTTGCTAACGGCGTCGTTCATTGTATTGAACTGATCTGCTTCCATGATAAGTTTATCGATTGTGCAGTTTTTAGTAAGCGCCTTTACTGCAATTTGCGTGGAATATTTTGTCGCCAAAGCAACTGTGAGTCCATCCGAAATGTAGGCACTCTCTAATGATTTTGTTAGACTTTCAATCTCACTGAAATAGGCGGTAGCGGTTTTATTATTCTGTTTAATATTCATTAACTTCGCTGACAGAACTTCTACAGATTCTCCCTTAACGCTACTATTTAGCTTTGCTATGATTCCCGCTATTGTATTCTCGTCGCCAACTAGATTTCTTGCAGTGCCCTTTAGTTTTGTTTTAATAAGGGTTATGGCTAACTGCTCATGAGAGTCCTTTATTGATTCTAATAGTTGGAGTGAGTCAATCAAGGATCGCACATTTTCAGGCTATTCCCAAAAATTGTTTAGCTGTTTGAGGCATTTTTGTCGATATTTGGTCGAAGCCAGCACTAGTATTTGGGTAGGAGGAAATTGACTCGTGAAATGAGTTTGGTAAAGTTTGGTGCCCCTGTAGGCTACTAAGTAGTGTACTAGCTTGTCAGTATGGGGTTGTGGGTTCGATTTCCAACGAAGACCTTGGTTTTTTTTACTACAAAAATAAAAATTGGCTGTCGGTGGGGCTGCTCAGCGATGAAGGCATAGTCTCTGGTCGCTGTGCTGTCTTATACGGCAGTTAATTTCCGACCATTCTTCTACTTTCACTACCTGTTTCATCTCTTCTCTATCCCTTTCCTAAAAGAAGGTAGCAGGGTACTTGACTAATAAGACATTGTTGCCTGAACTGCTACTTCTCTTTAAAAAAAAAAAAAGTTAGTTCTATTCCCTTTCTATCTAATGTCAAAATGCGACTGCGGCTATTTTATGCGCCGATGTTAATCTGTTATAATTTACATTTAGTACAACTCTTATTTTCCCAAGACTATTTAAAAGGAGTTGTATGTGTTTATTCAATGTTTCTTCTTTAATTGGCCGATCTTTGTTTAAACTTTTTTAAGATTTATCAAAATCTCCTTTGATGATCCTAATTTTTTGTAAAATTTGTTGCCATTCCATTGGCACTTTGTCCAGTTTACTTGCGCTACTCAAATATCTTTTCTTCAATTTTCTACTATGGATTGCGTAAATTCGCAAAGTAAAATTGAGGCCTAATAATATTATTGTTAATTAACAGATTTCAATAGTTAATAAATTTGGTTTTTTCTGCACCACCTCTACGTCATTTACCACATTGGCATTTGGGTGCTCTATTTTTTAATTGTTCTTTTCCCATTTTTCAGTCCATCTAATCATTCTTACTATTTTTTCTTCTATTCTTGGCTTTTCAATTATATCAATTTCTGTGGTTGTTTCTTTAATATCTAACAATTCCCATAGCTCTGCTAACTCTTTAATTTCTGTTTCCAATGAAGGTTCTTTTATATCCTCTTCTCTGAAATTTATTGGGTTTTTTCTCTTGACCATTTTCGAATTATTTGAAATATTATATATATTTTAGTCATTTATTTATTTGTTTGTTTCTTCTTTTTTTCAGTTATATATCTACGGTTTTCTTATACTACATATTCACAAAAGTTATTATTAATAATTAAAAAAAAATTTTTTTCCGTTCAATTTCTATTCCTACTTAGGAATGCCTGCATTGACACATGTATTTCGTCAATGCATTCTCAACTTGGTGGTGGGTCAGATTTTACCTTCCTCAGAAGTTGGGCCTTTTCCCTTTTCAGCTTATTAGTATTTCCACCACTTCGCTTGGGCTTTTTTACAATGGGGATAGCTGTCTTAGCAGCAAGCTCCCTCTTAACTTGTCTCTGTCTGTATTCTTCAATGGTCAACCGCTGTGGACCATTTGTAAATAGTTTAAAACAATAAATACAAAAAAAATTTTTGCCTCGAGCGGTTAACGCTTACAGGCCCTAAAGTGCGTTATAGCGTGGCGCACTTTTTATTAAAATTATCTTAAATGTATTAGGAATATATATAAATTTTCCTTTTTTTTGTTTGTTGTTGCCGGTATGGCTAGGTCATCCCCCCAGGCATCCGTCTGCATCCGTGCACTTCTATGCCGTTTGGCCAGGCGAAATTTTGATGGTTAGGTGCCTTTTGGCTAGGCGGACCCTCTCCTCGTATTTAGCTCTACAAGGGTTTCCTCAGGTGCTTATTCTTAAGCACTCTGAGGAGCTGGCAGGATCGCCATGTATTAAAAAAAAACAAAAGGAGTTCAGACGTTCTTATATTTATCTTTATTTAAGCTTCGTGCTCCGCAATTAGAACTAATAAGACAAGCTTTTCAATTGAAATCTGTGTTGATTTTTACAAATTGGTTTGTCTTATATACTATTTGGTTAAAATAAAATATATGCTGATCGTTGCATTATTTTGAGGGTGAATTTTAACTATATTAAAATATTATTAATATATGCTGATCGTTGCATTATTTTGAATGTAAATACTAACTATATTAAAATTATTATTAATTTTGGTTGAGCCCATTATTATTAAATGCAAGTGTGTCGGCAATTAAGACTGTTATTACAGTACCACTGTAACCGATCAGTCACACTATAACGTATCCTGTTGTGTATTTGTACTATTTGCTGGCCAATTTTATCAGACTCCTCATTCCTAAATGGTAATAATACTAATCGAGCAACTGGTCTTTTGGAAATGCCTTTTGATGTTCTAACGTCCGCTACTCGAACCAGGTCATCATCTGCTTGATGTGTTGGTGTGATGTAGTGTCAAGTTTAACATTCACTTGTGTTTGGCATTTATGTCGATAGTACAGTTCGCATAAGTACTCTCGCGACTATTGTCTCCAAAACTCTCTTTTTAGGTAACCAGTTTCCATCTATTCAGGAGGCTAAGGCTGATTGCTACAGAACTTGAAGTTATTTGTGCGTTGAATGAATGGATGAATAGACCGGCAGAGCTAATGCGTGTTGATCGGAGATTGTCCATAATTTAGTCAAGTGTGCATTGCACACAATGATCGCGCTGCCGTTTTCCTCTTAACTGGTCAATATTTTTGACTTGCATATGCCAACGAAACAAGGGGCGTTTGCATAAGTAACTTTGATATCGGATGGTTGTAGGAAGTAGCATTGGGTGCTTGGAGTCGTACGGTAGCGTAGGTGCCGTCAATCGTCAGCCCACTCTTATGATGCCGTAGTATCCAGGAATGGGGAGAGATTGCAGTAAGGGCTTCCCTTTCTGGCAACCTTATATTATTTTAAATGCATCAAATCTTTTATGTGCTTGGATTTTCCGACGGGGTTAAAATTACTTTTATTTGGGTACGGTTTTCCGTCGACCCTCGTCAAATTTGGTTTGTGAACAAACCGGTTTCGGCCGTTTGCCATCCTCAGTGTTCTCTTCGTACTAGTTGCGTTCTAGTTGCGATCTCAAATTTTTGGTTTAGCTTTCTGGCGTTGTTAATAAAACTTAGCATGTAACCTATAACTCATTGTAGTCTTAGAAATGATCCCTTGTGTTGGATCATAGTTTAAATGTCGTTTGTTGTGGTGATTGCAACTATTTACTGGTTGACTATTTTTGAAGGCAATATCAGCTTCAGATTATTCTTCTTTTGCGACACTTTGAAGTAGCTAAGGATGATTTGCGCTCCACTTTCATTCAACATTTTTTCAAAATATTAATTTGCTTTCATTATCCACATAATAGTTTTCCACAAGAAACTGTTTTTCTTCGTGAGTGGATGTGTTTATGTTGTAGTTCGTTAAATTAATCTGTACCTACGGAAATGAAAAAATAATAAATGCGAGTAAAAACAGACAAATATAAAACTACCTAATTGTAAATTAAATTATAATTTTTTTGTTTTTAAAGAGAAGTAGCACTTCAGGCAACAATGCCTATTTAGTTAAGTACCGTTCTGCATTCTTTAGGAAAGGGATAGAGAACAGATGAGACAGGTGGTGAAAGTATAAGGATAGTTATGGAAATTAACTGTTGTATAAGGTACCACAGCGACCAGTGACAATTCCTTTATCACTGAGTAGCCTCACCGACAGTCAATTTTTATTTTTTTTGTAGTGACAACAGCCAAGGTCTTTGTTGGGGATCGAACCCACAATCCACAGTCTGGTAAGCTAGTACACTATCTACTAGCCTGCTATATGAAATATGTTCAAAAATTGAGTTCGACATAACACCACCGGCTGGCTGTGCCATTCTGACCATTTCAGGACAATGTGTAGTACATTTACTGCTTAAGAACTTATCCCTGAAGTGACAGTCATATACGCGTCGCGGACATACGTACAGAGAACGGAATTGGTAATGAAACTAGTCTTTTTGGGTAGTTAAATAACACAAAAGCCGAGGAAAAGGAATCCATGATTGATGTGAGGCTTATCCAAATTGGCACACGAGAAGATTGGTCTGAGGCCCAAAAGGAGGATCCCATTTTGTTAAAAATTATATCGGCTAAGCTCGAGAAAATAAGACCTGACCGTAACGAAATATCGGCAGAAAGCCCGCTGGCAAAATCATACTGGGCTCAGTGGAATAGCCTTAAAGTTATAAATGGCTGCCTATATCGAAATTGGGAAGGTGCTATACAACCCACAACGGAAAAAAGGCTGTCTCCCAAATTGCAAACCCACTGGAAAGGACCATACAAGGTGATAAAGAAATTGAATATCAAAGTACGAGGTCTAAGATGAGAGGGTTCCACTTGGAGAGGCTGGGAAAAAAAGGCTTAAGAAGTGGGCGGCAGTGTCACGGATGTGTTTTGCTTAAGTTTTAAAAGAAAATAATTAAACAATAAAGTAAACTACTGGGTATGTTGTTTACTAACTGCGTGGCTTGCTAGGAAAACTTATGCACACTAACAAAATTTCTATTTACAAACTGGGTAGAAATTTTATACATGCAAACACTACAATTTGATATGCTGTTTACTAACCGCGTGGCATGCAAGACAACAACAAATTTCTGTTTACTAAATGCGTACAAATTTTATACACACAAGCAATAACAAATCTGTATGCTGTCTTCTAAGAAGACTTATCTACACAAGACAACAACAAATATCTTCAAATAAATTCCAAGAAGAAACTTTATCAGTATAAAAACAAAAATACACACAGTCATACAGGCGCATATCCATTGAATAAACAACATACAACAACAAAATGTGATACAAAGGGAGTAGAAGATTCTTAAATTTTCTAGACTTTTGATGGACAAATATAAAACGGCAGCGTTTGAGTGGATAGTCAGTCAGTGTAAAAATAAACCTCGTGAAGTAAAGCCCTGCGTCTTCAGTAAATTGTTCTGTAGTGTCAATTGTGTGTAGTTAAAGTAAATAAACTTTTTATTAATTTTAAAACTTTAAAAACTGGTGTTAGTTATTTTACAATAAAGAACTCACAACAAAATGTTTATCACTATTAACCAGTACTGGGTCCCAGGATGAAGTGTCGATGTTCAAGTTATTTTAGGCTGCTATATATTAACCTGTTGTGTCGTGCAGCCTTTACAGCTGCAGCAGAGGAATTTTCAGCGATTTTTTGTGTTTTATTTAATTTTAAATAATAAACTTTATTTCTTTTTTGATTAAACTTTTATTTTATGTTTATTTAATGATCTCATCGTCTGATCGTTCTCATGGTTTGTTTTTCATTAATTTTTCAAATCTAAATTTCAGACAAACTAACTTACACACTAATACATTCAAAGTCACTTACGGACTGTGTTGGGTTTTGTGCTGACAATCACATTCCAACTGAATGTGGGGTGTCCGATTGCATGCAGAAGGCGTGGCCATGACGACACAGTTAAACACACTACACTTGTTGACTTACTAATCTGTTTATGATGTTGCTTGCGATTTATGAGCGTATTCGATGATGTCTCGTAATTGCTTTCTGTTAGAAATAGATTTTGTATTAACTTTTCTGTTTCGCCTGTCACGTTCGTCTTTAGAAACCACATTTTTTGTATGAAAGCCATCGTTTTTGTGTGAATTACTTTATTGAACGTGCCGCAAAATGGTTGCCATTAAAATCGTCCCCGTTGAACTTCGGAATTGTGACCTTTGATTTTCTTGTTGATTGTTTGTCTGTGGCATCAACCTAGCTAGAAATTCGTAGATGTCTTCAATACATATTTTTTCTTGTAATTATTGTATCATGTTCAGATTAAACTCAAATTGTTTGAGTTCAACATCTAGTCGTTGCCTTCTCTGCTGGCAACCTGTTTCCAACAAATTGTTTAATGAATTCATTACCATTGATATGTTGGCATTCTGTGTTTTTATCAAGTTGTTTATACCATTTGTCCTTGATGTGTGTTGTTCTGTAAGACCTTCTCTTTTCGAGCCTCAGCTTCTCTTTAATTTTGGCTTATAACATGTAGCCTTTGCGTGAAGTATGGATGATCTTTCTTTGCTTTCGGCTTCCTTCTGATGGTGTTGTAATAGCGTCCATAGTTCTTCGAGCTCCTTTGACTTCTCATAATACTCAATAGATCGTATTTCCTTTGGGGTTTTCTTTATATTAGGAATAGGCTTATTTATTTCCTCGACATTTTTGTCTTATATTGCACAAGTTCTTCTAGGGTCGACATTATAGCTAATGCTGTTGCAGTACTGTACTACTTTTCAAAATGTTGATGTGAAGCCTTAATTGATGTACAAGTTTAACTTTGCTTAAATTTGTATTTACCAATGTTATTGGTGAATTCCTTTAGTAGACGGGTTGCTTTGTTTTGAGCCTTGTTTCAGGGCTCAATCTTGAGTTCCCTACTGTTTGCGTTATATGTTAATGATCTACCAACGAAACTTTAACATTGTAAGGTTAGATTATATGCTGACGACGTGCAGCTTTATATAAGCTGTAACATTAAATCAGTTGAGGCTTGTGTTAAAATTTTAAATGATGAAATTCATCGTATCTTTTAATGGGCTACTGCTAATGGTCTGGAGATAAGTCCAGCTAAATCCAAATATATCTTTTAATCTTAAATGGTCAACCCACCGAAATCTTTAACCTTGCTAAAAATCTGGGAGTTTGACTTTAACAGCACCTTCACTTAGTCTAGCCATATTAATTTTGCTTGTGGTCATGTATCTTCTATGTTAAGAAATCTTTGGCAAAGTCATCGTTGCACTCCCTTAAGTATTTGCACACTTCTCGCTAAGGCATACTTGATGTCACTTTTACTATATGAGTGTGAATTTTTTTCGAGTTGCCATAGTGTTAGCAAAATTAAACTTAATGTGACTTTCAATCATATATTCGTTATGTATATGGTTTGAAAAGATATGATCATATTTCTTCTTACGTTAACAAACTTTATGGCATGACAAATACTTGAAGGTAAGGTTTTTAATTCTAATGCATAAAATTATAATGTACACGTGTCAAGAAGACACAGCAACACTGTTCAGTTCTCGTTGTGGTAATATTGGTGGTGAAGAATAATATTAATTTTGTGTAAATTTTTTTTGTGAATAATTCCTAAAGTACTGTTAATCAGACGGGCAAATTGTGCCGATTAAGTGAATATACGATTTATTGAAATCGGTGCGGTATTGACTGAATTATCAGTGTTTTAAATTTTTCTTTTATTGCCGTATTGATATACACACTGTTGTGCGGTTTTTTGACAGTGATTTTGTAGTGCGATTAATGACACTCACTTTTGCCGTAGTGACTAGATTTTGGCATTAAAAGAAAGCAGACGATCTAGCGTTCACATCGATATATATACCGTCGCGATCGATCCGCGCATCACTTAGAAAACAGCCGATTATAAAGATAATTTGTAAAATGTAATCCCTGACTTCTGCGCCGTGCTCTTTGTCGACGGTGGTGTGCTGTGAGCGACCAAGTATAAAGCTGGTGTTTACTCGTGAAAGTGGACCAATTGTGTTGAGACGAGTGCGGCTGATATATATTTTGTGAAGACATTGTGTTAACATAAAATTTTGGTACTTCCGGTTAAAGACCAAAGCATATGTGAATTTCAAATAAAAGCAGCAAAAAAAAATTCTTATTTAAAAAAGAACACAAAAAAAAATTTTAGTACTAAAAAAACTTGTTAAACAAAAATATTAAAATAAACAAGGAAAGCTGAGAGATACTCCTATGAGTACCTCAAAAGCAAAAAACTGTCAAGTAAGCACTAACGCCAGAAATGCTTTTTTAACCCTTAGTGCTGAAAACGTAAACGAAAACAACACAACAAAAAAAATTGATGACAGTCTGTATCTAACAGCAAAGCAACACGTTCGCGTTTGTACAAGTTCACTACCGCAAACTAGTGAATTATTATCGGTTCCAATGCCACTCAAATCGGCAAATTCATCCGCGTCGGGTTCCTACTCTTCACTTAACGAAGCT
Organism: Trichopoda pennipes; assembly: GCA_030448955.1. Classification (NCBI taxonomy): domain Eukaryota; kingdom Metazoa; phylum Arthropoda; class Insecta; order Diptera; family Tachinidae; genus Trichopoda; species Trichopoda pennipes. The sequence goes on along the minus strand of JASKUP010000042.1, from coordinate 3,350,049 downwards.
GCTACAACTGCTATCGACATCGGAAAACCTAAGATCCAAGTGGGAATGGACAGATACGTAACGGTTACCAAGCGTGGGCGAAGTCCCAAATCGTCCCAGGTCGCATCAGTTCGAAAGTTATCGAGAAATAGTGATGCCGCCTCAGTAATTTCTCAAAATCGATTTTTTTTGTTACAAGAAGACAACGAGAAATCTGTCTGCACGACCAAATCCTTTAAACCTCCACCGATCTATTTGAGGGAAAAAAATCCAAACGCCCTTGTTAAAAAATTAATTTCGACTATTGGTGATAAAGCGTTTTATGTCATGCCAATAAAAAGTGGCAAAATTGATAAAACCGAAATACAGGTTCATGAGGAGGCGCATTTCCGTAAAGTGGTTAACGACCTTGAAAAGAGTAAATTAAGCTTTTACACATATCAGCTTAAAAGTGCAAAAGGTTTGCAAGTTGTAGTAAAGAGTGTAGATCCAAGTGTTGAACCAAACGAAATAAAAGGTGCTCTCATTGATCAAGGTTTCAAAATTAAAAATGTCGTAAACATAATTAATAGGGAGAAAATACCACAACCTCTGTTCCGAGTAAAACTGAAGAAAAATGAAACGCACCCAATTTACAATTTGCAATATCTTCTGCATAGAAAAATCACGGTAGAAGATCCACGCAAACGTTTAGTTTGGGCACACAAAATCATACTGCAAACTGCCATCTGTTTGCATTATATGCGGAGAATTGCATGCTACTGATAGTTGCAGTAAACCTAAAGGGGAAACAAATCTTAAAAAATGCAGCAATTGTGGCGGTAATCACACTGCAAACTACAGAGGTTGCCCCGTTTATTCTTTCGTAAGACAGGGTGCAACCCCGGCATCTAAAGTTACATCAGCCCAAAATCAGTATATTTTATCTACTTTGTATCCCCAAATGGTCCGACCAATCAATACTCATGTATCGTATGCCGACGCCGTAAAGTTTAACGCTGTTCTACCAAAAAATGTTCTATCATCAAATATCAATGCAGACGCTACGTCAAGCTTCAATTTTACTCGTCTTGAAGCTACTATTGACAACCTTGTGCAAACAATAAACAATTTCACAACTAGTATGACTAGCATGATGCAACAAATGCTGCAAATGCAGACTACTTTGCTTCAAGCAATCGTAAATAAAAAATGAATTCGTTGAAAATATGTTTCTGGAATGCAAATGGCATTCGCCAACATAAAAACGAACTCGAACACTTCCTCACGAAAATAACACTGACATCATGTTGGTCTCTTAAACGCATTTGACTACAAGAGGTATTTTTAAAATTAATGGATTCACATTTTATGATACAAAGGATCCGAGAGGAAGAGCATGCGGCGGCTCAGAAATTTTAATAAAGTCTAGGCTGAAACACCATTTTTTAGACAGCAAGTATGAGAACTATTTGCAAGTCACAACTATTTGTGTTGAAAATCTTTTTAATGATATAGTAATATCATCAGTCTACTCTCCTCCCAGGTTTTCAATAACCGGGGAGCAGTATGAACAATTTTTTTAAGGTCTTGGACCATGTTTTCTTGCAGCTGGCAATTACAATGCGAAACACACTTACTGGGGATCGCGCTTAATTACACCTAGGGGCCGAGCATTGTACAGCGCTATTAGTAGTAATGGTTTGGATGTTGCTTCGAGTGGTCAGCCTACATAACTGGCCTACTGACAGACAAAAAATTCCGGATGTAATAGATTTTGCTGTCACAAAAAATATTTTAAGAAATTTATTCACAATAGAATCTTCCATGGATTTATCTTCGGATCATTCTCCAACCATTGTAACTATTTGCAACTCGCTTAGAAGACATTTGTTTTTTCCTGATAGAAATATGATCAGTCGCATCAACTGGTTGAGTTTTAAAAAATATCTCAGCAGCCATTGTTCGGAAAATATTTTGCTAGAAACACAGGAGGACGTGGAGTATAGCCTTGCAACTTTTAGTGAAAATATTAAACAAGCAGCTCAGCTTGCAACAACTAAACATCCGCAGACTACTTTAGGTCACATCTATTCTTCAGACATTGAACGTCTCGTAGCGGAAAAACGAAGAGCTAGAAGAGATTGGCAACAACACAGATCGCCCCTGCAGAGGCAGAGACTTAGAGAATGCACAAAGCGGCTTAGAGACTTACTAGCACTTGAAAAAACTGCATCTTTTGAGAAATATCTAGAGGGCCTCAATGCTACACCAAACTCCAATTATTCTTTATGGCGTGCTACAAAAAACCTTAAAAGGCCCGTTGAGTACAAGCCACCTCTACGTAATATCAGTGGAGATTGGGCAAGAAGGGACGCTGAAAAAGGCAACTTATTTGCCGATTACTTGAAAGATGTATTCACCCCACATATATGTACTGATGATGTTAATTTGCCGAGCGTAGTTGGATTACCCCCTCGACCCTTGAATTGTAGGTTGCGTGAGGTACAAAAGTTAATTTCTGAAGTAAACCCGAAAAAAGCTCCTGGTATGGACGGCATAAGTAACAAAATGTTGAAGGAGCTTCCCAGTATTGCAGTCAGAATCATGCTATTCATTTTTAATGCCATTTTACGGCTTGAATAGTATCGTGACCACTGGAAGATTTCTAAAGTTAGAATGATTCCAAAACCGGGTAAGGACCTGACCAAAACCGAGTCATATAGGCCCATAAGTCTATTACCAACTATTTCAGAGGTTTTCGAAAAGTTGCTTATGGATAAATTGTCTCCGATGCTAAGGGATAGTGGGTGTATCCCAGACCATCAATTTGGTTTTAGAAGTAGACATAGCACAATTGAACAAACCCATAGATTGGTTCAGGTGATAAGAAGGACTTTTGAAGAAAAGAAGTATTGTTCAGCTATTTTTATTGATGTTTCTCAGGCTTTTGACAAAGTTTGGCATGAAGGTCTATTTCTGAAACTGACCGCTCACTTGCCTTGTAATATAAGCAACCTATTAGAAAGCTACATAATTGGACGGAAATTTTCTGTTGTTGAAGGAGACTTCGTTAGTGTATCCAAACCAATTTCCTCAGGCGTACCACAAGGTAGCATTCTTGGACCAGTTTTATACTTAATATATACTTCCGATATGCCTGTAAGTGAAACTGTCCACACTTCTACGTTTGCTGATGATACAACGTGTCTAAGTTCGCATGAAAACTCCCATCAAGCATCCATAAATCTTCAGCAACGTATAACTCAGTTAGAGTTGTGGTTAAAATTATGGAGAATTAAAGTGCATTCATGTGACTTTCACCCTGCGAAGAGATAATTGTTCACCCGTTCGAATCAATAATCAAATTGTTCCACACCATACTTATGTGAGATATCTTGGTATACATCTTGATCGTCGCCTTACATGGAAACATCATATTGACTCAAAGCTAACACAAATGAAACTTAAGTTAACACAACTACTTTGGCTTATTGGCAGGAACTCAAAACTTAGCCTAGATTGTAAGCTTCTAATTTACAAGAGTATTTTAAAACCAACATGGTCTTACGGAATAAAACTTTGGGGCACTGCCTCAGCTTCAAATGTGGATAGAATTCAACATGGACAGAATAAAATTTTACGGTTTATAACTTCCGCCCCATGGTACATCAGAAATTCAAACATACATTGTGATTTAGACATACCGCTGGTGACTACAGAAATCATCAAATGCGCAGGCAAATACTTAATGAAGCTTGAAGACCATCCTAATCCCCTTGCTCGCATTATCTTGGATTATAGTGGACATAGCCGATTAAAAAAGAGGGATACCGCAGCCTTAATCCTCAATGCTACAGATGACATATCTTAGAAATATTTGTTTTGTTTTTTTTAATGTCAATTTTTTTTACCCAAAAGTTTAGTTTTGACATCGTCAAGACAAATGTAACTTTTTTTTAGAATTTAAGATTTTAAAACTTATTGCTAGTTCAGTTTCTTGAAGATGCAATAAATAATTATTCAAAAAAAACGCGTCAACGATTCAACGAGCGATTGAATTTTTCAACCCTTAAGACTATTTTATTTTAGATAGAGCTTTCTGACATCTTAATTCCATATTCATGCAATACGACTCTGGAACGAGATTCAACATAGTTCTCAATATGTCAATTTTTAAGTTAGTGGTAAGTAATTTTTAATATATTGTTACGAAAGTGTCCTGCTTAAGTTTAAAATAGAACAAGCAATAAAGCAAACTACTGGTTACAAACTGCGTAGAAGTTTATACACACACACACACAACTATAATTTGATATGTTGTTTACTAACTGCCTGGCATGCAAGAAAAAAAAATACAAGTATGCTGTTTATCATCTAAACGCGCAAGACAAAAATAATTTTACAACAACAAATATACAATGTTGTTTACCATCTGCGTAGTTTTCTAAGAAACCCTTTTTTACAAAAGCAACAACAAATGTATTGAAATAAATCCCAAGCAGAAACCTTATCAGCATAAAAACAACTATACACACAGCCATACAGGCGCCTATAAAACGAATAAACAACCTACAACAACAAAATACACACAAAGAGAGTAGAAGATTTTTAAATCTTCTAGATTCTGATTGGACAAGTATAAATAGGGAAGCGTTTGAGTGGATAATCAATCAGTGTAAAATTAAACCTTAAGTAAAGAGGAGCATCATAAGTAAATTGTTCTGAAGTGTCAACTTTGTGTAGTTAAAGTAAATAAAATTGCTATAAATTTAAAAACTCTAAAAACTGGTGTTAATTATTTTGCAATAAAGAACTCACAACAAAGCGTTTATAAAAGGTATAAACGTAACAATATATTTTTATTTTGATAATTATGTCTTTATTCGTTTTGTTATTTTTTATGCTATTTTTTTTTAACTTTTGATTGAAATGCAATTTTTGTTTGTACTTGTACTGAGTCCCATACTGCAATATGAGACTTAATATCTCGTGTGTGGGACATCGCAATTAAAATAAATACATAAAATAAAAAACTGAGCCCAAGCATTTTGTAGCCAAATGTGGTGCAGCTCGTATTCCATACGTAATTGAGTGCAAAACCAGGTAGTCTAAATCTAAGTAGAATGGAGAAAAGCTCGCTTTGCCCTGTGGGTCCAATGTGTATTAGGTCATTTAAATATAATGCGGATGCATGAAACACCACACGAAATTTAGTTTCTGAACTCTCTGGTTTTAATGTATTGTTACGTTCTTTATTGCAAAATAAATAGCGTCAGAATTTGGAGTTTTAAAATTAATTGCAAGTTTATTTACTTTAACTACACACTCAAGGGCTGTACGAATATATTCGTTTTCATATCTTCGATGAATGATATGCTTCAGTGTACAATGCATGTTGTTCAAATTTTGCACTCGAAAGCAAATAAAAACACAATCAAAAACAAGTATTGTACTTGACAACACATAGCAAATGTGCGTAAATTTTGTGTTTACCAACACTTTCACATGTCCTATAGCTGATTTATTTTTAGATGTTAAAGTATTGTATCCGCAACTGTATTATCTATTTCACTAATAACATAAATTACAGGAACAACATGAATTATGCGGTTATTATGAATTTCACTGATAACTCGTGCATTTTTAAATGAAAAGGTGGTTTTGTTATATGATTGTTTTCTTCATTTCTTTGATGTTAGTTATTTGGAGATTTATTTTATTTTTATAAATAAGTATTTTAATATTAGAAATGTATTTCCTTATTCAGAATTTAATTTTGTTTTTAGTTCGTCGGTTCCTAAATTAGAATGTAAAAATATTATTTTGTTTACAGATCATCATTTGATGTTATTGTTAATTCCTTAGTGGTGCTCAGGCCAAACGCTTGAATTTGTCCTGCCACTAAGCTTGTAATTGTTTTCTTCCAAGCACTTATACTTGAAGCAAAGGGGAAGCCGTCAAAAGTAAAACACTTGTTGTCTACTAGTAAGGACTGAGTCTCTTTATTTTTACCTTCTTTTTTTATATAATAATAACATCAAAATGCTTAAACACAATAAAATAATGACCTAATTTATAAAGTGTTTACTTAGCTTAAAAAATAATTTAATTTAGTTGTGCAATAAGTGTGAATGAATTATAATAAGTGTGTAAGCAGATACTAATAAAAAACAATAAATTGAAACTTAAGAATTTCTGTTTAAATAATAAATTTGCTTACTACACAATAAACTTGGAAGTGGTCAAATAACTTAAATTTAAAATAAGTGAGTTTCTTTATTTTTACCACGATTAAGCTACTATTAATTCTGCATATAAACAGAAATCTATATTTTAATTCCAAATTCTAGAACACTATGATCTGCGTGATTACACTTGAAAAGAGAAGAAGATTGGAGAAGTTTTAGATGGTAGTAAATTTTAGTCTAGTTTAGAACATAATAATTTTTAATTAAATGAAAGAGAATGGTTTTTATATTTATACATGTTTTATTTAATGTCGGCAATTATGTATCGAATACAGTATCAAATAAATGTCCGCCTCTGTTATCCTCACGTTCCCTTTTGAGCACATTTTTCATTACATTCTCACACATTTCACGCGATATTTCATTAATTTCATTACGAATATTTTGTTTGAGTTGCTCAAGCATTTCTGGTTTGTTTTAATAAACCTTGTTTTTTAGATATTCTCACAAAAGAAGTCCGCAGCAGTCAAACCGTGCAGGCCAATCAACATCATAATTTCTTGAAATAACTTGTGGAAAGAGGTCTCGCAGTAATTCCATTGTAATCCTGGCTGTATGCGATGTGGCACCGTCCTGTCGATACCACATACATAGCATGCAGCTGTGGCGTTAAAAAGCTTTCAGTCATATTACGACATTGCTCCCCGTTCACGGTTACCGTTACGCCGTAAGGTCCAATGACCAAGTTGCATACCAGACTGTTATATTTAATGGATGCAAAGGTGGCTGTTGAATAATTTGAGAATTTTCCATTCCCCAAAATCGACTATTCTGTTTATTCACATATCCACTCAAATGAAAATGTGCCTCGTCACTCATTATAACTTTTTCATGAATATCAGGGTTATCATGGGAATTAAATTTTCCACTTTTAGGTAAATTAAAAAAATATACTTTTGATTCGACGCGATGCGTCTTTCTTTAATCTTTAAATTAAAAACAACGTCTTATACGTCTATGCTACTTATTTTCAACTGCCCTCCACTAGATTTTCCTTAATCATTAAACAAACAACATGTTTGGGTTTTTCTTAAACTTATTTTGGGTTTTCCTCTTTAATCCTCTTGTTTACGATTATTATACTTAAGCTAGAGTTAGTTCCTTTATTCTTACAAATAACAATTTAATCATATGAAAACATTTGACCTTAGTTTTATGTTTATCTTATTTTTATTTTTTGGGCGTAATAATTTCTAGGGTTTAAGGTTATAAAAAGAATATGTTTATTTTATTTATCTTATTTTATACTAAACAAAAAGGGATGTTTTATGAAAAAATGTCTTTGTGCTAGTGTCGTTAACTTGGGCGAGCTGTAACTGCCTATTGCCATATGTACGGTGGCGTTGATTTATCGAATATTTTTCCACAATAAATTTGTCACAAGTCTACTTCACGACTGCCAAATAGGAACTGTCAAGACTAACATTCTTAAAATGGCAGCAAAAGTTTACCTTCTCGGCGGACACTCTTTACCTTGTATTATAAAATCGGAAGGAAAATTACTTAGAATAGTATCAAAAACTATCAACTTTCAGCTTCAGTATTTTGAAGACACGATATTATCTTCTTAACTTCATCATTTATTCGTTCGGATGTGAATTTCTTATTCGACCAGCGCGTTCCACTTAACCAAACCCCTTGGTTTAACGCAGAATTAAGTGCTTAATAAGGGCACGTGATCGTGCATATTCACGCTGGAAGAGATTCAGAACGGATGATCTAAAGGCATTGTTTACGACTAAGCGTCAAAAGGTAACAAAGCGAATTCAGGTTCCAAAACGTGCTTTTTACCAGGGAAGACTCTCAACCACCATAGTAGTAGGGCTAAATCGAGGGAAATTCGGATTACTGATGTGGGTCGGATTAATATGTCTCGATGTGATCGTGATGTTGATATGAACGTTCTTAACAGTAATTTTGTTAATATTAATATCCAATCGCCGGCTAATAGTTTTTACTATAATTTATGTAGTAGGTATGGATCAACTTGAGGTTCTGGAAAGTTTTTCTGCTGTCAGATCGAACGCATCTTGGTGGCGTTTGGTGGAAATATGTTTTTTGTTATAGTGTAACCACCATAGGATTTTTTTCATTGGAGTTGTATATGTTTTCATTGTGTTATAATTAGTTTAATAATACACTAGTACTGTAATTTATAAGATATCCATCTTGTTGTGCTAAGTAAGTAATAAATAAATAAAAATAGGTAACAAGTTTTGCTAGACGATGTTATTTAAGGTTTTGTGTCCTTTGAAAAATTGGGGTTGCATTGCTTTTCTAAAACGCTGTATTTAGTGCCCAATATAATATGCTAAGAATATACTAAAGTATAGTAAATTATACTGAAATATACTTAAATACACCAAGATATAACAAAATACACTAAAACGTACTAAAATACACCAAAATATACAAAGATGCAGTAAAATATACCAAGAATACACTAAAATAAAATAAAATACACTAAAGTTTACTAAAATACACTAAAAGACACCACGATATACTAAACTGCACTAAAATATACTAAAATACACTAAAATGTACAAAAAAAACAAACTAAAAAATACTAAAATACACTAAAATAAACTAAAATATACTAAAATACACTAAATAATATCAAAGTACAATCAAATATGGTGAGAATATACTAAAGTTTACTCAAATACACTAAAATATACTAAAATACACTAAAATACACTAAAATATTCTAAAATATACCAAAACGCAATAAGATATACTAAAATACACCAAATTATACTAAAATACACTCAAATATACTAAAATATACTAAAATACAATAAAATATCCTAAGAAAACACTAAAATATACAAAAATACAATGAAATATACTAAGAATACACTAAAATATACTAAAGTACAATAAAATATACTAAAATACACTATAAAACACTAAAATACACCACGATATACTAAAGTGCACTAAAATATACTAAAATACACTAAAATATACAAAAATATACTAAAATATAGTACAATACACAAAAATATACTAAAACACACTAAAATACATCAAAGTACAATAAAATATGCTGAGAATATACTAAAGTATACTCAAATACACCAAAATATACTAAAATACACTAAAATATACAAAAATGCAATAAGATATACTTAAATACACCAAATTATACTAAAATACACTAAAATATGCTAAAATACACTAAAATTTACCAAAATACAATAAAATATCCTGAGAAAGCACTAAAATATACTAAAATACACTAAAATATACTAAAATTCACTAAAATATACCAAAATACAATGAAATATACTAAGAATACGCTAAAATATACTAAAGTACACTAAAATATTCTACAATGCACAAAAATACACTAAAATATACTAAGATACAGTAAAATATACTAAAAGAACAATAAAATATACTAATAATATACTAAGATATACTAAAATACACTAAAATAAACTAAAATACACTAAAATATACTAAAGTACAATAAAATATACTAAGAATACACTAAAATATACTAACAATACTCTAAAGTATAATAAAATACACTATAATACACAAAAATACACCAAAATATACCAATATACACTAAAATATAATAAAATACACTAAAATATACTGAAATATACTAAAATACACTAAATTATACTAAAATATACTAAAATACAATAAAATATATTAACAACACACTAACGTATACTAAAATAAATTAAAATACACCAAAATATACTAAAATACACTACAATAGAGTAAAATAAATATACTAAAATGTACCATAGTACAATAAAATATACTAACAACACACTAAAGTATACTAAAATACACAAGAATACACTAAAATATACTAAAATAATAAAATATGGTAAAATACACTAAAATATAATAAAATACTCTGAATATTACTAAAATACACTAAAATATACTAAGAATACACTGAAATATATATATTCTAAAATACTCAAATATACCAAAATAGACTAAAATATACTAAAACACACTAAAAATACTAGAAAAAACTAAATACTACTAATATACAGTAAAATATTCCAAAATACAATAAAGTATACTAAAATACACTAAAATATAATAAAATACACTAAAATATACTAAAATACACTAAAATATACAAAAATACTAAAATACACTAAGTACTAAAATACACTAAAATATACTAAAAAACACTAAAATACACCAAAATACAATAAAATATGCTAAAGTATACTAAAATAGACTAAAATATCCCAAAATACATTAAAATATACTAAAGTACAATAAAATATACCAACAATACACTAAAGTATACTAAAATACACTAAAACACATCAAAGTACACCAAAACACTCTAAAACAAACTAATATATACTAAAATACACTAAAATATACTAAATTAAATATACTTAAATGTACCAAAGTACAATAAATAATACTAAAATACACTAAAGTATACTAAAGTACAATAAAATATAGTAAAATACACTAAACTATACTAAAATACACTAAAATATAATAAAATACACTAAAATATACTAAAATACTCCAAAAAATATAATAAGAATATACTAAAATACATTAAAATATACTAAAATACACTAAAATATACTAAAATACATTAAAATGCACCAAAGTACAATAAAATATGCTAAGAACATACTAAAGTATACTAAAATAGACTAAAATATATACTAAAATACATTAAAATATACTAAAGTACAATAAAATATACCAACGAACTAACTAACTTTGCTGACCTAAGTGGATCGAATAATCCGTTTTAACCGTGCACAACACGTGATGCATATAAACCCCACCAGTTTTTTCGTCCACTGAGACGCATCTAAAATTGGTGATGGTGGGGTTTTGCTACAGCTAAGATAATAATGATACTGATCATTCCTATAGCTTCCATGTCACAGCGTCTAAGCAATGCTCAATACAATTAGATAGTGACAGCTAAAATGTTTAGTGAGAGACCATTTTTGCTTAAAGTATTATTTAGTATTATCTTGTTTGTTTCTCCTCCGCCAGTATTATTTAGTAAGTAAATTATTTCCAAAAATACCGATTTTTAAAGAAAAACATTTTTTGTTATATGTTGCTTAAAATGCGATTTCTACAACGACTTAGTCTTGTCTCACTATTTTTTTTCTAATAATTTTGTTTAACTGAAAAAATTAGCATTTAAATTTAAGGGTCGTCAAAAAATTATCATTTAAAAAGGAAAACCGATCGAATTAACAAAACTGAGCAAACTTTAATTCTCTTCTGTATAGCTGAAAGATGCCTATAAAATAAAAAATTAGATAAAAAAGTAATGAGATTCGGTACAGAAAAAAAAAATTTATTGCATGAATATGCAGACTGCTCTTAATAATAAAAAAACAACTAAAAACAAAAGTAAAAGTATTCAGTTGTCTAACTAACCATATTGTTACGCTAAAACCTTTTACAAACGTTTTGTTGTGAGTTCTTTATTGCAAAATAAATAACACTCCTCTTAGAGTTTTTAATTTAATAACAAGTTTATTAATTTTAACTACACAAAGCTGACACTACAAAACAATTCAGTTAAGATGCACGTCTTTACTTCACGAGATTTAATTTTACACTGACTAACTATCCACTCAAACACTTCCCTTTTATATTTGTCCAGTAAAAGAATCTTCTACTCCCTTTGTATCACATTTTGTTGTTGTATGTTCTTTATTCAATGTATAGGCGCCTGTATATCTGTGTGTATTTTTGTTTTTATACTGATAAAGTTTCTTCTTGGAATTTATTTTAAGATAGTCGTTCTTGTTTTGTATAGATTAGTTTTCTTAGAAAACTACGCAGATAGTAAATAGCATACATGTTTGTTGTTGTCTTGCGCGTATAAAATTTCTACGCAGTTAGTAAACAGAAATTTGCTGTTGTCTTGTAAGCCACGCAGTTAGTAAAGAGCATATCAAATTGTTGTTGTTTGCGTGTATAAAATTTCTACGCAGTTTGTAACTAGAAATTTTGTTGTTGTGCCATAAGTTTTATTAGAAAGCCACGCAGTTCATAAACTACATACCCAGTAGTTTACTTTAATGATTAATTATTTTGTTTTAAAACTTAAGCAAAACACATCCGTAGAATATTTTATTCTTTTCACATGGAGGGCCCATTAAGAAAAAAAAGTAGGAAAAGTCTGATTTATAACATATATATGTATATATACATGCAGATATATATATACATACATATTTGCTACTGTTAATCGCATCTGGATAAACCATAATACATTTAAAAATAGAAAGTAGGATATAATTTTTCAATTAAAATCAACTTTTTATGTATGTGGTTGTGGGGCATTTCATGCTAGCGAATAATTACTGAAATCAGAAAGTTAGAGTAAGCGTCAACAATCACAATATAGTTGTGACCAGAAAAGTAAGAAGGTCCTTAGCCGCTATATAGAACAGGTAATTCGGAATCTCTTCCAAAAGCTCATACTTAAACTTTCCCAGATTCTGCAAACAGTAAATAACCAAGTTACCCATTTATGCCAGGATAATAATAGAGTTTTGTCATCGGTCAGATGTGCGTTTATCAAAATTTCCATTTTGTGTTGCATTTCTGTCAGTACATTTTAATTTATAAATTTTCTGGCCATCCGCTTTCGAAATATTTAAGAATTGTAAATACAATCGGCCCCCTCCTAATATCTCACGATGGTATATGTAATCCTCCGGTGTAATACAAACAGATCTTGTAACTGAACGAATAACTCCCAACAAACACTCCAATTTCGATCCATCGGATCGAAAACTGCTGGTAGCTGCCAATGAATCGTGCTTTTAGCCCCTCCTTTCAGATACTATTCGCATCGCATAGCCAAAACCCCTGAAAAATTTCTTATCTAAATATAAGGTCATTTCTATAAACTCGGCTGGCCTTTTGCTCTCAGCACTTGGTCCACATAGATAAGAACACATAAAACAAAAGCTTTTACTATATTTTCGGTCATTTCTTTGCTAGTGTAGAAAAATCCAGCTCATGTGGAAAGCGATTGTTCGCTGCATTTTTTTCCTGATGAAATTATTACTTTGCTACAATTGAATTTGTGGCTCTGCTTTTCTATGATGGTTTTCCCCGATGGTTATAAATACGTTGGATTATTTTATGTTAAATTTAATACATTTGAGATATTCTGGAACAACGACACTAATAAAGTTGACATTTTATTTGCTCAAAATAGTAATCTTACAGCGCTCTCTATTATCACTTCTGACACCATGTAATAAAAATGCAACATTTCCATTAAAATTTATGTTTAGCAGTGATTCTTAGATTTCCTTCTTAAAATTTACAAGACTTTTGTCGTTCACTATAAAATTTGTTGCCAAGAAACTCAGTATATCAATTAAATAAAAGAGGTTCAAAATACAAAACCTCATTCAAATTTAAACAAAAATATTGTAAGCAATAAATGAAGCCTTAATGAAGAATACGATTAATGTATGAACTTATCGCTGTTATCTGGAATATTTAAAAATAAATAAAAATGTTTTGCTGTGTTATTTTTAATTATTCTTGCTCCATGCTAAAATGGAGGCTCACGTCAGCTCTGCTATTTAAAATTTGCTCTCTAGTTCACTAAACTACATACATCATATTTATATATTGAAAACTATTATTATTAAGAAATAAAATATTTTTTGACATGCATTGCAAGCTAAAACAGAAAATTGTTAGGCTTATTGCACGATTGCCGGGGAGTGGCAGAACGTGTTACCTTCAGTTAGTAATGACACCAGTTTTAACAAATCAGGTAGTTATTCTGCTCGCGTTTTCTCATATACTAAACGAAAGTTAATGCCTCGCCAAATTTACTTAGTAAATTATATAATTGAAATATTCCATTCGTGAATCACACATTTTAAAAATATTTGTGTTCTATGTATACATTAAAGTTTTATGTAAATTTGATCAGGCCTTTCAGAAAATAACACGATTTGAAATTACATATCATTAGAGTCGGTATACTACTTAGTATTTCAAATCACATAGCATCAATTTATTTATTTTCTTTATTAAGATTAAAGTAACAGAAATGAAAATTAATTTAATAAAAAAAAACAGCATTTAAAAAATTTTCCTTTTTGTTTTATGCAAAACGTAATGTTACAATAAAAACAAATCAAGTAATAAGCAATATAATGTTAACTTTATGAACTTTAAAAACAATCATATGATACTAAAAGCATACTAGAACAACCTATTTAAAATCACATGGTTTAAAATTTTTTTGGTAACAGAGCACCTGTTTTGCGAAAAGCGAATTGCAGAACGCATATTAAAAATCTTAATTGTGCCAGCATATTTAAAGTCTTACTAAAATAATAAAATAAATTTTTTGTTTTGTTGACAGGGTTCATCTTTAAAATGCACGCATGATCTTTTTCAAGCGCTTGTAAAAACGAATCTTCCTGGTCTTGATTACCATTCTTTACTGAAAAAACTTATGGAACCTGTTTTAGTTGAACCTGTCTCTAGCGGAGTATATCCTCACAGCGGCCATGATCAACTTCATAAGCAAGCTTACCACTCACTGGCTAAATGCGTTGCTGCTTTGACGCAGCAATGCCCTAATGAAGCAATTCCATTAGCTTCACAACTTTTAGGAGATCTTCAAAAAAGGGAATCAGTCAGTGACACGCAGCTTGTATTTTACTTACTATCTATAGGAGAGATTGGTCGACATTTTGATTTAAGTTCAATAACTACACTTCCGCAAACCATTATAGAGTGTTTTTGTGCTTCATCTGAAGATGTAAAATCTGCAGCTAGTCACGCTTTAGGAGCAGTTGCCGTTGGGAGTTTGAAGACGTTTCTGCCACTTATATTAAATGAAATTGAAGCACAACCACGTCGACAATATTTGCTTTTACATTCGCTCAAAGAAGTCATCTCTTCACTTTCGGTTACATCAAATGGACTTTCCCAATTGCTACCATCAGTTCCATCGATATGGGAACAACTGTTTAAACACTGCGAATGTCCTGAAGAGGGTTCCAGAAATGTAGTTGCTGAGTGTTTGGGAAAATTAGTTCTTGTAAGCCCAGAAGAACTTCTGCCTAGGCTTCAAGATGCTCTACAATCTGAAAGCCCCCTTATGCGCACTGTAGTAGTTTCTGCAATAAAATTCACAATTTCTGATCAGCCTCAATCCATAGATATGCTTTTAAAACAAAACATTGGAAAGTTTCTATTTCTGCTTCGTGATCCGGAACCTTCAGTACGTAGAGTTGCGTTAGTTGCTTTTAATTCAGCAGTTCATAACAAACCTAGTCTCGTAAGAGAATTACTTCCAACATTACTACCGTGGCTATACTCAGAAACTAAAGTGAAGGTCAGTACTATTTTTTGTTTTAAGTTTTTTAATTATTTAATGATAATCTTTTTTAAAGAGTGAACTTATCCGAGAAGTGGAAATGGGGCCTTTTAAACATACTGTTGATGATGGTTTAGATATTCGGAAGGCAGCTTTTGAATGCATGTACACTCTGCTTGAACAAGGACTAGAACGAGTGGAAGTAATGCAATTCTTAGATCATGTACAAGCAGGGCTTTGTGATCATTATGATATTAAAATGTTGACTTATTTAATGACCGCACGTTTAGCTGTAATTTGTCCCGATGCAGTACTTCTTCGTAAGTTTTTAAAAACTCAAAGAATTATGTCTGTTTTGACTCACTCAATAGCTCATTTAAAATATTTAATTTCTATGAATGTTGAAAGGCCTTTTATAAAAAATTGTTTACCGGGGAAAAATATTATATAATAAGTTATCGTGATAAAAAAATAATATTTCTTAAATTTGTAAGCCTCTTAGTAGAATAAGCTTTACAATTTTTTAACGTAAAGCAATTTGAAAAATGTATGATATTAATTTATACTTTTGATATAGGCCATCGATGCCAATAATAATTTTGTCTACCAAAATATATTTGGAAACTTTCTAATATAGATACTGTTTTTTCAAGTTCTGAGAAACTGAGAAAGGTTACAAGATACTATAATATATTAAAGAAAAATCATACAAAATTGTCAAAAATATATAATGTTTCTAGGAACGATTTTTACAAGCTATGCAAAAAGTAAGAAAGTTGACGGTATAGGTCGTTACACTTTTTAAAGACAATAAACATTTAGAGATTATTTTAAAAATACTTTGGTGTACCACAAAAAAGTCCTATTCGAATTAGCGAAAATAAATAGCGTTTCTGGGAGAAATTTTTGCAAGCTCTGGACAAACTAAGAAAGTTTACGGAATAGCGCGTTCAACATTTCAAAGTTAACAAACTAGGGTTTTTTAATCCATTTAAAATTTGTTTTTAAAAATACCGAAGACTACCGCAATAAAACTTTTTAAAAATTTTTAAACTTTGGAGATGTTGTGTCACGATTTACCTTAGATTTCTAGCAGCTTACACCCTTTGTTCCTTATTGATCCTTGCTTAAAAATAACGATTTGATATCAGACGGCAGGAAGCTGTTAAACCTGGTTGTGAAATTTATTGTAACTTTCGGAATATCGTCTTGCGTAAAGTTTCGGTAAAAACATAAGAAATTTCGCAACATAAATTAATTAATATCAGATAAAATTGCACTACTTGCAAATTAAGATGTTGATCTTTGTCTTCTGATTTTCTTGTTACTTTTTCGGATATGTTGTGGTTAAGAAAATGTATGCCTTTTACTCCAAAGGTACATTTTCCTTTCCATTTTACATTCCTGCAAATTGTCAAAACTTATTTTTTTTAATCTAGATAAATTCTCACCTTCATTTTCATTTGCAATAAGAATGTTGCCGATATAAATAAAGGCAAAATCAAACCCGTTAAAACCTCATTAATAAAATAAATCCTTGCAAATTCCGACTAGGAGGTCCTTAGTCCAAACAGAACGCGTATAAATTCAAATTAACCTAAAGGTGCTGTTATTGAAAATGTTTGCCTCTGCTAATTAAGCCTGATGATATGCTCTAACTGACTAAATTTTAGAAAATATTGTTTGTTTGCCAGATTAATATTAAATTAGTATTAGTCATGCTTATGTGGTAAGGGATGATTTCAAAGATCTGCAAATGTCGAACTTTATATTCAACAGAGTCTAAACGGTAAGCCTGGTCTATTAAATAGCTGTACCGATCACTTAAAGGAACAATCACAATAACATCTTGAGACAAAGTTTTTACGACGTATTAATATTTAGTCAAGTCTTGTGTTAATATTTTGGAAACAAACTGAATCTCAGCGCGAGTAAATCATGCTTCTACACAGCTCGTTTAAAATTGAGGAAGCTTAACCGTACTGAAAAACTCTCAACATTAGGTTTAGGGGATTAGTAAAAATAGAATGAACATCGGATTCAGTTGCGGTTT
Source organism: Trichopoda pennipes (assembly GCA_030448955.1). Taxonomy (NCBI): domain Eukaryota; kingdom Metazoa; phylum Arthropoda; class Insecta; order Diptera; family Tachinidae; genus Trichopoda; species Trichopoda pennipes. The sequence goes on along the minus strand of JASKUP010000042.1, from coordinate 3,332,441 downwards.
GTACATTTTTAGTATTATTTTCCGTGATAACGTTTTATTTCCAGAGCATAGAGTTTAATATTTATAGTAATTAATAAATAAATAAGTCACGAGGGTGTACTTGGTTATGAGTGTAAGTAGTTGCACTTATGCAATAAACTCAAAATAAAAGATAACTGAGCCATACTTATATAACATTCGCATTTGAAAAGTCTTGACTTATGAATTTTTTAAAACTCCAAAGAAATATCTCTTATTTTTATTTCAGAATTATTTGATTAAGTTTGTTTGGATCTTCTAGTACTGCCAGAAATCGTTTTTGTTGTTCAAAATCAGTAAAGGAATTCTGAAATTTCCTTGTAGGATTGCTTCTGTTATCTTCCACAAAGCAAGGCCACTTGGCAATTGTAGTACACAATTATTAAAATGACTATCAATTTGATTACACTCTACACAGAGTACGTACTTGCTCAGCATTTTTTCTCATTCTTGTATTATAAGACAGGAAAGTGAAATATTGAAAAAATAAGTCGTTAAAATTTAATTGAAAAAGACTGTTTAAAAGATTAGTACATATTTAATAAAAATAAAAAAAAGGTCGAATAAAACTTAAAATAGTTATTGATTCTGAATAAATATTTTATTTATAAAATATTTTGCTGTACAAAAAATTCATTTTGTTTTATTTTTTTAATAGGACTTGATCAATTTGTACAACAGCTTCGCGATACTTGTACCCACAAAGTGAAAGCAAATTCTGTTAAACAAGAGTATGAGAAACAAGATGAGTTAAAGCGATCTGCGCTGAGAGCCGTATGTGCGTTATCTAAGATTCCCAAAGCAGGTAAAAATTAACATATATATGTTATTGTGACACAAATATTCACATTGTTTATATTTTCTTTAAAGATAAAAACCAACAGTTGACCGATTTTATAAAATCAATTAAAGATTCTCCAGAATTAAGTAAAATATATGAATATGTGCAAAAGGATACAGTTACTAATAACACGGAAGCCTCGATGGATCAAAGCTAAACTAGCTGCTTCTAGTTATTGGCCGGTCAAACTAAAATTAAAAATAAATCAATTTGCTATACATACATATATATTAACCAGGAACAAAAACTTACAATAGAAATAATTTTCAATATTACATACTTTATTTCGCTCTTTATTTATATCTGAAATTTGTTCCGTTTGAAATTTAACCACCAATATAAGTTTTTGTGAATGAATTCTAACTCTTTCAATAAAAAATTATTGAATGGTTTAAGTACGAACAACTACTAGGGACAAAAAATTTTATTGTTAGTGAATATAAATTATTGTTCTTTTCTTTCTGCCTTGCACTTTTGTTTTGCAAAACTAAAAGATCGCTTACAGAATTTAAAGATTGAATGTTTTGATTAATTCGTTGAAAATAAAAATTCAACTATGCTTGCACATTTAGCGAACCATACCGATTTTTCTAATGGGATATATATTCAAATTCAAATAGTTAAACCCGCATAATTTTCTGTTACTTTTTCTTTCTCGGACCAGCACTCAGGGAATAACCCCTACACATGTAATGCATTGTGCCAGAACTAGGCAATTAGGTTATGGGAAGGAGGAAAGAGGGAGTAGTTTTTGTGGACATTGGATTTAAGTTTTCCTACATTGAAAGTGACAAGGACCTCTGGAGGGATATTATTCCACATACGGACTGTTCAACTAAAAATCGAAATTTCCCACAAATGGGCGCGCTCTCAAAAGAAATCGAGTTAACGCAAAAACGTTCGAGTAACGAGAACATGTTCCCTAATTTCATTAGAGAACTTACTATTGTAGTAACGATAAAACATTGCGCCGAAGCTCTAGAGAATTATGAAAGTTGGATACCCTTATGTCCCCAATAAGCATCTTAGCCCTCTCCTGCCCTCCAGAATAGACTTTGGGGTGCCGGCCCATACATGAGAGATGTATTCCATTTTTGGACGGATATTGGTGGTATAAATAGTACGAAGATCGGATGGAGTGAAGTACCGCTTATGGCGTTTAGAAAACCGAGGCACTTGAAAGCTTCTTTACAAACTTGAAAAATGTATTTAGTGCATCGAACATGAACATTGCGTTTTACGGACATTAAAATCGACTCTATTCACACGATCTCAATCCCATTTGCAAGATCGTGATTAAACTGGTTGAGTCTATTGCCAAATAAATACGAATAACAAATGGTGCTGTCATCTGCAAAACAATATATAGGGTTGAAAGTTTGACAAAGAAGGTCATTTAGAAAAATAAAAAATAGGGTAGGAGAAAAAACGGAGCATTGTGGTATCCCTGAATCACTCTTGAACTCGTCTGATACAATCGCATGTATAACAACTCCTATCAATCACACTCTATCAAATGCCTTGGAAATATCTAGAGTCACCACCTTACTCTCTGCAAAATTATGTATGGAGTCGCTCCATTGTTCAGATAAGAAAGCCAGTAAGTCACCCGCAAAGCATACCCTATGGAAGCCATACTGTCGTTTGCTAAGTAAGCTGGACTCCAGGTACCTCACAAGAAGAAAATTAATCATACTTTCCACCACTTAGGAAAGTACAGAAGAAATTGCGATTGGGCGGTAATTTTAAGGGTTGCTAGCCTAACCTTTTTTGAATTCGGCGCTACATTAGCCACCTTCCAATACTTTAGAAATTTGTCGTCATGATATATCGTGCTCAAAAGGGCTGCTAACGGACACGTTAGCGTCAAATAGCACTGTTTCAAGACCGGTGCTGGAATCTTATCTGGCCTAAGAGACTTGCTTATGTTGAGATCAAGCTCGAAAGAATATCTTCGGCATAGTAACGGATACTACGTCGAGCTCGATCGGTGGTCCATTGCTTTCCAACGAAATAAGAATTACGGTCAGTGAATATTTGGCAATTTTTTAAAATAGTCGGGATTAACGAACTGGAATTATTCCTTACTCTTTTAACAAATGACCAATAGCTCTTGGTACCCCGAGAAGTAGTAAGAACTTTAGTGCGAAGGCGCTCATCGTACAGGTTTTTCTCACGCCTTAGTACGTAGCCACCTGGATTTCTTGCCCTTTTGCGTAGCGAATCAGTATCTGCGTTTTTGTTTTTACGCCAGATACTGAATAATTCTTCTATTGATCTGATTGTATTTTTGCGCGTATGATTAAACCAAAGCCTTCGATCTGGTTTTAATCAAATATTTTTTTTTTGATGGAAAAACAAAATGATGCTTGCAACCATTCGGGTATGGATTCGATATTATTGTCCAAGAAACATATTTTCCAATAAAATTGCCTAAAAAATTCTTCGAGCTCGTCCCAAAGAGCCTTCTCATTAATATATTTTAAACGTTTAGTGGCTGATTTCGAAACGTTGTGAAGTTCTGTATAAGAAAAGGAGGCGGATATGGTGCAATAATCGGAATTGCCGACAGGGAGAACCAACACTAATTTCATACTTTTGGGGGTGTGCAGTAAAAGGTCGAGGGTATTACTGTGGTACCCTTCAACACAAGTACTGTGTGTTGGCTCATTCACTAATTACACAAGGTGGTTGTGCGCGGCAAATAACTCAACATACTGGCCTTCTGGAGTAATATAGCTTGAATGGTTAAGTCAAGAACAGTTGTAAACATTGGCATCACTACCATCAACAATTTCACTGTTCGGGCTACTGTTGAGAATCTTCTATATGCAGTCGGTAAGATAATCGTAACCAGCTAAGGTTTTATTGCTTCCCACGTTTAGACATCTGTGATCCTGATTTTAACCCAGAGGAAGCTAAATTTAGGGTCATATGTGCCCAGTGGTTGCTGGCACTGGTACACAACTTCATTGCGTATATACAATGTCAGGGCCCGAGCGACAGTAGGTCGAACCCAGGTAAGTATAAACCCTGTGAATCAGCATTTTCAGAAACCTGAGTCTCACATACGGCTAAAGTATCCTGCCGATAGAGACAAATATGACCATATACAGCGAAAAAAATTCGCACTTAACCCTTATGCATAACAAAAGAAATCCAAATCTGACCGTTTATTTTGCTATACTGCAACCAGTGCAACAACTTTCCCTTCTTGAACTGCTTCGTGACCAGTGCTAGCCCTGCACCACATATAGTTCAGCAAAGGTTAAAACAATGGTATCAGTAAAGCAAAATTTAAACATCAAGTAAAAAGGAAAGAGGTACAAATTGCACTTAAATGAGTTATAAAAGCCCTGATCTCTCCCCTTTGTCCGTTGAAGCGGAAAAGTGCATCACTTTTTCTTTTCCTTTCCGTTGTTTTTTTACTGCCTTGTTTTTATTTTCACACAAAGCAGTTTATATAGCATATTAGTCTCATATTTTTTATTTCTTAAGTTTGTCTTTGTTAAAAAAACTTATTTTTCTCCGCTTTTTTTATTTCCACACTTAGGTAATTAGTGATATAGTATTTAGAATGTTTTTCATGTATGTTTAAATTAACGATACTTAAGCAAGTCAGAAAGTAACTTTACATAGTGCAACGTTTTATCTTTTCAACATATTTAAATGACTTGAATGAGCGACTGCTTGTTATTCAGTTGTTTTTCTTCTTTATATACTTTCCGGAAAAGCCAACACCTTACCTTTTGAATTACATTAAGGCTAGTAAAAATAACGCGTTTGCAGGTCTGGCAGGTTAAAGATGTCAATTTAGTTCCGTAAAAGCCATTTTGGAAATTGCCATGGTAGGTTGTAGCATTCCGCAAAATTACACTGTACTCTCTGTTTGGTAGCGGTTCAGACATGGACTACTCAGCTCAGAAAAAAGTTGCAAGCACCATCTAATACTTTAGTTAAAATCCTTATCAGTAGAACCACAATTAGCAGTTTTTAAGGTGACTATTGTCTTGTACACTCCACGTAATCTGCCCCCTGACTTTTGGCAATCGATTTTGTTTGCATATCTTTTTTAAGTAATGGCTAGCTCCCGATATTTTTGATAGCGAAAGGGTTTAGTTTGGCGCAATTCTGCATGCTTGTATGCGCTAGTGTTCAAGCTTTTGCTATTTGCTTTTGTAGTATCTGAAATCGTAGTAATATAATATTCTTTTAAAGCTAGTTATTACAAAATTGTTTGTTCTTTATAATTGACATACAATCTACATAATTACTTTATAACGATGCTTTATATTATTAGCTTATAATGTGATGTTATCGAACCGTTATAAAAAATACTAGTTTTGCATTACTCATGCAATATTAATATTCTTATAATATATTCTTTACTCTCTACGTAACCAGCAATAAAGAATGATATTTTGTTAAGAATTTATTACAGTTGCGACAAGGATAAGTGATCTTTTTTTATATAAATTAAATAATTCCTATTGCACACGCAAAAACAATGGACTGTGTTTCAAGGTCAATACAGCAATTTTTAATTGCAAATGAAATAACTGATGCAACAAAACAAAGCTATTCTCCTAACATTAGTGTACGAAGCATCCTATATGCTGTTGCAGAATTTAGTTAGTCCAACAAAAGCAAACTAAACTGTTGCATTTTTTCAAGCGAATAAGCTATCCGACGAATAATGTTATCTGTTTTGGGAATATCGCGTAATTATACCAGCGCAGTTGAGTAGAGATAATGTTTACGCAAATTCATCGCAAAGTAATTTGAAAAAGAAGCAACACTGGCACAATAAAGTAAACAATAGCGAAGATGGACAAAATGAAATGTCAAAATTTGTAAACAAAAACATTTGTTTACAAATGTGCTACTTAAAATAAATAAAATAATATAATGATGGATTCGGTGGCGCTATGGATGGAAGCGAAACATGAACATGCTGAACGTGTTACAAGGAGAATTCTGAGAGATAATTCAGATATACTCTCCCTTAATAACCACAGGTAAGAAAATTACAAAAGGTATCATGTGGAAAAAGTTTTCAAACATTCCATTTCTATAGCTTTATACAAAATTTTCGCCTGAACAAAGATGCGTTCATGTATGTATTAAACGCTATTAACCACGACCTTAGCGTTCCGAAGAGGTCCACAGCAATTCCAACCTCAATAAAAGTGGCCGCTGTTTTGAAATTGCTTGGGCAAGGGTGGTATCAATACCAAATTGGCCAAGACCATTTGTTAGGTGTAGTGGGACAACCCTAATACATATTATAAATGTTCACACGGGCAATCAGAAATAAACAAAAATACATTGTTAACACCTCCAAGCACCCAGTTGAGCTTATTATAATAAAATTAATTAACTGCTCCTAGTTGAGCATAACATAAGAAGTAAAATAAAATAAACAAATTAACAAAAGATTTATTAATTACTACATGGCGATCCTGCCAACCTTGCGAGTGTTCCTAAGTTCAGCACCCAAGGAGAATAAAATTTAAATTCCTGACGGACAGCCAAGTTTCCGTCAGAAGAGAAGGATGACCCTAAAATTAACCATCAGAAAAGAAGGAAGACGACAAAAGATAAAAACACAACATCAGAAGTGAAGAAGGACTCTATGATGGAAGGCCCCAAAAGATTGACCATCGAGGAGTACAGAAAACGCCAGAAGACCCGGCCAAAAAAGGATTTGACGGAAATTTCAAAAAGCAAGCCCCCGAAAAGACGGGGGGCCTACCTGGTGAAAATAAGAAGGGAGCTAGCGATGTTCCACAGAACGTTGAAAACAACGCCGCCACCACCCTGGGAGATCTCCAACAACATTTGGACAAAAATTGGAGAATTAGAAGAGGCCATAAAGTCCCATAAGTTAAGTAAAAAATAAGAAAACTAAATAAAAATCAGAAAAACATTTTTTAATTTAAGTAGCATGTAAAAAGGTGTGCGATTTAATTACGCACCCTTAGGGAACGGAGGCGACTTCGCCGATGTTCACAATTTTTTTTAATATACTTATAAAATTTTTTTTAAATAAGTTTTTAATGAATATATTTAATACCTTCTTTTTACAATTTAAATAAATATTATAGAAATAACAAAAGTAATATAATTCGTTTAATAATAACTTTTAATAATTTAATAACAAATCCTTTTAAAGTTATAAATAAGTTTTATAATGAACTTATCCAATATTTTTTTATAATTAAATCCTTTTAAATAATAATAAAAATTCTTTTAAATTAATTTTATGGAAACAAAAAAGTAACATAATTCAGCTTATTAATAACTAAAACTTTCCTTTGTACATGGACTTATATAATGGAAACCTTAGGGCAAATTTAGCTCCAAAATTTGGAGAAGCTATTAGAGAAATCAGGAAAGGAGAACATTTTTAGGAACAGAATGAAGATTTTCAGTAGATAAAACTTAACGGAATGGACAAGCATATTGAATAGGACGAATATAAGGAAAAAAAACAGGAATAATAATAATGTTTTTAATAAGTAGGATTAAAATTTTTTGCTTATTAAATTTATCATATTTTTACATTTATTATTCCTAATTAATATTAAATTTTATTAAAAATTTAATAAATATGTTAATTTTTTTTATGGCTATGAATATTTTAATTTGAAAAGTCAAATTTTATAACATGGACAGGGACAGATCTAATAACTAATTACTTCAGGATTATGAATAGAAAAGGCACGACATATGGGAAATGACGTTAGTGATAGAAAGTATCAAGAGGAGGAGACTAATAAACCCAATATATATATACTGACGTCAGGAAGCATAACAGATATAATTGTTAATGACTTATTTACTAATGGGAAGATTGACTTAGGACAATTTTTTGCCTAGGCTAGGAAAAATGGCCGGTAAATGAAATATGGGAAAAGAGAAAATTTTCGAATTTATCTCAATTAATGAATTTAAGGGCAATAGATATTTTAATAGTAGCGCTACTAATTAAGGTGACCCAGATATTGGAATAGATACTATAGAAAATACTAAAACCGTATAGAGGATTGTTTTGCCTTAATTTATTTTTTAAAGACTGCACAATAAAATATACACGACCGGTGGTTTCAACGTTTTCTTTATTAATGATTTCTTCTTCAAATAAAATGGCTTTTTACAGCTAGCTTAACTATAACAATTCATATTCTTATTTTATAAGTTTCCTAACGTGTAATGCATTTCAGATCCAGGATTATCTAATTATTAATTCAAATAAAAACACTTAACTAACATAATAAAATGACTTAACATCGGCCCCATTGAAGGACCTATGGTCTTCAATCGATTGGAAGCAACGCTAATTTGTGAACAGGTCTTTTGATAATACCGTGCCTAGTCTTCACCTCCGCTATTCTGACTTTGCTGTCTGCGCCTTGGATTACCGCCTGAACTCGGCCGGTCAGCCACTGCAGGGGTGGCATTCCGTCGTCGTGCACGACGACGAGCTTGCCGACGTCGAGATTTGGCTCGTCTACCGCCCAATTGGTTTTGGCCTGGAGGCTGCGGACGTAATTTTTGGCCCAGGACTGCCAAGACATTTGCTTGAGAGCGCAAGTAAGTCGCCATCTCTTGGAGTACGTCAGCCTGTCCGGTTCGCCTACCCCCCGGGGGCACATTTATCGGTTCTTATAGAATACTCGACCATCTGGACCTGTGCAACTGGGGGAAAAAGGGAGCCCAGTCCCCTGAAGGCAGACAGGGAGTCAACTGGAAACTCCACTTTATTTCCACGGGGATCAGTGGCCTGCAGAGTTCATTATTTGTCTCTTTAGACATTTAATAGTTCTCTGGCTGATCATTGAGGTTGGTCCCTATATGGGAGCATCGTGGTGGTTGTGGTTTCGGGCCCCATATCCAATTGTTTTCTATGGTGGCCAGGATCATCTCACTGATAATGACACGCAAAGTGAATGATCCAGTCCAGTGAGCATGCTTGACATGTGTTCTGGACAAGGAGTTAGAAAGTCTCCGACTCTCTAGCAAGGTGTAATGATTTGCAGACCTGTACTGAAATCATTAAAGTTGCAACTAGGTGGTTCTGTTGCATAGAATTATGGCTTCGGCTATCTAGGACGCATGTATGACGTTCCAAATTATACAAAGTGGTTTGTCCACCATCTGATTAAGACTTACAGTCAGGCGCTGATGTAAAACAAATCACCTCTGTCCGGTTCGCCTAGATGCGATTCTTGCGGCAGCGCAAGAAGGCTCTCGCCTATTAGTAGATGTGCTGGTGTTAAGGCCTCTCCATCGTTGGGGTCGTTGCTGATTGGGGTGATTGGCCTGGAGTTGAGCACCTCTTCGATTTGTACTAGAACCGTCTGCAGCTCGTCTAAAGTTAACAACACCATGCCTACGGTTTTGACAAGCAGTATCTCGGCTGATTTGACGGTTGCCTCTCATAGACCGCCGAAGTGCGGTGCTCGTGGTGGAATGAAGACAAAGCTGATTCCTTTGTTGGCTGCGAACGACTCTATCTCGCCGGCACGACTGAGCATCGTTTCTTTTAGCTGCAGCAGCTCCTGATTCGCACCGACAAAATTGGTGGCATTGTCGCAGTAAATTGCATCTGGAGGCCCTCTCCTGCCAATGAACCTTTGAAGACATAGAAGAAAGGAATTTGAAGACAGATCAGTGACTATTTCAATGTGTACAGCCTTTGACGAAAAACACACAAATATAGAAATATACATTTTAACAGGTGGACGGCCACAAATCTTTTGAGTTATATTAATTGGGCCGCAAAAGTCTACGCCACACACTTTGAATGGGCCCATAATTTGCCCCATTAGTTTTGGTTTATACCGAAAACAATTTATTAGCCAAATTTTGTCTCGCAAAAGAGCTACTAAAGCTTTCACTCCTGCATGACAGTTGCTAAAGTGTAAATGTCGCAAATACAATGTCATGAAGTGGCATTTTTTGGGCATCAAAAGTGGGAATTTCGCATCATATGGGATTGGTGCGTTTAGCAGCCTCCCGCCTACCCTCAGTAGTGAAAATGAACGATGTTCGTTTTTGAATTGATGGACAAATGGATTCAATTTCTGTAAATTAGAAGACAAAACTTGTGATTTAGCTAACTTTTTCAGCTCCTCAGTGTATTCAGTTCTCTGAGTGTATTCAACCAGCGATAGAAAAGTCGAATTTAATTCCTTCGCTGTAGGAGTTCCCAAGTTACGAGACATGTTACCTTGAGCAATATCGATGAAACGAAAAAAGTATGTAAACACTCGCAACATTTTAGTATAGGAAGAAAACCTTTCGATCCACTGTACGATATAGTTGGCTTCAACTTCTTCTACAGTGAGAAATACATTGGTTTTCCTTTTCTCCAGGGACTCTTCTTCAGTTGTCAACTTAAAATGAGGATTCACTGGCCACTCATTACTTCCCTTTAGTAGAAACTTAGGACCATTAAACCAAATTGAATCTACTAGTTCATCTATATCACAACCTCTTGAAACTATATCAGCCGGATTTTCCTTAGTTGGAACATGTCGCCAAGCGACTTGGTCTGATAGTTCCTGGATTTCTGCCACTCGATTTGATACAAATGTAGCTAGCATTGATGGATGAGTTTGAATCCAGTATAATGTAATCTCTGAATCCGTCCAAAAAGTTATGTCCTCAATCTCGAATGAAATCATAGGTTTTATTTTAGACCATAGCTTAGTCAATAAAAGGGATGCACATAATTCAAACCTAGGCAGAGACTTGGCCTTCAGAGGAGCAACTTTAGACTTTGCCGTTAGCAATCTACAAGAAGTTTTGCCAGAAACTCTACTCCGAATAAAAATGCAGCACCCATAAGTTCGCATAGAAGCATCAGAAAACCTATGAATCTGACATTTGTTTTTCAAAGTTGTTAATACATACCTGGGGATTTCCACTTGACCAATTTTCAATAAATTAATCTTAAAATCTTCCCAGGAAGTATTAAGGCGATTGGGAATTGATTCATCCCAATCCAACTTCATTAGCCAAAGCTGTTAAATGAGAATCTTTGCCTTAATTACCAATGGGCTTAAAAGTCCGAGCGGATCAAACAGTCTTGCCGAAACGGATAATATATTACGTTTTGTGGCCTTGAGATTGTAAAAAGAATTGTCTAAGTGGTATTTAAATACGTCACTCTTCGGATGCCAATAAGTGTCTAAAGTTTTCGTGAGATCGGGATCTATTTGCACAGACTTTTGCAATATGGAGGAATCAGAATGCCGAGTATAATTGGAAACCCACTTAGTGAGGTTAAAACCTGCTGATTGCAATATTTCCGTCACTTGAGATCGAATTGTGTTAAGTTCTTCGATCGAATCGGCACCAGTCAAAAGACCATCGACATAAAAATCCTTTCTAATGACCTTAGACCCAATAGATAATGAACTTTAATGCAATTCGCTTAAATAATTTAGACACCTTATTGCCAGAAATGGTGCTGATGAAGTGCCATAAGTCACTGTATTCAATTTATATGCATCAATATTCTGAGACGGATTTTCACGCCATAATATAAGTTGAAAGTTTCTATTGGCCTCATCAATTAAAACTTGACGGTACATTTTCTCAATGTCAGCCGTAATTGCGTATTTATGCATTCTAAAGCGAATTAGAGTAGAATACAATTCTTCTTGAATTGTTGGACCTGTCATAAGTATATCATTAAGAGAAAGCCGAGTAGACGTTTTACATGAAGCGTCGAAAACCACCCGAAGTTTCGTAGTAGCACTCTGAGGGCGTAGCACACATTGATGTGGTATGAAATAATGAGGTTCATCGGGAACTTTGCTGTCTGTAATAGACATGTGTCCCAATGAGATGTATTCCTTCATGAAAGAGTTATACATCTCTTTTATTTGTGGTTCTTTTGAAAGCCGACGTTCTAAAGACAAGAAACGTCGTTTAGTGGTCTCAAAAGAAAATCCCAAAGTCCTTGGATCCGCTTTAAAAGGTAGCGCCACTTGAAATCTGCCTGACGGTAATCGCCGAACAGAATTCATGAACCTCATCTCACATTGTTGATGCTCTATCGACAGAATATTAGCTTCTCTCGGAATTTCCTCTAATTCCCAAAACCGACGAACTACGGAATCTAATGAATTTTCATCTTCCCTAAATGAACTTACATGGCATGAGCTTGTCTTACTGTCCTTTAATTCCTTATACTTTCCTGAAACAATCCAACCTAGCAAAGTCTTTTGCAATGTTGGAATGTTAGGATTTGGTTTAATTTGGCCAACGCACAATAATTCGAAGAAAACTTCAGCGCCGATCAACATATCTATTCTCCGCGGTTTATTAAAATATGGATCAGCTAACTCTACGTTACCAGGCAGGTTCCAACCAGAGGTAGAAATTACACGATCTGGTTGATAATTAGAAATCGATCGTAGAACCCAAAAGTCTGACGAAAACTCATGAGAATTCATACGAGATTTTACTGTTGCCTGAATTTTGTATTTGGCGGAAGAATTGGTTCTACCGATACCAGTAAGATTGAGGTTTCTTTGTTCTCTGCGTAACTGTAGTCGCTGAGATAATTCTTCGGTTACAAAAATCGTTTGTGAACCAGAATCTAATAACGCTCTTGCCAATACATATTCGCCATATTTATTTATAATTTTAACCAAAGCAGTGGCCAAAATGACATTATCTTTTCCAGAAGATGAATGATTTATAAAAGCCCTTGAACTTATTGGTTCAATAGATTCAGAACTATTGGGGCTCAACGATTGCGCATTATTTGCAGCATATATATGCAACAATGTATGATGTGAGCGGCTACAAACTCGACATTTTGTTGACTTACATTTAGTTACTGTATGTCCTGTTTTTAAGCAATTTATGCAACCGGGAACGCCTTTAATGAAGTCAAATCTCTGCTGAACTGGCACTGCAGAGAAAGAAGGACAATTAGACACAAAATGTAGTGCAGATTTGCAAAATAGGCATTTCGATGCTGGATGCTTGTGATTCAGCCTGACATGAATATGAAGATTTTGAATTCTTTCCGGGGAAAATGTCGCTTTTCCTTGCAAAATTGGTATTTTGCTTGGGCTTTGAACTTGAGGCTTCTTCAGCCGAAATATGCTGATATCTCTTATTTAGCGCTGCCTCACAATCACTCCATAGCGGAAGCTTCTCATAATCAACCTGCTCTTCCCATTTAGATCTAGTGATTGGGTCTACTTTTGTCATTACTAAGTGGATAATTATCGCATTAGTAATTGCCCTGTCATCTCCGATAGACAAAAGAGAGCCGTATATAGCCGAAACCGTATCAATCATGCCCGATGCAGATGGCTTAGACATATCTCGCAAATCAAATAACTTTCTTATATTATCGAAAAAGATTAAGCACGGATTGTCATACATTTTTTTCAAACTTTTCAAAGCCTTGGCATAATTCTTACCAGTTATTTGATAGGCCTTTACTGTACCCAGTGCTTCATCTGATAGACATGGAATTAAATGATTAAATTTCTCAATTTCAGTCAGAGTCAAATCACTGTCTACCAAGCTCTCGAATAAACTTATAAAATTCTTATATTCGGAATATTTGCCGCTAAATTGCGGCAACTTCATATTTGGAAGTCGGCTATGACCATGAAAACTACAGGAAGGTTCAATAAAGCTATGTTCTCTTGGGGTTAAATACCCCAAAAGCATACTCTTAGTAGAAACGCATAAATTTTCCTTATCAGTTCTTTCATTGTTTGAGGGATCCAAAATATCGATCTCTGATTGAATGTCCATAGCATCTTCGATGTACGAATTAAAAATTTCCAGGCGACATTGCAATTCGTTTTGATTAAAAGAAATAGTTTTCGCCTTAATAGAGCGCCTTAATAATAAATAATTTGAGTGTGGAGTAAAACTTTTGCAAAATGAATTTTTATAATAAATTCAAGAAATAAGTACAAAGTCTCACACAATTATTAGTTCTTTAATACCTGACGTTCGGCACTTTCCTTTTGGCAAAGAACACAATTACATCTGGGCATCTGGAAGTTCTTGGTAATCTTCTGCACTGTTCCGGATGATAATAGCGTTGCTGAAATTTTTAATAGTTTATATATATTTTTGTTTATTATAAAAATACACACGTATTGAAATACGATCGTGGTAACCGCGAATAAGCTTTTATTTAAAAATAATTTTTAAAATACAGTCCCTGCTCGGGCGCCAAAATGTTTTGCCTTAAGCTTTTTTAAGGCACAGTTAATTTATTTTAAAGACTGCACTTTTCACAATAAAATATACACGACCGGTGGTTTCAACGTTTTCTTTATTAATGATTTCTTCTTCAAATAAAATGGCTCCTTACAGCTAGCCTAACTATAACAATTCATATTCCTATTTTATAAGTTTCCTAACGTGTAATGCATTTCAGATCCGGGATTATCTAATTATTAATTCAAATAAAAACCATTAACTAACATAATAAAATGACTTAACAAGGATAATGAAACAATACCATGATGACCCTTCAGAAAATGGACATTCAGGTGTTTCTATAACTCTAGATAGGATCAGGGAGTATTATTACCATTATTGCTAGGAGAACATCACTATGGATGTAGCCGAATATGTTGGATTATGACAGACGTGTCAAAGATCAGGGATAACAGGATACTTAATTAGTCCAATGATAATTACACCTACGCCTGCGCAAGCGTTTGTTATAGTAATTGTCGACAATATACGTCCTTTTCCCGGATTCGACAGTTATTGGAAATTGGGACAATTGGTAATATTAACAGGACATTTTGGAATATAGTACATTGGTTTTACTTAGAAATGAGACCGGACACAAACTAGAAGTCCAATATAAAGGTCAATATAAAATTATGATAATAGACTTAAGAAATAATGTAACTATAGAAGATAAGAAAACACAATTAGTAAATAAGGGTAGACTTAAATTATACAATAAATAAATATATTACTCCGGAGTACACTTAAGATCACTTATAATTAAAAATAAACTTATATAACTAAACTTAATTTTATAACTTTAATACATAATACAATGCAAAAGAATGTCCATAGAACTACCGTTATATGAACATTCTTGCGAAAAGTGGAGATGTAGTGGGACCACCCTAATACATATTATGAATGCTCACACGGGCAATCAGAAACAAACAAGCAAAGAAGATATCAAATTAATAAAAATGCAATGCACTACCAGCGCATACATGTCCGCTGTTTTTGTGCTGTCGACGATTAAACGCCCTTCAGTTTAAATGCAGCGGATAGACTTTGCTTGTGTTGTTGTTGTGCGTTTCAGGTGATACAGGTTTTGGGGGAAAACATTCCTAAATTAAATGCAACTTAAGATTGGTCACATTACACTTTTCATAATAATACTAACACTACTAAATAATATAAGTATTAATATTAATCTAGATTAAAATAACAATTCTCATAGTCGGTATACAACCGACTGTTTGACAAATAAACAAAAATTCATTGTTAACACCTCTAAGCTCCCAGTTGAGCTTATTATAATAAAATTAATTAACTGCTCCTTCTTGAGCATAACATAAGAAGTAAAATAAAATAAACAAATTAAAAAAAGATTTATTAATTACAACATAGGATTATTACAGCAATCTATGTCTCGTTGTTTACAAGAAGTTTGCTCGGTGATTGAGCGTGTACTCTGTCCCAAGCACATACAATTTCAGGTGACTGCAGAGGAAGAAAACGAAATTAAAAGATGCTTTTTGCATACATGTGGCATTCCTGGAGTGATTGGAGCTGTAGATGGTACCCATATACAAATGATTCGGCCATCTAAGAATGAGCACTTATACCTCAACAGGAAGTTAAAGCATAGTATGAACGCCATGGTGGTATGTAAATTTGATTGCTACATTTAGTTTATTCTGGCTTACTTTGATATTCAATTTTTAGATATGTGATCACAAATGGATTATTAAATATGTTGATTGCCGATATGGTGGGAGAACCCATGACTCACATGTTTGGGCCCTTTCTGATGCAAAACAAAAGTTAAAAGAACGTTTCGAAAGAGGGGAAAAAGGATTTTGGCTGATAGGTAATTAATGTAAAATATTTGAAGCAGAATTTTTCTTTTTTTTTAATATTCTAAAAGGCGATTTGGGATACCCCTTAGAGCCGTGGCTGCTTACTCCTTACAGAAACGCGACGGAAAACTCATCCGAGGTATTTTATAATAAGCAATTTTGTAAAGGAAGGGTTATAATTGAGAGAGTTTTTGGTGTTTTGAAAAGTAGATTTCGTTGCCTGTTAGCAGCCAAGGTGCTGGTGCATTACGCAGCAGAAAGGGTTGTCCAAAAAATAAACGTATGCTCTACCCTGCACAATATTTGTGTTCATTTCAATGTACAACTGCCAACACACGAGATTGCTGAGGCAGAAAGTGTAAATGAAATAGAGATCTTTGTTGATAACAATACGAATGGTGACCATACAACTATTGCTAAGGACATACGGCTGTATGCATAAAAAACGCTTATTTGAGCTTTAAAGTACACGTTAGTTAACAAACACTTTAAGGCTAACAGACGTTTGTTAAAAAATGGTATTCATAAACAGTACTTTAGCAAATGTATGCTTTAGTAAAATTAGTATTTTGATTCTGGCAATGTCACTATTTTCAGTTGTCACGTTGTAGTTAACGATGTATAAAAATGAATATGATTTATTCGCGTAGTCAGATCCATAAAAAATGTTTTTATTGTTTTTCAGCAAAATCAACATATTTTTGTTTTTTTTATATTAATCTTTTTAATAAAAAGCAAAGCACCCAAAAAAGGTTAATTTGCAAGGCTTACGAATAACTTACAAAGAATTTGTTCATATTAAAAAAATAAAATGTTTAAAATAATTAATTATTTTTTTGTAAAATATAAAATAAAGATGTAAAAATGTTGAATGGCATGTTACATTTTAGTTTTTATTATTATTTGTATACAACAATTTTTTTAAATAAATATTTTTTAACATTTTTGGAATAACAAAGTATAATTGTCAATTAAGCCGTTTACATTAAAAGTGGCATAAGTCACAACTGAACAGTTTTTTTTTTCATTTTTAATAAATTTGAAATTAAGAGGTATTGAGATTTGGTAAGAGTTAAACAGTATTGAGATTTGCTTGAGAGGAGTGTTGATAATTAACGGTGCAACAAAAATGCTTATTTTGAAAGTGGCGTTAGTCGCTGTACTTAGGAAATTAATTACGGAGCTTAGTGTGAAAGAAATGGAAACATGTAATAAGTGTGTGTGAAGTATTGTTGTGATTATTTGACTTATTTTTATTAGTTCGAAAGAATAGTGCAGTTTACGGAACAATATTATACTGATATCTAATATACTACACATAATTACCATTATTTTATTTTTTTATTCTCAGGAGGTTGTTTCCTGTTGTATAAAATATCTAAGAACGTCACAACTCAAAAGCATATTACTGCACATAGTGACTTATGTAAAGGACAAAATAGTAATAGTAGTAATAGCTCCCTGTCGAAAATATCCTTCACAGTACACAACATGGAGAAAAAAGATTTTATTTCAACACAATCATTAGAAAAATCCGTTTCAGAAAAAAAACTAAATACAGACTAGTTGAAGTGGCTAAAAATTAAAATGTTTTATAAACTAATTTAAAATAAAATGATGACTGTAACAAAGTAACTTATGCCACTTTAAAAAAACGGCTCAGTTTATTGTAAACACAATTTGTTTGGTTTTTGAACTTACAATAATAAAATTGAACTATCAATATATTGTAGGTTTAACGTAGGTTTTTCCTACTTTAAAGTTAACAAAGGTATTTTAAGGTAAAAGTGTTTTATGAATACAACTTTAGGAAATTGTGCTTAACAACGGCAGTTAAACCTACTTTAAGTTTTTATGCATACAGTCGATAAGAAATTACATTAGAAACAATTTGATTTTAAGAACATAACTTTTAGTTATAAAATCTTTTTATAAAAATAAATATGTATACAATACAATCTAAATTATAAAAAATTCAATACTCGACTCTTATTCATTGGAGGAAAAAAGTAACATAACAAAAAAAACATAACATAACAAAAATTACGAATTAAAAAAATATTACACATTAAAAATATCACATTATTTTTTTCGGTCTCTAACTCTAAAATCTTCTTTTTCAATTCAAACTTTTCTATTTTTTGTTGGATCTTATATTTTTTTCAAATTCAAATTTTGTTTCATTTAATTCAAAATTCTTTCTATTGTATCTCACTAATTCCTTCAAAGAATTCCTAACATTTTGGTGCATTCCTTGTGGAATATTTTTTGGTTTTGCACTTGTGCGTTTAACAAATTTTCACGTTCGTTTTGGTTTAAAAGCCGTGTACGTTTCGCGCTCTGGAAACTTTTATCCAAACAGCTTCTTTTGGCAGAGTGAGTTGAATTATTTAAAATGTTACTTTCATTTTGTGAAGATAACAAAACCTCTGCAACATCTTCTTTGTTTGCTGCAGCATCGTGAGCATTATTGCTTCTGCCAAAGCATTTTGATGATGGCAGCCCGGTAACGGCTTCTTCCATATGAAGAAGTTTTATTATTATTTCTTCCGTAGAGGAAAGCGGGCAATATTGGGACACACCACCACTTGTGCTACAAATGCTTACTTTATTCTTGCGCATCTTTGGCTTAGTGTAGGTTTTAAGGTCTGACCAAACCTATATGTATATGTACATAAATATTTGCGGCTGTATGCATAAAAAACTCTTATTTGAGCTTTAAAGTACACATTAGTTAACGTACACTTAAAGGTTAACAAACGTTGCTTTAGCAAGATTAGTATTTTTATTCTGGCAATGCCACTATTTTAAGTTGTCGTTTTGTATATTATTTATCCGGGTAGTTAGATCTATAAAAAATAATCTTATTTTTTTCAGTAAAATGAACATATATTTTTTTATATTTTTCTTATTAATATTTGAAATAAAAAACAAAACACGAAAAAGTAAATTTGCAAGATTTACGAAGAACTTACAAATAATTTTTGTGTGTTAATAAACTAAGTATTCGGATAACGAGCCTTGTTTTGATTATTTGTACATCAATAAGCATTTGTGTTATTTACATTTTTGTTTTGCATTAATTCAATTTATTATCCATCAAATAATATTAACATGTTCATCTTAAAAAATTACATTTAAATATACAAGCTTTAATAACTTGTCCTGTGCGATTTCCAGCATTTTTATATAACAAGTTGCACTTTTAGCCCACATAGGGCCAGCATAAAATAGTACTGCCTGAAAAATAAATTTAATAATTACTATTTTATTCTCAATACTTAAAGACGGGTTTCGGTTTATAAAAGGATAGAGTGTGCGCGAGTTAATTCCTTGTAATAGGAATGAATCAAAAAGAAATTTATTTTTTCTTACTACACCGAATCGTGTATGTTTTATTCATAAACTTTCTTAAGACTACTCTACCATTGTTACTTAACAACTATTTATAATAAAGATAAATTCTTATTTCCTTTGTTGGGAAAATATGTTTTTGTTGATTATTGTTTATTTAGGGTTATTTAAGGTTTTCCCTAATTTATGAGATAATTGAAGAAATGCGTACTGATAACGTTGACCTTGTTCGATGTTGTTATCTGTCGTCTTCTTTGTTCAGAATTGAACATGTATTAACTCCCCTCCTTCTTAAAACAAAGTGTCCTCACTTTTTATACAGAGTTTATTGCTGCTCTTAATTTTGCTAATTCCAACTCATAAGTATGTTCAGCAATTCTTCTTCTTTCTATTTGTTTTGTTTCTTTGTAGACATTAAAAAATTTTACTATAATGTACATACATAAAATTGTTCCCAAAATTCCAAGTGTACAATAAATGGTAAAACGTATTGGATGATGTTCTATAGGGATTAAATATTTCGACATTTCCTGTATGTTTGAAAATTTGTGGTTGGAGTCTGAAGATAATATATGAAGGATTTCCAATTGTTCATCGTGTCTTTGGTGTATAGCTTCCTTTATTTCTTGTTGGTGGTTGAAATAATCTTTTGCGTCTATGTTTCTTGAAATATTAAATTGGATTAACTTTGGTCCTTTGATTATTTGGCCATTCCAAATATGTTCATTATCGGTAATGATGTAACCATTCTCTAGTACTGTGAGTGGTGCATTATTTTCTTGAATTATGTCGCATTTAGCTGGCTTATTCTCTGATATATTTATAGTACAATTATTTGATTTGTTAATTTTACAAATATTATTTCCCATGTAATTTTTGCATTGAATTACTGGAATATAATTAGCATTAGAAAGAGCAATCTTTTTACCTAAAACTAATTTTCCATGCTTATTTGATAGAGGATATATATTATAAAGTTTACATATTTTCTTAATTATTGGATATTTATAAATTGTAATTATAGCTTGATTGTAAAAACAAACGTGAATGTCTGCATACTCTAGTATGTCTATCATCGGTAAGTCAAAAGCTTCATTAGACATGATTTCCTTTATTTCATTTAGATTCAATGTTCCTGAATAAAAATTTCCGTTTTTAGCAAAATTTATTGTGTTTGTTATAGCTTCAAGTTCACGACATACTTCATTGATTATCATAGTATCTACAATAGCCTTAGGATCTAGTGTTTCTAAAATTTTCTCAAAGCGTGAGTTTATTATTTTTTGTTTGTTATTATTTTCAATTAATTGATTAAGTCCTGTTGTTATTTCTATTAAGTCGTCATGATCTGGTGTCCCGGTGCTGAATTTTAATATTGAACCTAAGAAGTTTAGTGCCCGTTTCCCACGATAAGTGTTCGGTATTAATTGTGTCTTTAATGATTCAATTCTGTTTATTATTATCTGTTCTTCCTGGCTTTGTTCTATATTATACAGACCTTGCATTATTTCTTCATACGGTCTTAGTATCCTAGACAAGTTAGCTACGTGATATAAATATGAATAATATTTGTATGATGAATATGTATATTTGAATAAATATACAGGGTCTATTTCTACAAGTACGTATTTTTTGTCTGTTAAATCAGTTATGCTGTCGCCAAAGGCAAATGCAAGAAATATAATCACGATCCCTGCTGGTCTGTACATTGCGTGGTTTGTTTACGTATATTGTCTTTATGTATTATCTTACCCTTTGCTGTTACAATTGTGTCTCTATGGTCTCTATGGCGGTGTGTTTTAGCGTATATTATATCTCCTTCCTTGTAAATTATTGGATGTCGGTTTTTATTGTGATAGTTAAGCAATTTAACCTGTTTATCCTCAAGTTTTCCTTTAATATCGGGATAACGTTCTCTATTGAAAAAAACGTCTTCAGGCCTATATCCTGTTGTAGAGTGAATTGTCTTATTGTATTGTTTTACTGCATTAAATAGCTCATCTTTTGGTGAAGAGTTATTTTGTTGTGCCAAGGTTGTTGATATTTCGATTAAAGTGCTGTGGATGCGTTCAACCTGACTGTTGGTTGTAGAATGATGGATGGGTGTTAGTGTATGCTGTATTTGTAAGCGTTCATAAACACTTTTTGCCACTATTCCAGTAAATATATTTTCGTTATCAGTCATTAGATGTTTAGCGTTTGGGTATATCTGTGTAAAAATTTCTTCAATGTATTCGTGAAAATTTGTTTTGCTATGTATTTTACGTATATAACAGTATTTAGAGTATTTATCAATTGTACTAATATGTGTTTCGTTATTCATGTAAAATATGTCCATTTGTACATATTCTCCTACTCTCGTGGGTATTGGTGTTTTTCCTATTGGTTGTTTATTTGGTCTTCGTTCGTATTTATTTTGTAAGCAGATATTACAATCTATGGATTCTTTTTTACACATTTCCCTTAAGTTCGGCTAATAATGTGTTAACAATATTTCCTGAGCATTATTTTTATAATTTCTATGTGCTCTTCTATGTGTTTGCATTACAATTTCTTTTTGTTTATCCAAATCAGTTACGTCTTCTAATTGTATTTGTGCTATAACAAACAATTTATGTGGGAATGAAGCGATAATGTCATCTTGCAAATGAAATAAGGTTTCTTCGTTTATTTTCAATACATTCTGCACTTTTGGATTTACTATTTGTTTTAATCTGTCTATCAATTCGTTCTTTGTTTTATAGTACACTGTATGCCTAACTCGATCTGGAAACATTGTACATGTATCTATTTCAATTATTTTATTTTCGTCAAATATTGGTATTATTTGATTTCTAAAAGCATTTAGAGGTTGATTAACTTTTTTAATGCCCTCTGTCGGTGAACTTTGTGCTGAGTTTTGTGAACAGCTGGATGTATTATTGATCTGTTGGCGAGATAAGGCGTCTGCAACAATATTTTGATGTCCAGGCTTGTATACTAATTTCGCGCCGTATTCTTCTATAAAATTTTTCCGTCCCTTAAGTTTAGTGTTGGGGTTTTTATCCGAAATGGAGAAAATTAATGACTGGTGGTCAGTGTAAATTGTTAGGTCAGCAATACCGTAAAGGTAATTCCTGAGTTTTTGCAAAGCCCAGACAATGGCCAATAATTCTTTTTCATTTGTACTATATTTTTGTTCTGTTTCATTTAAGGTACGTGAAATAAATGCTATAGGTTTTTTATTTTGAGAGAGTACTGCACCAATAGCAAAATTTACTTGCATCTGTGGTCAAATCAAAGGGTTTATTAAATTCGGGCTGGAATAATTCAACTTGTGCTTGAAGAGCTTCTTTTATTTTATTTAATGCATCTAATGCTGGTACGTCCAGGTTTATTTTCACTTTTGCGCTTTGATTTTTACTAATTCCACCATTTTCCCCTCTGAGATGTATTGTAAGTGGTTTTACAATTGCTGCAAAGTTTTGAATAAATTTCCTATAGTAGCTGGCTAAACCTAAAAATGATCTAAGTTCTTTTAAATTCGTAGGAATGGGGTAGTTTTTTATTGTTTCCACTTTATTAGGGTCTACTGTTATTTTATTATATTTTTTTATATGTCCCAGGTATTCAACTGAATCCTGGAAAAAATACGACTTTTCATCGGATATTTTCATATTTGCATTGTGGAGTGCATTAGCTATAATGCGGATGTGCTTCATGTGTTCTTCAGGTGTTGAAGAGTATATTAATACATCGTCTATGTAGACATATGCAAATTTTCTTATATATGGACGGAGAATGTCGTCTACGCATCGTTGAAAAATGGAAGGAGCGTTCTTAAGACCGAACGGCATTCTTAAAAATTCATACTTTGCGCCATTCACACTAAAAGCTGTTTTTTCCCTGTCTGATTCTTTTATAAGGATTTGATGAAATCCTGATTCTAGATCTAGTGTAGTGAAAACCTTTGCTTTGCCTAAGTTCTGAATCGTCATTCCAACATCAGGAATTGGATAGCGGTCAGTGATTGTCTGAGCATTTAGCTTCTGAAAATCTACTACCATTCGTCTTTTGGGTTTGCCTTGATCATCAGTACCCTTTTTTGCGACTGTCCAAATGGGGGAATTGTAAGGACTCCTACTTGGCTGTATGATTTCGTTATCTAGTAGCTTACCTATTTCGGTATTAATGAACTCATTATCTGATATCGGATAGGGATATTGCTTTACATAAATAGGATCTTCTGATTTTGTCCTAATAGATGCCTGAATTGTTGTGGTAAACGGTAATTTTTCAGTAGTATTATTCTTCTGCATTATTCTTTCAATATCCTCCCTATATGTCTCATTATTTACTGTATAATTTATTTCCTGTTTATTATTTCTTTTTTGTATTTATATTTTAAACTGTAATCAAAGAGATTAATTTCTGCCTTTACCATTCTTAGACCATGCTCACCAAGAAGCATGTCGAATTCTTGAAGTGCTTCTGTTTCGTAAAATGTTAAATTGTGATTTAGGACAGTAATTACCTTTTTTGTGTTAACCATGGAATATCCATGAAGCGTTTTGACTTTTACAGGCTTAATTTCTACAGATTTCCCTATCTTACAACTAGTACTAATATAATTATTTGTGGCTCCTGTATCTATTAAAATATTTACTGATCTACCTGTTTCTCTGCAAGTTCGTTGTAGGCATGGCAGACCATTCATTCGCCTTAAAAAAGCGCTTCCAGTTTCAAAATCTTCTTCAGTGTGTTGAGGTTGGATGGATTGGAGGTCCTCTTCATGTGTTTGATGTATACGCTGAACCTTATTTGCATTAAAGTTGTAGGATGAATGATTCCTTTCTCTTTTTTCAGGCATTTGATTGTTGCTGCGGAACGGATTATGATGTGCTGCATTATTTTGTGCAGGATTGTTATTATTCCATCTTTGTTGTGGTGAGAAGTTTGTAGGCCTTCTATATTGTGCTGAGTTGTCGACTTCCATTGGTTCGTCGTTTTTCGTCGTGATGATGGGTGATAATGTTGTTGCCGAACCTGATATGTTGATCTCAGTTGGTGATGATCATTAACTCGGTGATGTGTATGCCGTTGTTCATTACGATATTCTTGTCGCCTTATGTTAGTATTTTCGAAATGAATATCTTGGTTATCATGATATATTGTACAGGCAATGGCATATGCCTCCCCAAGACTCTTAGGGTTATTTGCGTACAGGATCCCTTTCGTGTAGCTGCTACGTAAACCCATGATAAAGGTACGTACTGCATCATCATTTACATCTAATAGTCGTGCAGTCCTCATTCCTTCATCTGCTGTTTCAATTTTTTGTTGTATAAGGATCAAGGCTTGATGAATCTCGTCATGGTACTCGGTTAGTGATTTATTTCCTTGTTTGATCCTCAGCATATTATCCCTCAGTACGTATAAGGGACGTTTGTCCGAATACGTATAGTCCAGGCGATTTATTATTGCATAAAAATTGAGTTCTGTGCCATTCACAGATAGAACTTTTGATGCAGCGCCAATAATTTTTGTACGGATTATACATACGCAATTTTAATACTCAGGGCTGTTCATGAATTGTTTTATATTTTCCATTTGTGTCCATACCTGGTTTCTCCAGGGATTATATTCACCCTCTAGTCCACAGAATGTTGGTAAACATTTAAAAATGTCTGTATTTATTTGATTGGCATTCATTATTTGTGGTTTTAGTGCTGGCATTGTTGGCACTGTGGTTACAGCCAGTGGTGATTGGTTTTTCAAAGTTTCGAAGTCTGTTTTTAAAGATGCCAGTTGCTCGGTTAGCACTTGGATGTGAGCTTGGAGTGTTGCGGCTTCGATCATGTTGATTTCTTCTTCTAATGGGCGTCGTGAATTAAATAGTTGTTTTCGTTTTTTTGTACGAGGATCCAGTGTAAAAAATTCAAAATTCACCTTTGTTTTATTCTTAGGAATGATCAATTTTATTTTTATACTTTTTCAGCAATTTTTGTTTTTTAGCATAGAACATTTTATTTAAATATTTATTTATGTATTTATTTCCAATTTTTCAGGAACTTTATTTCATCCTTCTTCAGGATCGTGGTTTTTTTATTTGGCTGGGAATACAAGATTATTTCGCTTGTATCCCGGTTGAGCCCCCAGTTAATTCCTTGTAATAGGAATGAATCAAAAAGAAATTTATTTTTTCTTACTACACCGAATCGTGTATGTTGTAGTGTACCACAATATGTGTACTGCACTGTAACACATAAACACACCAGACAACCACTTACCAAAGTACAACATGTGTCGACTCAAATGCATTCGATCTATGACACAAATGAGTGACACACTTTTAGGTGTCATATTCATTTGAGTATTTTATTTTATCATGCATTTGATTCGTCACATGAACCAATGAATCGATAATGCATGTTATTGAAGTGAGACAGATATGTATTAGCAATAAGTTACAATAAGTTAGAAAGGCTAAGTTAAAAATGTAAATTAGATATAAAAAGGGCTGCATGCCATTAATAAAATAAGATTGAATTTGATAAGCTCTAAGCGGTAACAACTGCTGTCTTTTATTTAATTGAATCTTCTGATTGGGCTGTTCTTAAAACGCCTGTCTTTAAGCTGTTTCCCCAGACAGCTGTTTAAACATCAATATTTGGGCTATAGGGCATCCTTCACCGTCACACAACCATCCCTAAGAAATACCATTACATGGCAATCCTGCCATACCATTACATGGCAATCCTGCCATACCATTACATGGCGATCCTTTGCCCTCTTATAACATTACATGGCGATCCTTTGCCCTCCTATACCATTACAATGTTTTATTCATAAACTTTCTTAAGACTACTCTACCATTGTTACTTAACAACTATTTATAATAAAGATAAATTCTTATTTCCTTTGTTGGGAAAATATGTTTTTGTTGATTATTGTTTATTTAGGGTTATTTAAGGTTTTCCCTAATTTATGAGATAATTGAAGAAATGCGTACTGATAACGTTGACCTTGTTCGATGTTGTTATCTGTCGTCTTCTTTGTTCAGAATTGAACATGTATTAACTCGCGTCAAAATATTCACTTTATTAATTATATATTGTACATCCCTTAATATTTGACTTTTTGTTCTCATATAACTTCCGTATTTAAAAAGCTAATATTTCGTTGAGGAATATAACAAGGTTTTCTTTTCCTTATGAAGTGTATAGCATGAGTTTTGTAAGAAAAGCGGTCGGTAGGAAAACAACTTACGGTTTATTTGGCTTTTTATTGAAATTACGTTTGCCTTTTTAAAATCTTGATGGAAGTAGCTCGTTTTAGACATGAATTAAATATGGTGGATAGAAATTCAATTGCTTTTTTTGGTAGTTGTTTAAGACATTTGTTATTAATTCCATCTATTCCTGGAGCCTTTCTTGCTTTCAACTTTATTTGAGAGATTTTATATCATTGCGTTTAGAACAAAAAAATTTTATTCAAATACTGGTCTCAAAATGTAAGCGCTTTAAGCAGAAATATAGAGATGGTATGAATAATGGTTTATCTCATCTATTCGGACAACCCGCCAAAGCATTGGTAATATAAAGTAAAATACGTACATAATTATTATTTTTAAATACTATTAACATTTCAGTCTGAACTGGAGGGAAAGATCGAAAAACGGTTTTTTATTTTAACTGTAGCTGTGTAGTTTGGAATATCAAAACATGATTTTATATATATATATATATATATATATATATATATACAAATTTGATGTTTTTTATTCTTAATTTACTGTACAAATGTATACAAATAAAAAAATAAATAGTAGCAACAATCTCAAATAACCTTTTATATATTACATTGAGCATTTCTAGCTGGAAGCAAACTAGGCTTCGTTGGCTTGAACAAAGACCTTCGCTTACAAGCTTTACAAGAGATTATCTGGCCATCTAAACAAACAAAAAAACTATTGTGCTTTTCAATTGATCATTAAAATGTGTATGATTTTCTAATGCGTACCACAATTTTTTAATTAACATCAAAAGTGTCACAAAACCGTATTCGTTATTAGATGCTGCAGTAGAATAGTTGTTTCTTCCACACTTAACTCCCCTGATACGGACCGAACATATTTTCCTTTGCCAAACTTGTGAACAACGCAACTGAAACAGTTGTTAATAATATTGTTGACACTTTCACCAAATATTTTATATACAATTATAAATTTATAGGTTAATAGAGAGTTGAAAAATAGATAAAGAAAGTAAAAGCTTTTAAATACACATTTTTTTTTATATTGTGAACACAATTTGTTTTGTTTTTAAATTTTTTCAATAATAAAATAGAACTGTCATTTTATTGTAGGTTTAAAGTAGGTTTTTGCCTACTTAAAGTTAACAAAGGTATTTTAAGGTAAAAGCGTTTTATGAATACAGCTTTAAGAAATTTTGCTTAACAACGTCAGTTAAACCTACTTTAAGTTTTTATGCATATAGCCGTTAAACTGTTAGTTTCAAATTGTATATACATCCATACAAAATATTAAAATACATTACTTTTTTCCAACCCGGTTCATCTCTTATACGGGGCCCATTCACATTGAGGTTCCCCGCCAGTTTGGTCCACAAATTGGCCCCTTGGCCAACTCGCTGTGTTCCAGCATAAAATCAACCAGTATTTCGAATTGCCGTTGCTGCGTTTGTAACTTTTTCGGCTTTTTCCTAAAAAAATTTAATATAGATATAAATATAAAAATTTATTTGTGCTTACTTACATGATTCGTTGATTTTGCGTTTGCTGTTTTGTTAGCGCAAGATATTTGCGCTTAACGAACGATTTTGACATAAGCTTTCGTATTACAGAGTGCAGTGATGCCACATTTGCGAAAGGAAATATGAAAACGCAATAGAGGGTACCAATTTTCAATTTTTCGATTACGTACCATTTTTCTGTTCTGTTCTGAAAATCACATTTTATGAAAGTGATTTGAAAGCACCAGAAATGTGTTCTGCACACAAAATTTTGTGATTTTAAAACGTTTAGGTATGCCACTTGCAATGAAAACTGTCAAATAAATTACTTAAATAATTCAACCAATATGGGTTCTTATTAATTTTGTTGTATAACGACTTTTTATTGAAAAGAAACACTTAAAAATTAAGAAAATTGTAAGGGCACCGTTTTTTTACTGTAAATTTGTTATTTGCTGTTGTGTTTTCAATTGTGATTTCAATTTTGTTGTTTGCTCATTACTCAAAAGCCGCAAACAACGTTTTTTAATTCGTTCATCTCGTAATTGTTTCATTTTGTGTTCAATTAAACACAGCACAGAAGCTCGAGACATTTTATTTTCGTTTTTATGTTTGTGCAACAAAGATTTTAAAATAAAATTGTTAAGCAAATTAGATGTTTACTTGTGCTTTCGGGAAAGTAACTTCACATCGAAAAATATAAAAACAATGTGATTTAGAGAACAGCATAAAAACACAAATGTGATTTTAAAACTGCTTGTGATTTGAAACTAACTGATTTAAAATTCATGCTTGATAGTAAAATTTTTACACGCTTCATGGCCCGTGAATGTTGCTGGTGGCCTTGTCAGTGCAAAGACTTAGAGCATATTGCTAAGAGTTGTTAAGCTCGTCTAACGACACGCCAAAATCCGCCCAAGCACGAATTGATATCCTCGCCCAGACTTCAAATTTGGCCTCGAATTCATATAGATTTTTTTTGGTCCGTTTATGAAACACTAGTGCTTGGTAGAAGTAGATAGCACCAGTGACTGGTTAGAGTGGATTGGCATGGGTTCAAATACAACAAGTGATGTAGTTATTTCAGTATTACCATAGTTTCAGACAATGGTGTGTCGTTTGCTTCAAATAAATTTAAGGAAAAATGAACGGAATTCAACAAATAACAGCTGACGGGTATCCCGCTACTAATGGTCAAGCGGAAAATGCTGTAAAAACAGTTAAAAGTGCGCTTAAACGTAGTTTAAGAAACACGCCATTATCAAATTTTGACAAAGGGCTACGTCGATTTTAGATCGATTATAGAAACACAATACATTCCACCATTGGAGTTTCTCCAGCTGCTTTTAATGTTCAATAAAAGAAAGATCAGATTTAGACTTGATCTAATTAACCCTAAAAGGCAAGTTGAAAATAAAACGCACAAAAATTTTAAGAATTTGTAAAAAACAAGCAAAATAGTAAAAGAAAGACTATTCCACTCCAAGTAAAGTGTCGTGGACACAAGGCATAATCATGAAAGTCTTAGGTAAACAGACGTATTTAGCTAAAACGGGTTCAAATAAAATATGGAAAGGACACGCAAATTAGATAATCACATGTGGAAAATCTAGTAAAACAGATATTTCGACAACCGCATTAGATCCATTTAAAAAATTTTACTCAAATAATATAGACTCGAAAATAAATGTTGCAAATGAAAATAATAAAAATCCGGAGAATGATATTGTAATTAATTTGTATTGTAATACAAATAACCAAACCGAACCATATGTTTCAAAAATAATATTAATACATTCGCAGACGCGAATGCTATAACATTTATTTTCATAGTGATGTAAAATTTACGACGCTGTAGCATTCAAATTTTAAAGCCAATTTTTATTCATTTAATTTTATACAAGCTTAAGTTTTTGTAATTAATATACATTTCAAAATAATGACCAACTGGTTCATTAGTTAATTTCATATAATTTTATTTTTTCTCCATGTATTTACAAATTTCCTTAAGCCGACACATTGAGTAAACTAGAAGTGTAATCGTCGTGGATGCTATAACATTCATTGTATATAACGGTTAAAAAACGATGTTCTGATTACTCTTATAATACATTTCTAATCAGATTTGGGATATTACAACTAGTTTCAAAATAATTGTCTGTAAATTTTTTAGCGTCCGCGAACGTGTTAATGATAAACAAGAAAAAGATCAATTTGTTCCTTAATATAATTTAAGACAAAGAAAATGAATTAATGAAAAATAAATTAAAATAAAATAATGTAAATAGTATATACATATACACATATGTAAAAATAATTATTTATGTGTACGTATGATTCTTTTTCTCTCTTTCAAAACCTAATTGTCATAAGTAGTGCAAATAAGATTATTTTTTGTGGATGAAAGAAGATAAAACTAATGAAGGGGATATTGTAGTATATGAAATCGTAGTAAGATTACATTATTTTAAAGCTAGTTATTACAAAATTGCTTGTTCTTTATAATCGACAACAATCTACATAATTACTTTATAACAATGCTTTAAGCTTAGCTTGTAATGTGATGTTATCAAATCGTTATAAAAAATATTGGTTTTTGCATTACTCATTACCCATATTCTTACAGCTTTAAATATAAGTTTTGTGGTTTTGTTCAATTTAATCTTTCTGCTTCACTTAGAATTTCGCTTTTATCCTTATTTATTAGAAACTAGTTCATATCAAAATCGGGGCTTAGTGTTTCTAAAAAGCTTTGAAATGCAAAAGCATTGCACAGTAAAGAAGCAACTATACAACAATCGAAATTTGTTGATTTCAAGCAATTGTAAATATCTGCAAAAATATTAATAGGCATCTCGCCTAGTTTAAGTTACAAACGATTATCGCTTAAAATAAAATAAATGAAAGGACCTATTGTATCTGTTTATTAGTTAAGAAGTTCTAACAATGCTCAAGCAACAACAACACAAGATAAAAACAACTAATACGGAACAAAAAGGCCAAACTGACGTCTAAACAAAATAGTGATAATAAAAACTATATGTGATGATGTTGAAGTAGAATTTTCTTTAATATATAAATTCGATCTTCATATTCGAGGAGGACCAGTAACAGTTGTCCCTGACCACGCCACAAAAATAAGCACTCCGAGTTTGACGGTAGCGTATCTTTTAATGCTTTTAAAGAGTGCAGCAGCCGAGATTCTCGAAAGTTTACCACGAGGCTGCAAAAGTGGTTACGAGGTGGCGTGCATAAGAGAGAACTCTACAGAATAGAATCAAGTTCAAGAGATTGCGAAAAGCATACGAGAAGCTGCCAGACTTCGCCATGGAGACCGAACGTTTGGTCCAGCTGAGTTAGCTAGGTGAATAAAATCAAGTTATGGATCAGTTTAAAATTTAAGCATTTGTGAATGGCATTAGAGATCCGGATCATAAATATGAGTATTGTTCTGTCCTTCGTTGTGTTAACACGCGTTTTATTTTTCTGTCATTATGATTAATGTTAAAATGTTTACTGTTTTAAAAATTTGATTTAAAGAGTGAAGCAAAATCTGATGCCGGGATTAAAATACAAATTAGACTATAAAAATAACAAGATAAAACTAGAACAAAATATTTGACGTGCAAAATAAATAACAATAGTTTTAAACAAAAACTTCGAAAGAATACAAAAAAAGAGGAAAAGAAAAATTAGACTATAAAAATAACAAGATAAAACTAGAACAAAATATTTAACGTGCAAAATAAATAACAATAGTTTTAAACAAAAACTTCGAAAGAATACAAAAAAGAGGAAAAGAAAAAATCTTAAAGCAGAACGGAGAAAACAACAAGAAAAAAAAAAAGAAAACAAAAGTAATACAATTTCGGTTTATCAAACAGTGACGAAACAACGGGCCGCTTAACAATTTTAGGCATAAACGCTAAAATGAAACTCAAAGGCGAAAAAAAATCACAACAGGATGCTGTTAATATCGAAGAGGGGGACAAAACAACTGAAAGATGATAGAAAAAAGAACCTCAAGGAAGAAAAAAAAAACAAACTAGTACGGTTTAGTGCTCGGTGACGATACAACGGGCCACTTAACAAAGCAGAAGACCAGATCAGGGCTCTTTTTTGTCGAAGATTTAGTACCTTTTTCTTTTCGTTTGGAATCTAAATTTTACCTTACTGCTGCCACTGTTCAACTACTGTTGAACTATCTCTGATGAAGGTCTGGTACTAGTCACTGAGTACTCCAAGCGGAAGTTATTACGTTAGTCGCAGTATAGTAGAACTGACAGTCGAATTTAAATTTTTCCTGTTGTTATGACAGGGCGATTCAGAATCGACTTCTGCAACATAGGCGGATTGAGGGCGAATTGTATCTCTGTTTATGCTCACATTTGTCTCCATCGGCAGAATATTTTAGCCTTATGTGAGACTCAGGTGTCTGAAAATGCTGATCCACAGGGTTTTCACTTACCTGGGCATCACCTACTATCGCTTTTCAATTTCCATCGGGGCCTTGCACTATATATACGTAATAAAGTTGTGTACCAGTGCCAGCTATCACTGGGAACATCTTGAATTTAGCTGACTCTGGGTTAAATTCAGAATCAGGCCACACTTCTTGCATTTCGGGTTTCTCTAAAGAAGTTCAAAGGAGAGAAGGGATAAAATCTTGGCTTCTAGACAGTTGCCCGAACAGTGAAATTGTTGTTGCTGGTGATTTCAATGTTTGCAACTGTTCTTGCTTCGCCATTCGGGCCACACAACTACTAAGGGTCAATATGTTGTTATTTCCCGCGCACAATCACCTTGCGCAATTAGCGGTATGAGTCAACATACATTCCTTGTGTTGAAGGGCGCCAGAGTAATACAATCGAACTTTTTCTAACTTCACTTCCTCAAGAGTATGAAGTTAGTGTTTGTCTACATTTCGACAACTTCGATCACTGTACCATCTCCGCCTCCTTTTCATATTCGGAGCTTCACAACGTTTAAAATACATTTATGAGAAGGCTTGTTGGGCTGTCCTTTACGAATTTTTTAGGCAACTTAATTGGAAGCTATGTTATTTGGACCAAAATGTCGATGCCATGGCAGAAATGGTTGTAAACATTATGTTAATACTGGGAAGTATTAGCACAACTGAGCCGGCGCACAATGGACCATTTTTACGAGAAGGCGGCCAAAAGTCCTTTTTTTCATGGTGCCCAATTGTAAAATTTTAAAGTTCATTTCAAAGTATATACCAGTGTACCTCGGGAGCCAAAATATTAACAATTTATTTTAACCATATCGCACTGAACAGGGTGATTCAAAATGAGCATTTTCAGTATTTTGCTAAAATGAAAAAGTTCTTAGAAAATTTTTGATTTTTAAACATCTATAACTTTTTTCTTATACAAGACTTGTAAACGAAACAAACTTTGTATAATAGCGTGATTTGTTAGCTATTAGTATAAAAAAACTGAACCGTGTTTGATTGATTTTTAGAAATTAATTTTTTTAGAGGTCCAAATTTTTTCTAAATTCTCTTACTTAATAGAGCATAAATTCTAAAGTTCGTTAGGGAATGTAAAAGCATTAGCACTGTGTCATAGCCCTAAATGTTTCCTACACGCTTATATCCCATTGTATACACCGTAAGCACCAGAACAATTTTTCTAACACAAGTTCGAAAATTTTTTGCAAAGTGGAATTAATAAAAAAAAATTTTCTGTTCTGCTATTTGGTAAGCATTTTATTTATTTTTCAAATCACCTTTATGAGAGACGTTGTTTAGATGAATATGCGTATTTTTAGAAAGAGAACAAAAATTTTTAGTCAATTTCAAAGTAATGAACAGTTGGTCACAAAAATATTTTGCCTACTTAAAATAACATAAATTGATATGATTCAGGTCACAAAAGTACTTTGCTTTTTAAGTTGATCTGCACTAATTCTAAAATAGTTTTGTTTTTCAAATTGTTAAATTGCTTGGCTTTGGGCATAAAAACAAACCATTAATATTTATCCAACGCTCTTACAGGTAGAAATACAAAATCAAAAACGATTCGAAAAATAAAAGATGAAATTAAAGACCATCAACCCGTAATATTTACTGTTGATAAACAGGAAAGCGAAGTAAATTTTAAAATGTATCTCACAATGATTGATGGAAAGTTGCACAAGCTTTAACTGATACAAAAGCATCATTAAAGCTGCATTATATGAAAAAAGACATCAAGTCAATTAAACTATGCAGTTCCAGAAGATGACACTTTTAAGTCAGCATACGAATTTGGATTGTCCCCTCTTCATACTAGAATACGTTAATTTGGATTTTGGTTCGTTAGGCGAAACAGTGCGGAAAAATAAGAAAATGGAAAAAAACAAATTCAAGAAAAAAAACAAATTCAAGAAAAATATTTAGAACAAAGCCTAATATTCGATCAAAAGCAAGGGGAGGGGAACACAAATGATGAAAACACTGCAAGAAGATTTTTTTCAGATCCAGAAACTGCAGCATCTATCACAGGAGTAGATTTGTAACTAATAAGGAAATTCAGTATTATTTTAAGAGTTCTAACAGTAAGATAAATGCAAAAAAATTTGGTGAGTACACCAGAAAAACAGCTATACTTTACAACGAAAAATATTCTTAGAGATATATGCCATCCACAGTTTATAAAATTTTGTACCATGGGGAACAAATAATGCAACACAATATGCTACGAATAGAAGATTTATCTGAAAAAGCGCAAGAAAAACGAAACAAAGACTATAGATATTTTACTAATGAAGACTTGATTTTTATTTTATTATGCACATCAGATCCCTATATGTCCAATATGCTGCAAAAAAATGGCAAACTATTTCAATTGAACTAAACATAGATGCTAAACTGCTTCTAGAAGATGAAAATCAAGGCTATTTAGAAGAAATATTTACTAAAATTATTTAAATAATAGTAATTTACAACAAATGTTTATATATACGAGTAGTATTTATGTTTATTTTGGATTTAAATACCTCCTTATCTAAAGTAAATTTGAACCAATGAATATAACTTTTATATTTGCTACTTAATGAACTAACTATCTAAAACAAACTCTTTGAACAAATTTTAATACTTTACTTTTGAGCGCCTTCTCGTAAAATAGTCCCCTGTGCGGCGGCACTTTAACCGTGACTTCTGTAAGTTTGACTTATTAATGAATTGAAGCGCTGGCACTTGAACCGTAACTCTTTATAAAAATCAAACTTATCAGTATTAATATTTGGTGACGCCGACGTGATTGAATACGCAACCTTCTGATTATCAATTTTACGACCAAATCACACCGCGGAAAATGGAATTTGACGAAATGGTGCGCAAACATTTCTAACTGGGCAATCAAATTAAGGCACTTGCAAGCAATTTTGCAAAGGATTCCAAAGAAAGCTCTTTAGTATTTTGCCAAACGACTGAATACATTGACAAAGTTAGCGGAGAAATTTCAGAAAAATTATGATATGATTACAGCACTAAGGACAGCAATGAAGGACAAACCCCTCGATAACGAATAGTTGGTGGCAGACTATTACAACAGAATCACGCAAAAATTAGCCAAACATGCCAAGTTATACGAGCCACTGGAACTAGGCGACGAAGTACATACATCTAAAGACTATCAACGGCCGATGTGCAACCAACCTCAGATTCACCCGAAATACGAAAAATCCTGCGGAACCAGCGAACTTTAATGAGAGCACTAATGCGAAATGTAGATGAAATAGTGGCAGAACGACACCTGGAACGCCATCCATCTTATTATAATATTAAGGCGAGTATTATCGATAAACACATGGTAGAACTAACAACCAACAACGCAGCCTTGTGGAAATCAATAGGCAATGATCAATTGGAAGATTACAATATCGAAACATTTTGTCAGCTTGAAGAAAGGGCAGAAGCAGCCTTGATTGAGCTTCAGAAACACATACAGTCGGATCCACCTGTCTCTCCGCAGCGGGACACATCAACAGGGGCGTCGAGGGTAGTGCACCACACAATGTGTACTACACTGTATCACACAAACACACCAAACAACCACTTACCAAAGTATAAAAGTACGAATATGTGTTAGCAATAAGTTATAATAGTTAGAAGGGTTAAGTAGAAAATGCAAAGTAGACATAAAAAGGGCTGCATGCCACTAATAAAATAAGATTTGAAATACAAACTCAAACTGGCAACAACTGCCTTTGTTTCCCTCAAAATCTTCATATTGCGCTGTTCTTACGAACGCCTGCTCTCAAGTTGATACCCTTCAGCTGCTTAAAATATATAACGGGTTTTAGGGAAGAATAATGTAATTGCCCCCTCCTTGTCATTATCACACTTCATGGCGATCCTGCCATTATAACACCACATGACAATCCCACTAGTCCCATAACATTACACTAGATAGTTCTTCCAAAAATAAAATAGGCAAGTTTTGATGGAAATTACTAACGATGTATTGAATTCAAGGACATCTTTTCCGAGCTTGTACACAACACACCCATAAGTGGCACTAAGAAAATGCATTACATTACAATATCATTATAAGCAGAACCCAAGAATCTCATCAAACACTTGCCTGCTGTAGGAACCAGTTATGCTACTGCCTGGTCACTTATCAGCAGTAGATACGATAACAAAAGGCTCTTAGTATCAACTTTACTCAACAAGCTACCGTCACAGCTATCAATCAAAAGGGAGTCTACATCATCATTGAAATCGCTCCTCGATGTGACAAAAGAATGCATCCAAGGTCTTAAGGCACAAGGAATTCCAGTACAACATTCTAGTTCACCTGTTGCTGAATAAAATGGATGAAGAGACACGAACTTTGTTCAAGCAAGGCTTACCGGACAATAGGTGTCTGATCGAAAGGACGAGGTGCAAAAGTTTTTGGAGTCGTTGGAGGCCCGATAAAAAGCTGATAGAGCACCAACACGAACCTGCGCTTCGGCGACAGCGCCCGAAACAAGTGAAAAATGTAAAATATGCAAAGGAGAGTCACACAGACATTTCGCTTGTAGAAAATTCACCAATGCTGAATTAAATCAAAGGTGGAAATGGGTAAAGGGCTTACAGCTGTGTGTCAATTGTCTGAAACCAGGTCATCGGACAAACGAGTACAAATTACGCCATTGTAGCAAATGCTTGAAAACGCATAATACTTTGTTTCACAGTCCAAAATATAATTCACTAAACAACAAAAATACGTCTCTAGAATATTCAGCGTTTCAGTAGCCACAGGCATAGTTATCTCACCATCAAGCTTACTAACAAATCGCATGAAGAAGGATCATCATTATGCTCTACTAGGAACTGCCTGTATAGAACTTGTATCTGAAACTGGCCAAACTATGCCGAGCTACCTTGGACTCTGGGTCTCAAAAGAACTTAATAACAGAACGTCTGGGGGAAAGGCTAAGCGGTAGGTCCATACACAAATAGCCAAATTAGCTTGGCAGACAACCTTCCAGTATTACAAAATACCGTCCTTGGTTCGGTTGCAGCAGGCATGGTTGACACAACAATTTCAAGAAATTTATTCTGTAGTATATGTACCCCCCCCCCCCCCCCGGGGGCACATTTATCGGTTCTTATAGAATACTCGACTATCTGGACCTGTGCAACTGGGGGAAAAAGTGAGCCCAGTCCCCTCAAGTCAGACAGGGAGACAACTGGAAACTCCACTTTGTTTCCACGGGGATCAGTGACCCGCAGAGTTCATTATTTGTCTCTTTAGACATTTAATAGTTCTCTGGCTGATCATTGAGGTTGGCCCCTATATGGGAGCATCGTGGTGGTTGTGGTTTCGAGGCCCCATAACAGTCTATGGTTCTATGGTGGCCAGGATCATCTCACTGATAATGACACGCAAAGTGAATGATCCAGTCCAGTGAGCATGCTTGTGTTCTGGACAGGAGTTGGAAAGTCTCCACCTCTTTAGCAAGGTGTGATGATTTGCAGACCTGTACTAAAATCATTGAAGTTGCAACTAGGTGGTTCTGTTGCATAGAATTATGGCTTCGGCTATCTAGGACGCATGTGTGACGTTCCAAATTATACAAAGTGGTTTGTCCACCATCTGATTGAGACTTACAGTCAGGCGCGGATGTAAAACAAATCACACTCTGTAGTATATGTACCACAAAGGAATTAGAAGCAGCAGTTTCGCAATTTGAAGAAGATGAGGAGACACCAGACAATCAGATAACGCTTACAGAAGAGGAACTACGTTGCTAGTCACACTTTTTTCAGTAAAAAACCAGATCGGAAGATGGCAAACTTAAACCTTTAAAAACCATCCAACAGTGCTGGCAGAATCTAAAGGTGTAGCATTTAAAACGTTCAATTCGATTGAAGGATGTTTAAAAGGCAATCCCACACTTAAGGATCAATATGTTTCATTTATGAGAGAATATGAATCCCTAGGTCACATGACAAAAATTGATTTTGAAACAATCCTCCCTCTCTAATACGTTATACTACATCATTGCGTTCTCCGTCCAGGAAGTTCATCAGCAAAAATAAGGGTCGTCGTTGATGCATCAGTCCACAACTTATCAGGGCTGTCAACTGTTTTGTGGCGAGAAAATCAGGAGCATCCAATAAACGTATATTAATTACCTAGCAACACGCTGTCTAGTAAAACTTGCAGATGACTGTTAACGTCAACACCCATATGGAGCAGCATCCCTTCGAAGAGACTTTTATGTTGACGACGGCCTAGTGCGATCCGATTCAATCCCTGAAGTCCTAGTGATTCAACAGCAGCTAATAACCATCCTAGGCAAAGCTGGAATGAAACTCAAGAAATGGTGTTCAAATCACAAATCTCTACTAAACGAAATCGCAGCAGCAGATCAGAAAGCTCAACTTCGATTCAGAGGAAATACAATCCACCAAAACTTTAGAATATTTATGGCTTTTAAAATTTGATTTATTTAGCATAAAAGTCAATATTCACGAACATAAACATACCATATAAACATTCTACAATGTAATGGCCAATATTTTATGTTCTGAATCACGAGTAGCTCCCATAATATTGCAAACAATACCACGCTTAGAATTATGCGCAGAACTTTTGGCAGCTGAGATAATGCCAAGAGTCAGGGAGGATCTGGGCCTAAAAAATTTAAAAAATTATTTTGTTGGACTTACTTCCAAATCGTGATTTCGTGGCTGCAAAATCACCCAGGGAGTTACCGGTTTATGTGGCTCATCGCGTTTTAAAACTTCTTCGGGTAACGGTTCCAGAACAATGGCAACATGTCCCATCAGAAGAGAATCCCGCGGACATATTATTAAGAGGCATAAAACCCCGTGAGTTATCCAATTGCACCATATAGCTGTACGGGCCAGCATTCCTCTATCAACCTAAGGCGTTGGGCCAAACACCACTTAACAAGATTCAATAAATGGTTATAACACAGCAACCGTGTTATTAACCCAAAGGCAAACCGAAGAAGATGCTTTATTTATACCATACGGTCAAAAAATTCATGTTTACATGGACAAAGGGACATTGGATATATGTTTTGATTTGTGAGGAACCGCAGACGACCAAAGGTATCTCGACTTTCGCTTCTGGACCTTGACGCAGCACTTAAGGTAATTGTACGTTTAATACAAGCATCCGACTTTGATGACATCAAAAGGGCACTTATAAGAGACAAATTTGTACCCAAAACAAATCCCTACAGCTAATTAACTCCATTTACAGATGAAGAGGACGTTTAATTTCCTCAATACAGCACTACGATGCCACCTATCAAATGATGCTACCTAGTAATGATCCGCTTGTGAAACTTCTCGGAGAAAAAACCCATGCACCGATTTTGGCCCGTTAAAGGAAAAAGCCTTGCAAGAGTACAATGCACAAAGGCCAAACTTGTATACTTACGTAATAGGAAACCTTCTCAAACATCGAGTACAACCAGCTCGACCATTCCTGAATTCAGGAGTAGATTATTGCGACCCTTTCTTGGTACATTTTAAAACCAGAGGAAAGCGACCTCGAAGAGCATATCTTGCAGTTTTGTGCTGTTTTGCCACTAAAGCAACGCACAGAATTAACAACTGAAGCTTTTATCGGAGCTTTGAAAAGGTTTATAGGTCACTGCAAAACCTTGTACTGTGATAACGCAACCAATTCTGTTGGAACCCGAAATAAACTGAACGAACTAAGTGATGCCATTCATTCAAAACCAGCAAAAGAATCAAAAATTGAGATAGGCAACAAAAAGGGGATCGATTCTCAGTTTATTCCACCGAGATCAAAGGATTATGGGAGTAAGCAGTAAAATCTGAAAAACACATGCTGATGAAAAATGTCTCAACAGCATCACTCATATTTGAAGAGCTTGAAAATATCATAATTGAAACTGAAGCAATTTTAAACACTCATCCTCTCACTCCAAATTCATCAAATGCCAATGTTCTTAATGCTATAATTCCGGGCCACTTCCTAATTGGTGAGCCCTTAACATCAAGCGTTAACTAATTGACGAATTCTACACACGCAGGTCACTCGGGAATACGCAAAACAATCATCAAACTAAAAAAAAGATATATTTGAAAGAATATGAGTAAAATGATAAAATGTTCATTTCGTATTGTGACAGTTGTAACTTACACTAAAAGACACGCCAAACAATAGTTTCGAAGTAATATCAAACGATTGCCTGTACATCGTAACTATGCAGTGTGAGTTGACAAAATTTGTTATCGCACATCTTATACCAACAAAAGATGCAATTACAACAGCAAAAACACTACTTAAACAGCTTATCATAAAATATGGTCAATTTAAAGTACTTAAGTCTGACAGTGGAAGTAACGAAGTAACAACATATGTTCACTACTTAAAATTAAACAAGTATTTACAACACCTTACCACCATGAAACACTTAGTTTAATAGAAAGAAATCATACAGAACTTAATGAGTTCTTGTTAACAACCGCAAACGATTACGAATGGCACAAATGGATACCATACTTCACTTTCGCCTATAATACGGCACCCCACATAGACAACGGCTATTCAACATTGGAATTAGTTTATGGTAAATTACCTACACTGCCATCTGACAGTATATCTGGAAGACAAACATTTTATAATTATGATGACTACGTATGAAACTTTTGGATCAAATTAAAATTTGCATTAAATAAGGCTAAAGAAATAACAAAAAAAAAATAAAAGATTATTTAACAATGAATATAGACATAAAATGAATTTAAACGCAGGAGATTTCGTTTTAATAAAAGTAGAAAATAGCAAAAAATTTCAAAGTCCATACAAAGGATCATATAGAATTATAAGAATAATGTTAATACTGTAATAGAGTATAATGGAATAGAAAAAGAAATGCATAATAACAATTTAAAATCGTAAAAACTATTGTAAAATATATCCTTTATAATATGTAAAATATGTTATTATATAAGAAAAGTAAACAGATAACAAGATTGTAATAATGACATGCATTTTGAAATAAGATAAATTATTTTCATAATTTTCCTCTTAAGGGTAAGGAGGTAATGTACCACACAAATTGTACTATACTGTAATGAAAAATGTACTATACCACCACTTACCAAATAACGACATGTGTCGAATCAAATGCAATTGATCAATCCTTGAATATACACAAATTAAGCGAGTGTCATATTAATTTGAGTATTGTATTCTATCAAGAATTTGATTCGTCACATGCAAAATGGATGGATAATGTATGCCACTTAAAAGAAATAAATATATGATATTATATTATTATATTATAGTTATTATAAGTTAGAAAGGCTACGTAAAAAATGTAAATATTATATAAAAATGGCTGCATGCCACAAATAAATTAAGACTTTTGATTGTGAACTTAATCCGGAAACTTCTTCCTTTTTTGCTTTTACAGACGTTCGTTAGTTCTAATGAAAGCCTGCATTTTTAGTTGGAACCTTTCAGCTGTTAAAAATAAATAAATGGTTTTTGGGAAAATATCCTTACAAGTTTCTTAACATTACAAGTGGAAACGTCAGGCAATGTACAACTGCGCATCACTACTAGTGTTTCAGCTACCGTCTATGGATGAGACACGGTAAGACTGACTTTCGCAAAACACAAGAGCAGGACACGTATTTATTGTCGCTGACTAAGTGGATAAAGTCATCGGTGCAGACTTAATGATAGGTCATGATTAGTCTGCACATGGGGCAATAAATAATAATCTGCCGCAATGTCAAGATACCAGTGGATGTTGGAAATGGGAGCAAGAACGCAGTAAATAAGCCGTTGAACGCCAGAGAATACCTCCTCAGGCAGAAATGATACTATGGGCGCGAGTGGAGGCAGATTGTAGGGATAACCGGATATGGTTGGTAGAACCAAAAGATCTTAAAGGTGATATAAAAACTGCGTCGCTGTGAGTGCACTTAATTCGTCCAAAAGCCGATAAGGACAAGGAGAAAAATGACTTTAGCACGAGCAATAATTTTTGCCAGTTCGAAATGATGCCCTTTGGCCTCTGCAAAGCTCCATGCACTTTTGATGGAACACGTGCAAGGGTCTCAACTGAAAGATGTGTTTGGTGTGTCTGGATCATATAATCATAATAGGAAAACTTTTGACGAACACCTCTGTTCGGATTGACCATCTTTCACCAGCATCCATAAACCCACAACAAATAACAAGTCTTTGCGGTTTAATATATGTGGTATGCTCTAAAAATTTAGTCTTTCTTGGCCGCTGTTTAAGAAAAAATAAATATAAGCAAAATAAGGCAAGGTTGCCATTCATATTAAAAATAAAGATATTTCCAAAGACCAAATATTTACATAAAGGCACAACAACTAACTTTAGGAGTAGCCAATTTGTAACATTTTCCCCTCCTGTATCACGTTAAATAAATGGGAATACCAAAACAACTCGACAATTCGCTACTTTTTAGATTTGATATCCAGTACTGCAATTTCAGCAGCAGGTCGGTGATATACTCCACTGGTGGTTCTCACAATTACACTTCGTACTTGGCCATCTTTTGCCCTTATAGTTTCTGTAACTATGACCTTTGACCAAAAGTATCTTTGTAAATTAAGATAAACGATTATAACGATATTACCTACTTCTATAGGATTCACTTTTTCGAACCACTTGGTTCTCTTGGTTATGGTAGGTAGAACTTCAGCAACCCATCTCTTCCAGAATTTGTCCGCTAGCAATTGCGAGTATCGCCACGATTTTCGTAAATACATGTCGCTTTCATCAGATTTCGCAGGTGGTTTGTTACCAGATGAGTTACCCAATAAAACATGGTTTGGCGTTAGGGCTTCTTGGTCATCCGATTCAAGAGATGAATACGTTAGTGCTCGGGAGTTGATAATATTTTCAACTTCTAAGAATAGGCTGTGTAATCCTTCGTCATTAAGCTTATGATAAGGAGTGATTATGTGATACAACACTGTTTTTATGGAGCGCCCCCATGCTCCACTCATATGTGAACTTGCTGGAGTTATAAATGACCAGCTCATATTTGGCCTTTTAAATTCATTTTGGAAAGGTTGAAAATCAATATTCCGATACGCTGCGTGCAATTCCTTCTCCGCTGCCTTAAGATTAGTGCCATTATCGCTATATATGCGCAAATGCACTCTATGTCGTGCAATAAAATTTATAATTGCAATGACACCCGAGTTCATGTCCAGGCTATACGCCGATGTGTACAGCACGTATTGTAAGACAGATGGATACGGCTCCATATCGTTTTTCGCTTCTTCTTCCGACAGTCACAATAAACGGACCGAAAAAATCTATGCCAACATTCAAAAATGGTTTATAAAATGCCAACACATGTGCTTCCGGCAATGGTCACATTTCTGGTGGATTTGGTCAGGAATATCCTATTTTATACAGCATTCAATTTTTACGGACACTGCATAGTAGCATGCGCAAGCCTGGGATGTGGTATTTTTAAAAAACCTCACTTCTGACCGTTTCACGATGAACGTGTTTCTACTTGCGATAGGTAGGTGATGTGGTGGTTTCTTGGTAATATTATAGGGTTCTTTGTTTCATCTGGGATTACTGTGGTGTTTTCCAAACGGCCACGTAGTTGTAAAATCATGTTTTCGTTAAGAAATGGTGATGTTTCCGCAATTGACTTGATTTAGGTAAGACACATGAAGAATTGTGGTGCATGACCCTAAAATGGTGGTCCTGTAAACCACGAGCTTGTTGAATATAAACTTGGTTTTCTCGTCCACTTGGTCTCCAAATCCGCAACGTTTATCTTTGAAGGGGCAAAACGCCATTTTGAAATATTCGTTATTTCCTATATCTTGGCAACCCCGAACATAACGAACTGCTTGTATCAGATTTCAATCACAGGAGTACAGTTTTGGAATCTGTTCAGAAGTGTGTGGATTTAATTTGTAGATCATGACCATTAGAAATGGTAGCAGCGAGTCGAGCTCCTAGAACAGCAGCAAGTAGTTGCATACTAGCAATGGTGGTGGTGGTGGTAGAGGTGCTTCCTTTGTCTTGACGCCACCAACGGCGTTTCTATCTTATTTTGGCTTTGTGTACGAATGTAAGCCACAGTAGCATACGCGTTATCGCTTGCTTCCACAAATACGTGCAATTGGACCTGGCTTTTTTGCCTGCAATTTATTTTAAAATACCATCTTGGAACCTTTATATACTCCGCGTTTTTCAGAAAAGACAACCAGCGCACCACTCCTC
The DNA here is from genome assembly GCA_030448955.1 of Trichopoda pennipes. NCBI lineage: Eukaryota > Metazoa > Arthropoda > Insecta > Diptera > Tachinidae > Trichopoda > Trichopoda pennipes. The sequence continues at coordinate 3,287,647 of JASKUP010000042.1, read as the reverse complement.
GGAAAACTCGTCGGATATAGTCTCGTCCTATGCGGTTTCTTTTCGCCACACATTTCGTAAAAGTATTTTTTTATGTACTGTATAAAAGGACAGTAAATCCAGTGAATCAAAAATTTACATTAATAATCTTTGTAGTGCATGCGGGCTCACGCTTTGTCACGTACCCATCACACGTAGAAAAAAAAGGTTTAAAATCACACAATTATTTTAAGTTGCATTAAATACAGAAATTTATACTATAAGTTCAACCAACCTGTAATTTAAGTTAACGAAAATTCATATCGTGGGAGAATGCTTATTCAGCAATCCACACAAATTAGTTTAAATTACTTTTAAAACAATATTAGTAAATAAGAATAATTTAAGTATAAATAAAGAATTCTGTGCCACGAAGGGACAGATTTTAATTGACAGGCAAAGAACTTGCTTCGATAAAATCTTTAATTTGCGCACCTTTCGCTGGATAATAACAAGCTAAATTGGCGTATCTCCACCGTATAAACATATTACGCGCTAGACGCCAAATTGATTAGCGTATCCTTTCGCTCAATAATAAAAGGACATACGCTTTTTTTTGCTCATGTACATATACACATGTGTGTATTTGATTTTAAATTTCTAAAAATTACAATATCACTACATGGCGATCCTGCCAAATATATACTTGCGATCCTCTGATCCCTCTTAATCGAATAAAAAAATGTTTTTTATTGTTAAAATTCTCATAAATTAATAAAAAAATTTTTTAAGAAGAAAATAAAGAAAGAAAAACCCTAATGTTTATTACCACAGATAAACGAAGAGGTTCCAACAGCGGACGTCGTTAGCAAAATTATCAGCTTCTGGGAGAAATACCTGGAAGAAAAAAAAGAAGATATCAGCGAACCACCAGAAGAATGTGTTCCTGAAGGGCCCCCACCAAGTCAGTTGTATGTTCCAACTGAAATAAAACGCAATTGGACTCAAGGACGGTTGGCCCTAGGCCAATGATCGAAGAAGTGATAAGAAGAAATGCTAGCCGGCCAATACTACCGGAAATACGTAAAGAAAAGGTAAAGACTAACAGGCGTAGAGGAAAGAGCTTCAAGCTGCGTTTGGAGCTACACAACCTCTACAAATTAAGGAACCTATCGAATTGCGCAGAAGAAAGGCGCACCGCAAGCCTTTAAATAAAGGAGATAAGGAAACAAAGAAATTGTCGGAAATAAAAACAAAAAAAAAAAACATTTAATATCTTATTCTAATGGGGACGATACTCAAAATCAACGGCCCAGTCCGGTGACGCTGAAATCCAGATTATCAACAATCAAAGTTGCCATTCAGAAACCCTTGAATATCATTTAACAATCTTATGGGTAATCTTAGCCATTACAATATCTAACTTAGACCTTAAATTACACAAAGTGCACAAGAAAAACCAACGTCAAAGCAGCTAGGATCAGTAGCATTCCTTAATGCTTAATGTTTAAATGCAACAAATGAGTGAATTAGCGCTCGGCATACTTGCACGTCTCAAACAGAACCTTACCAACCTTAAGAAAACACCTAATCGAAGATACTTAAAGAAAACTATACTGAGAAAAAAGTGAGAAAACGCAAGCCTTTACAAAACATTAATTGGGACTATTAAGGATGAGGACGAGACTTTCCAGAAAAAGATAGTTAATAAGCAAGAAATATTTACTCCAATGTTATTTCAACTTTAAACGACAAGCTAGAACATCAAAAAATTCCAATATCATTTAAAATTATAGCAAAATGTCTTACAATATTTTTATGACTTTTCAAACGAAATAAACGAAACCTGAAAATGACTGAGCCAACTTTCAATGTTTTAGAATACATAAAAGCAATAGCAGAATTCTCTGCAAGACCAGAAGATGCTCAAAAGTTTATTAACCTAGTAGAACTATTTAATAACGAAATTCCGGATAATAAAAAGCAAAATTTCTTTGCGCTGGTATACAACACTAAGATACCAGATAATATTAAAATTAAACTTGAGTTACGTACAGCAACTAATGTTACAAGCCTCATAAATAATTTAAAAGACATATTTAGATCTCAAAAGACTGCAAATATAATTCTAGATAAAATATCAAGCCTCGCACAAGGCAGAAGGACCATTTCCAAATTTGCAGATAATATAGAAACTCTCATAGCGCAACTTAATACCATTCAAATACAATCACTCGAGTCCGAAGCAGAAAAATCAGCTATAATTAAATCAAACGACACCCTAGCATTCAATGTTTTAAAACGAGATTTGACGGCTGCAAACATTTCATAGACAATTACAGCTAGTAGAGTAAAAACTTTTAAGGGAGCCCTTCAAATAGCACAGGACTCCAATCATGCAGAAGAATCCCACATCATGGCGTATAACATACGCAAACACATCAACGGAAATTAACACTCCAGATGCAACATTACCAATCAGCGAAATAGAAATCTCAAGAGACAACGGAAACATCAACCTAGGCAACGACTAAATCACAATAACAGCCACTACAACAACAGTTACAACAACGACGGCCGCTATAGTCAGCTGCCGCAAAAGTAAAGTAAAAATCTTTGTCGCGTGTTTGAAAGACTGAGAAAGTACAATCTAAAATTAAATCCATCAAAATGCAACTTCCTAAAGAATAAAGTAATCTACTTGGGTCATAAAATCACAGACCACGGTATTACAACCGATCCAGAGATATGTAAAGTTGTGGAAAATATTCCAAAGCCACTCAACACAGACGAAGTAAAACGATTTGTATTACAGAAAATTCATACAAAATTTTTCCGACATAGCCAAACCCCTAAATAACCTTTTAAAGAAAAATATAAAATTCGATTGGAACGACAAATGCGAAAAATCTTTTCAAATTCTGAAAAAGGCTCTGACTTCCCCGCCAATTCTACAATATCCAAATCTGCAGGAAGAATTTATAGTAACAACAGATGCCTCGGACTATGCAATCGGTGCGATACTCTCCCAGGGTGAAGTATACTCTGATCTTCCTATTGCATATGCAAGTCGCTCATTATCGAAGCACGAACTTAATAAGCCTATAATTGAAAAGGAACTATTGCCAATTCAATATGCAGTGAATTATTTTAGACCCTATTTATATGGCAAAATTACAAAATAAACACACCATAGACCATTAGTTTCATTGTTCAAACAAAAATCATCAAAATTAACTAGAGTTCGAATGGGTTTAATAGAATATGACTTCGAAATAATATACCTAGCTAGCTATATACCTAGTATAGCACCAATAACTAGAAGTGCAACTAAAAAATTTTTAAGTCCAAATAGAAAACCTACCCCTACAGAAAGGATTGACCGACCACACATGTGGGAATGCATATCTATATCGGACGTAAAAAATTTGCCAATACTAAAATGCAAAGACAAGAAGATCGTTCATGCAAAAATTATGACACTCGATATAACTTTAAAATTGATAAAAAATATGTTTTAGTTAAAACAAATAGCAAACCAATCTGTACAGGTCAAGCCTGGGAAAAACTGTTATCGCTTTTATATAAAAACAACATTCGAAAATTATGTCTTTCAAAGAAAGACTCCATATTCAATACAATGGGTCTGATTGAAATAAAAAAATTGTTCAAAGAAACACTTCGCACGCAATTAAAATATGGGCTGTGCGATTGAAAAACGCACACGAGAATGTCAGCAAACTATTAATAAAAGCAAAAACTACAAATAAAAAATATTACGATAAATCTTCAAAACCGACAGAATTTGTAATAGTTGACCTTGTTCTCCTAAAAAATCATAGCCGACAGAAACTAGACTATCCATATAAAGGTCTTCAAAATAATTGACAGACAAGGAGTAAATTTATTAATTTCATAAAAAAATATTGAAAAGTTGGTACACAATAACAATTTAAAGCTATTCAAATAAAAATATAACTAATTAGTTTATTTTATATATACTTATAAAGATAAACACATATGTACGTACATACTTAATTTTATAAACACAATTAAAATTATATGCGCGCTAAAACTAGATATTAAGTAACAGAAGTAGAACAAAAATATTTTTTTTTTTGTTTTTCTTAAAGGGTGAGGGTGTAGTATTTGCGGGCTCACGCTTTGTCACGTACCCATCACACGTAGAAATAAAAAGGTTTAAAATGACACAATTATTTTAAGTTGCATTAAATACAGAAATTTATGCTATAAGTTCAACCAACCTGTAATTTAAGTTAATGAAAATTCATATCGAGGGAGAATGCTTATTCAGCAATCCGCACAAATTAGTTTAAATTAGTCTTAAAACAATATTAGTAAATAAGAATAATTTAAGTATAAATAAAAAATTCTGTGCCAAGAAGGGACAGATTTTAGATGACAGGCAAAGAACTTGCTTCGATAAAATCTTTAATTTGCGCACCTTTCGCTGAATACTAACAAGCTAAATTGGCGTATCTCCGCCGTTTAAACATAGAGATATTAGGCGCTAGACGCCAAATTAATTAGCGTATCCTTTCGCTCAATAATAAAAGGATATACCCTCTTTTTTGTTCATGCACATATACACATGTGTGTATTTGACTTTAAATTTCTAAAAATTACAATATCATTAGAATTCCCTTTTCGTTGGTAGTCTCCTACCGGACAGGATTTCCCCGTTAGCTTTCGTAAATTATAAGTAAAATTATCGTCGCTTGTTTTCCCCCACACGCCAAGAATCTTTTCTGATTCAATTGTGTGCTCGATTTTCTTTCCGGCTTGGCAAAATGATTCCAATTTATGAGCGTCACCCATTGCTGCAATAACATCTTTTGAGTTTGATATCCAATTATGTATTATGTATACGAAAAAGAATTTGTAACAATTTTAACCCATTGAAACTACCAAGCACTGAGTAAGTAAATTTTTTTGAAATAAACAGTTTTATTTACAATATGCATACATAAAATATACATATTCTTTACAGTTTCATAAAATTTTTCCGTATAAACAAGTATGGATTTTCGTTTTTGCTACAGGAGCTAAACGATTTCTTAAAACCGTCAACCAGGAGTTCTGTCATGACGCCGATTTATTTGTTATATTTCTAATAAATATTTTAAATTATTAAATAATAAAAAAATTATTGCCAAAAAAAATGTAAAACTTAGAAATTTTTTTTCACTTTAATTTTTGAAATGTTCGCAACAACAAAACAACAGCTAGTGAGCAGTTGTAAGATTTTGAAGTGTATAATAACACACAGAAATACAATGTTGTAAATCATAATCGCTGTAAATTATCAAAGACACCTAAAATTGCGACACATGTGGTAAGTGTTGTGTATCGTAATAGCAATTTCAAATATACAATCATTAATGTTATAGCTAAAGGTTTCAATAAATTAAATCTAGGCAGATGCTGGCACTTTAAATTTGAAATCAAAAGTCCACTTTTATTTAGATTTGTATTTGTTTATGAGAACTATGCTTAGTCTATGCTATGTGGTACACTACAGTTGCAGCAATTTAAGAAACGCGAAGGGCAACTCACATGCTGGATTCAACATCTAGCAGAGCTATGTCTTCAGTAATGTGAACAGGAAATGCGGAAAACGCAAATGCCCTCTCAGGACGGCCATGCAATGCAGAGAGAAAGGACCGCACAACAGTCGAGAAAGAGAGGTCCATCATAGATGTGCGGCTTATGCAAATTGGCTAAGTGGGAGAACAAAAGACCGGATCGTAATGAATATCGGCAAAAAGCTCACTAGCAAAATCGTACTGGCCTCAGCAGAAGATGACTGCTTATATCGACACTAGGAAAGTACCAATTTTCAGAGTAAAAACCCAATGAAGCAGTTACATAACGGTCCCAGCGGCAGTGATCTGCGCACAACAAAAAATCTGGAAAAGATAAAGCAGCGATTTTACGGTGCAGGCGCCATTGCAAACTAAGAGTCCAAACCAGTGGTACAATTGGGTGTGCTGATACGGTGTTCCAATAGGAATTTGGCGTTAAACAGAACCTGCGCATGACAGTAATGGAAACAATGTTCAGACACAAGAAAACCAGCACGAGCTTCATGGGTTTGTTCGCAATTTTAACATCCCGCGATAAAATAAAGGTCAGTCATGATCAAGCAGCAAACACGGAGAACAAATGCTTCTATTATTTAACCCACAACGCAAGAAAGGATTGTCTGCTTAATTGCAAACCCACTGTGGTGAAACATAAACACCTTTTTTGTTCATTGCTATTAAGTATGTGTTCATCTGTTTTAAAATATCAGGAACGATACGAGTAAAATACGTAATGCCGACCGCAACTCTTAATAATGTCCGCTGACAAATTGTACAGTTGTTGTTTTAATCTTTTTTTGTTTTGACAAATACTCAAGAACAAAAATCATACCATTTTTCAACAGAGTAATAACACTGATATCCGAATGCGAGCCTGAAAATGAGACAATAAGAAAAATTGTTGTCAAAATTTAATGAAAAAAGCTTTGTGCCCCAGTCCTTTTGCAATATTTATTTAGGTGCTCGACTGCGTGCGTTTGTGTAAAGAACATGTTACGAACTGGTTTTAATTTCTGAAACAAGCTTTTCATAAAATGAAATTTGGGTATAATTTTACGACAACCCATGTCAAATTTGGTTTGTGAACAAACCGGTTTCGGTTATATGCCATCTTCAGTATTCTCTCTATATATATTATACTCTCTATACTATTATCATACCCAAATAAATTAAACCCCGTCGGACAATATACGCACATATCAAAAATGAAATTGTTTACGAAAAGAAACTGAATGTTAAACTATAATTTAGTTAAATTTTTAAATTTAGTTTTATTTAGTACTCTTTCTGGTTAGTATTGTTTGTTATGTTGACGTCGTGCAAAATAATGCCACATTAAAATTAAATAGGGCAGATTCAGCATTTTTGAGGCATCAACAAAAACGGCCGAAATCTAGAAGAAGATGCAACAAAACGATTGGAATGGCTAATACACTGGTAAAACTAGTGCTTGACAAAATGCCAGCCCTGTTACGTATGTGGACAATGGGTAACATAGTGCAGGAAATACAATTTTTTTACTGAAGACACCACTATAGATTACAAACTAGATGGGACACAAAAAAAAAAAAATCACGAGGGCATCAAGTTAACACTTACCAACCCAAACATCAAGAATTGTGCCAACTAAAGACTATCGGATCCAAGTGAAATTATTTTGTTTTCCGAAACAAATAAAATTTCTTCTCCCCGAAATATTGCAAATAAACCAAGGACTTGTAATCCATTTAGATATTTATTTTTTAAATATTTTAGTCTACCAAAAAATCCTTTTTCTAGAGAGGGACTTTTGCACGTTCCAGACAAACTAAGAAAGCAAGCCTACTGTTTAGTACATACTATATTTTAAACCTCATAAACCAGGGTGTCTAGCACATTTAAAGATTTGTTTACTTCTTTTTTCGGTTTATATATGTTCTCCATGTCAAATAAATAAAATTTTTTTGTATATGGTAATTATAGTCTTTTTTTTAGAGAAGATTAAAACATCACAAAGAAAAACACTACAAAAAGCGCTGTTTATGTAAACATACCATACATAAGTAGATATTTTGGTTATGTTCTGATTTATATAAAAATGATTTTAATTTTTTTAAATATAAACTGCTATTACTCTTTATATGACTTTTCTTTACATAATACAATTTTTGCTATGGTTTAAATTTATATGAAAATGATTTATATGAAAATGGTGTTAATTTTTTTAAATATAAACTGCTACAACTGTTTATATGACTTTTCTTTACATGATACAATTCTTGCTATCGCTTAAATAATGTTTACAAATACAAAAATAAATACTTTATAAGGATTTTATTTCAACTGGCTAAATAGTGAAAATAAGTAATGTTTTAATTTTTTTGTAGCTTGTTTTAGCTATATTTTAAACGTAGTTGAACTTTACATTAATTTTTAAATCTGGTCACGCTGACACTGTGGTTTTCTTTTCCTACATAACTCACCTTCTCTCTTGTAACTTTATTGTTATTTATATAATATATATATATATATATATATATATATATATATATATATATATATATATATATATATATATATATATATATATATATATATATATATATATTAATATATATATTAATTTAGGTAAATACAAAAAAACAATTTTTTTTCTATTTTGCGGTATTGAATGCGGAACTATTATTTCTTATTATAATTATTATTCTTAAAATTGTGAAGTAGCTAATTTTGCGTTAATAACATTTTTATTGATTTGTGTTATTTTTCATTTTAATAAATTTTTGCAGTTTATATACAATAACAATATTTTTCTTGTGAACGAAATCATTTCATAATTGAAATTTTATTTTCTTCCTCAAAATTGGTTTGATCAACACATTTACACTGTAATGATATCTTCACTAAATTTTTCAATACCATCTATGGGGTCTAATATATGTAAATCAATCGCATGGGCTCACGTACACAAAACAACTACAGAATAAACTCTCAACAATGACAACAAAATACATAACTATAATGGCGCTTGTAACTGTTTATTATTAATTGTTTAACCTTTAAGAAATATAAAAAGTACACAGCTATTCAATAATTCGATTATTAAATATTTCATGATTTGTCTCTCTTTTTGGGTAAAACATATTGCACTTTCACCTATTTTACATATAATTATTTTCTTTAGTAAAAAATTAGGAAAATATGTCTACAGTGTAAGTATTTATTTTTCTATTTAACACTCACTCACGTTTCACATAATTCACATATAAAAAAAATTGTTAACATTTGCTATTATACAAATCGTCATGTTGTCATTGTTTGATTTAATAAATTATAATTCATTTACATTTATAGCTTTTAAAGAAATTACAAGATCTTTAAATTGGAAAATACATAATTCAAAAAAAATTAAAACATAAAATATGCAACATATAAATGAAATAAAAAATGACCATAAAAAAGGATACTTTTGTGGAGGTGGAAAAACCAATGTTGCAAATGATGCTGTTAAAATCATTATATCCAAAATATCCATTATAAAAGTTAATTTAATTTGAGTTTTGTTGTCCTTACTGTAAACAAATTGTATTAAATATTTAAATAAAATCAAATTGGATATAAATATGGCAAAATATATAATCAGCAAATTGTCACGTATTAATAAAGGTACTACACTAAACGTAGAAATTTTTAAAAAGCATAAAACGCTAAAAGGCATCATTTCAAAAATTAAGCACATCGGTACTGCAGCCAGAAGTATTGATTTTTCATGAACCTGTAAAAAATGCAAAAGGTTTAATTTTAAAATGATGTTAAACACTTACTACCAAATTTATGAAACAACTCTTGTATGAAAATGTCGCTTTAAAGTACACATTAATTCAGATATTTTTTTAATATGGCAGTTACATATTAATAAATATTTTACTCATGTTAACAGTTACTATTACATAAATTAACTCTTGATCATCTGATTAAAACCAGAGTAGCGAAGTGTTCACTCACTGTTCATGCATGTGTAAATATGTACATTTTATTTTTTAGCCGCTTCTTCTCATACATGTGCGAGAGACTAAAAAATATTTTGTGATTTCTCATTTGTGAATGCGACGATTTATTTTTTTCTTTCTATTCATAAGTGAAAAAATGAGAAACACACAAGTGTTCATTTTTGAATATTTAAAATTTTGATAATTTTTCAGAAATGAAAAGATCGTAAAAATATGTGCGTTAAGCATTCGCGTACATAAACGCAAATATTTGATAATGTGCAATTGTAGGCGTATGTAGAAAAAAGAAATGTTTTTTTTTTATTTCTTTTAGAATATATTGCAAAATTTTATTTTGAGTTAATATGTACCTATGTGTTTTTACTACATTTTACGGTAAACTGCGATCGTAGGTAGAAAATTTTTTCACGTTCATTTATGAGAAATTTTATAAAATTTCAACGTTCATAAATGAACATATACATTTATGAAAAAGAACATTAATGAGAAGAAGCTAATTTTTCATTCATCACATATGAATAAGACTAATAATTCTTGTTTTTCGCATTCATGTATGAACATAAGCAGAACATTTTCTGTTGTTCGTTTATGAGCGTGAAAAATAAATATAAAATTTTAGATTTCTCATTTATGAAAAATATCATGAATGTTGATTTTTGAATGTTCATAAATGAAAAATTCTGAACCCTGATTAAAACTACATAAATTTGCTTTTATAGCCCGTAAATTTTTAAATGTTTTGTCAACAGCATAAATTTTACTATTATCGAGATGGTATTTTGCTAAAAAAACAAGAACAAGATCATTAAGGTTTAATGCGACATTACTTTTAATTTAGAAAAAAACTAGGAAAAATATGTTTAGATGATTAGAATATGTTTTATTGGAATTTTTATCTAATGTATTGAAATACTGGCAACGATTACCGTAATAATACTATATACGATTCAGTGCGAATAAACAGATTTGACACCGTCATGAAGTCCCGGCGCTTCTAGTGTAGTGAAAACTTAGAAAAAACTGATAAGTTCTGCAAATTATCTCCACTTATATCTCACCAACAACCTTTTACCACCCACAATTGTTGTTTGCTCAATGTAAATAAGTTTAAAAGGATAACGAGAAGCCCGATAACTGTGCTCATTTTGAAAACAGAATTAAAAGAAAAAGTATCAAGCTGCCGAAACTCCTACGAAAAAGTTCAGAGAATTACGTCAGACTCATTACTCAAGCTCGTATTGAGGCAAGTATCATAACAGTAAAATTTGTCACTGCAAGATGAATGCCTGAAGTATAAAACCTGGAGAAGAATGAACGTTGAATAACGTACGTACAGAAAACTATTTTGCAGTTGGTTATTGATTTGTGTATTGAATTAGAATAGTAGCTGAAGAGATAAAACGTATTACGCCATGATCGATTTAAAGTTTAAAAATGTGTTCACAACTTGCAGTGGCTTATTTTATTGATTGATCTCTTACGCTGAGAAAGAAAAATTGGATAAAATGCTATATAAAATGTATTTTCCGTCTATATTGTTCGCATTTTTATTTCAAAAAAATTATGGTTCTTATTCTTCCAATGGTAAGTGCAATAAATAAATCGAAAACTTGCATGAATTAAGTAACAACTTTTAAATTGAGCGTTGTTTTAAGAAAAGGGTCTTGATATAATGTTGCGTTAAGCTTTATTTTTGCATTTTCTATTTTTTATCTATTATCATCACAATAAAAGTATGAAACATCTACTTATATTTATATTTACACTATTAAAAATATATACATTTAGAGCAGAAAGATAGAAAAACCTTTTACGTTTTTGAAGAAACATTCTTAAATCGACTTCATTTCTTATGCTCATAATGACTGTAAGTTTACAATTTTTTTGATATAATATTATTACGAAGATGATTTATTAAGTTTTAAAAGAAAATAATTTGCAGTAAAAGAAAGGTAAAATACCCACTGTGCATTTTACAAACTACGTAGTTTGTAGAAAATCGTGTACACATTAAATAAGCATGCTATTGTAATGCTTATGGAAAATTCTGCCAAAAAAGTAAGCAAATGAAATAAATCGTTTAACTTAATTTTAAAACTCTAAAAGAGTGTGTTATTATTTTGCAATAAAAGAACAAACACAAAAAAAAAGTTTATTAAAAGGAATAAAAGTAACAATATGGTTAAAAGATCTATTTCGAACTTCAAACCACACTTACTTTACTAGCTATTGAGAGTAAATCTTGTTGAACATTTCTATGTAAATGTTTCGTTCAGTACGGCTTTGGTAAATTTAAAATAACTTTTGGGTTTTTATTTTTATTGACTTGCACCTTTTTGAGAGCTACTTTTCTTCGCCATGTTTGACACCTCTAGGTCAGTATTGGTTGTGTACACATAAGCGTCAATTTTGTATCAAAAATAATTCTCAGATATTCAATTTAATTGAGAGTTAGAATTTCACTTTTATCCATTTTATTTATGAGACTATTTCTATTGTAATTATTGCTGCAGAAGGTTCTCTGAGAATTTTAAAATCGGAAATATATATATTGTATATAATGTGTGTACTGATTATTCTTTGTTCTTTGTTCTTATTTGTTTGTCAGTGACATTTAAATGAATTCACAATATCCAAGATGCTTGTGCAAATTTAGGTCAATAATTTATTTAAATATGCTTATTAGTGTAATTTCTTTTTAGAAAATTTATTGTTTTTTAAAATTTATTTATTATGATTAAAATTAATACTGATGCAGCTGTTTATATAGGTCACCTTGTTTAACATTATTTACTAAGTCTCAGCAAAATGATATTTCGCAAATAATTGTATAATCGTATAATAAATGTATGTCAATTAATTAGGTCATCATTTATTATTGTATAAAAGACAATCAATTTTTAGAAATAAAAAGTATTATTCGGCAACCGTACACAAAGGTATCGAGTGCAATTCTTTATTACAATAAAAAGGTCTTTTAGTTACAAGTACTAAAAAGACATTAAAGGAAATAAAAATAGTACTTAGTTCTGACGCACTGTTTGAACTAAAATTTCTAGAGTCCTTTATTCGTAGCTTTTGGTGACCCCGACGTGATACCTTTGTGTAAGGAACGTTTTTGAATAATAAAGTTCGCACACCAACCAAGGCGTAGCTTCAAATCGTGAAATGTCTTCAGCAGAAGAACTTCTCAGCTTTCAGAGCATCGTAAGCGAGAACATACAGCGAATCGTGCGCAACTGCAAAAAGGATCCAGCTGCCAGGAAAAACAAGGCTTATTTTAAAGAACGAATTAAACGAATTTACGGAAGTCGACGAGAAGTTCGATTAGCTTTTGAAGACCAGTCTGACGTAGGTTACTTCAAAACTAGCCACTATGAAAAGATACAGGCACTGGCACAAGAGTACCTCAACATTTTCTGTTCAGCAACAGTCTAGGGATCAACCGTCAAGTCATCCTGGTCATGAAGGGTGCGGATCAAATAACTACACATCAAAGGCCGATTCTTCATACGGATTGATTGGCAAATTTTCCACTAGGCTGACAGCACTGAAGAAGTTGTTAATTGGACTTTCAGAGCTACCTAGTGGTGAACCTCAACAATTCTACAGCATTAGAGTTGATAACATAAATAAGTTGTAGAATCAATTAGAAGAGTTGTACGATCAAGCGTGGGATCAATGTTCAAATCCACTACATAACGGGTTGGATCAAGACGCTTACGAAACTGTACGTACCATGGTTATTGACGGTCTGACGAAGCTGCAAGTTATGATTCCTACCAAGGTTTCTTGCGTTTCAACAAATGACCATGTCTCTACAGTTATGGCATCAGCAGTGCCTCTCACGAAGATATCAATTCCCAAATTCAATGGGGAATATGAGAAATGGACACAATTTTACGACATGTTTCTACATATGGTACATCAACAGCCGATATCTGATGTTTAGAAGATGTGGAACCTTAAATCCAATCTTGCTAGGGAGGCTGAAAAATGTATTAGTCAGGAACGATACAACAACAAACGAATTTTCGTAGCAACACTAGTCGAGAAGATCATCACTCAGCCATCGTGCACTGCAATCTCTGCCTCCATCAAGAAACTGCGTGACACAACTCGTGAGTGCCTACTGGCATTAAATAACATCGGGGTTGTAACAAAGGATTGGAACCCTTTGTTAATACAAATTTTAATCCATACTTCAACTAAAATTGTATCTACAGCAGCGGGTGTGGTTAAAGCAGCAACCAGATGCAATCTCTGTAGCAACGAAAATCACGCTCTATACCACTGCACCATGTTTTTGCGATTACCAGAAACTGAACGATTGAAGTATGTGCAATCACAAAGGTTATGCTTTAACTGCTTCAAACGTGATAATGCTTCAAAGGATTGCCCATTGAGCTCATGCAAAAAATGCAATAAAAAACATAATACATTACTACATATTAAATTCAGCCAACTTAGATAAGGCCAATGCAACAGTGTTTTTCACTTCAGCAGATGCTTCATCAACACAAGGTGATTAGGTTGTACTTGCAACAGCAAGTCGGGCCCGACAGTTCAGAGTGATGTGTTTTCTATACTCATCCGATTCCGTTTCGTCTTTACTACAGATATTGAAAAAATTTATCGACAAACGTTGATACATCAAGACGACAGGAAATATCAGATTATTATATGGAGAAAGGATCCTTCTGCTCCCATAAAATTCTACCAACTGAACACAGTCACATACGCAACACGAGCTGCACCGTACTTGGCGACAAGATGTCTTCAGCAGATTGTTCTCGAAAATGAAATCGATTATCCGCTAGGAGCTCAAATACTAAAAGATAATTTTTACGTAGACGATGGTCTTGGGGGATCAAACAGCTTAAGTACAGCAATCGAAACTCAACGACAACTAATACACATTCTGAAGAAACATGGGTTCAACTGCCGAAAATGGAGAGCAAATAACAGTCAACTTCTTCAGAACATCCCACAAAATCACCGAGAAGTTAATCTTGACTTCAATAGTGGTCACAAAGAGACAATTAAAACGCTGGATTTAATATGCGTAAAGGTTGACCACCTCTGCGTAAGGTTAACGTGGACCCATCAAATGTTATCACCAAGCGCATTATATGTTCTGCCCCCATCGTAGTAAAGGCAAAGATATTTATTCAACACTTATGGAAGGTCAAGCTAACGTGAGACGAAGTTCTACCCGAGGATCAGCTCAACTTGATCAAGTTTTCGAGAAAGTTTTAACACATTAAACAATCTTCAAATTTCGAGATATGTTTTCAAAGGTGATGTCCCATTACCTACTCAATCGTTTATATTTTCTGATGCTTCGGAGAAGGCCTTTGGCGCTGCAGCATACGTTCGATCTACATATAAAAACGGTAGAATAATAACAAAACTACTATGTTCGAAATCCCGTGTGTCCCCAATCAAAAGGCAAACTTTAACACGGCTAGAACTTTGTGCAGCACTTTTGGCCGCAGAAGTATCTCAACGTATTCGAAAGGTTATGCAAATAACAAATTTAACAATATTCTTGTAGACAGACTCTGAGATTGTCTTGTCATGGATAAATTCGAATTCATCACGACTTTTGTGGGTAACAGGATATCTAAAATTCAAACGCTAACCTATCCACAATCCTGCAGATATTGTATCAAGACGGTTGTCAGCTAAGGCACTTTCAGAGAGTCACTTATGGTTTTTAGGACCATTATTTCTACATGGAAGACAAGAATGTTAGCCACAAGAGACATGTGAGATGATTGTCTTATCAACAGCAACTGAAGACAATTTTGTTTACAACATTGATCATAAAGGCTCGTTTAGAAAATTACAGCGAATAATATCGTATGTCCAGCGCTTCATTAAAAATGCTACTGACAAACATTCACCAAAACCAGAACTAAAGGTATTAACTACAGAGGAACTTGAAGCATCACTGAAACTTATTGTTCATGCCATCCAAAGTAACGATTTTGCTAACCAACTCAAACAGCTCAAAAATCAGCAAGAGGTTCAAAAAACCAGTTCTATCATCAGTTCAACACCCTTTATCGATATCGAAGGTATTATTCGAGTAGGCGGCCGAATAGAATAATCAAACTTATTTTAAGATTCTAACCACCCAATGATGATAGTGCCGGTTCTATTTAAATCACTGCACGAAGAAAATAAGCATTGTAGTCCACAAGTATAATTAGGAATTGTGAGGCAAAAATTTTGGCCGATTAAGGGAAAATCAATTGCAAGATCTACTGTAAAAAATGCATACCATGTAGTCGAGCACGTCCCAAGCTGTGCCATAAATTAATGGGAAACCTTCCACAGGACAGAGGTTCACCTGCAAGGCCATTTATCAACACAGGCGTTGACTATTTCGGGCCAATATGGATTCACTATAAAATAAGAGGAAAACGACCAACAAAGGCATATGTAGCAGTTTATTGTTGCTTTGCCATAAAAGCAGTGCATTTCGAGCTGCCAAATCAGCAAAGTCTTTGCTCGTTCGAAGTGTAAGTACAGCTTCACTAACATATGTAGAATTGGAAACGGTCATCATAAAAATTGAAGCCATACTGAACTCTCGTCCATTTACACCAATATCTATTGATCCCTCCGATATGTCAGCATTAACCTCGGGACATTTTTTGATCGGCGAGGCTCTCACGTACCAAGTGAACAACGCAGCCAACCCAAGGGAAATGTCGCTTGTATCAAGGTGGGAGCTTGTTTCGAAAATCAAGCACGAATTTTGGAAGAGGTGGTCCACCGAATATCTACCTGAACTACAACAGCTTCATAAGTGGAAAACTGCAACTTCTAACCTCAAACTGGGAGACATGGTCATTATTAAGGAAGACAACACGGTTGCAATGAAATGGGCGTTAGGACTAATATTAAATGTCTATCCTGGAACTGATAGACTAATTAGGGTTGCTGATGTCAGAACCACCACTGAAATATGTAAGAGACCAATACACCGTTTGACATTACTCCCTGTTAAGAAAATCAAAACCCAAACCAAACAATGCTGGCCCCATATCAAACCAGTACAGACACAACCGCTGAACAATACTTTGTGCCGTGTTATTCATTCTCCCAGTAATCATTGGAAAAACAATTGATAATAACCGATTTGGATCACAGCTCAGAATTCATTTTGAGGAAATAGGATCAACGCAAATATCGACAAGTGAATGGCATCTGATACAGAATTTTTAATAAGTGGCACTAGATCATTGATACAACTTAACAAGCAAATGAAGTCTAATACATCATGTATTAACATAATAGAGCACTTGCAGCACATTGAAAAGGACTTAAGTTTATACAACAAGTTACTGTACAAACCAAGACAAATGAGATGTGCGATTTATTTGTGGGAAATGTCGCTCATTCACTGTTTGGTGTACTGGATTCTGAATATGCGGAAAAAATGGCATCAGCTATTACCAAACTACAAGAAGATGACTCATTCATACTGAAGCTTGTAAGGGATCAAACATCAGTTATGAACTCAACTATGAATATCGTTAAACAAGGTCTAACTGCAGCTGAATTCGAATTTGACATCCTTCACTCCACAATATATCAATTAGTGAAAACTGAAGAACTGCGCAACGAGGAAATACATGAGCTTAAACTTGCACACTTGCTCAATATGGGATTCATGCAACTGTCACTAATTGCAAACAACCTGCAAAGAATACAGGCATGCATTCTACAGGCATTGACTGACACCCACCACGCACCCACCAGTAGCTGAACATAAACTGCTAGAATTCTACACATTAATGAAAAATTTAAGGTGGACTGACACAGGAGTACGCAGTGTTTAGTCTAACCGTTAATAGACCATGAAAATTTCATCTTTATAATTTAATTCCACTACCTACTTCAGTAAACAACACAATGATAACGATCGACAGTTGCAGTCCCATATTAGCAATAAACAAGAGGTTGAGAATATACTTTCCGTTATCATTGGATCAAATCAAATCATGCACTGTGATTCAAGCAGATACATTCATATGCTACGGTGTACAATTGGAGTACAACTATGGAGCAAAAGGTGTTCATGTGATATTAACTGGTTCAATAATATTACGATTAAAAGGCCCATGGACAGCACTAATTCACAAGAATCAATGGATCTATTCATCATCATCAATCAAACTTGCCACAGCAGTTTGCAAGAAGGAAATTACGACTTTAAATCTAGAAGGTTCTGGATTATTAACCATTAGTCCAGACTGTATTGTTAAGCACGACTTCATTCAAATGTTTGGTCAACAATCCATATCAACAATTACTGGATCATCATAGACTAGTCTT
Organism: Trichopoda pennipes; assembly: GCA_030448955.1. Lineage (NCBI taxonomy): Eukaryota > Metazoa > Arthropoda > Insecta > Diptera > Tachinidae > Trichopoda > Trichopoda pennipes. The sequence continues at coordinate 3,269,742 of JASKUP010000042.1, read as the reverse complement.
GGAAACATCTCAGATCTTTTACTTAAACCTAGCCCAATAAACTATACTTGGACAATGAATGAAATGCCAATACAACTCAAAGAAATAAAGGATTTACAATCTAAGTTGGAAGCAATAAAAACATCAGAGTTTCAACATCGCTTAACTACAACCCACGGCATTACAGTTGCATATTCAGCTCTAATCGTTAGAATGGTAGTTATACTACTGTTCTTACTTACAGCCTTATTACGACGTAAATTTAATGCCGCTCAATCATCGATTAATTCTCCACAACAATCCAGCAATAAACCAACACCACAGCTACGCCAGAATTTTACAATTGAAGTTTAACATCACTCTCTATTTAATTTACCGTTGGTAAACGCGGGGGTGGATGTATTGATTATTATTATTAATAAGTATTATTTGTACTAATTTTTCTTTGTTCTTATTTTTTGGTCACTGTCATTTAAATGAATTCACAATATCCAAGGTGCTTGTGCAAATTTAGGTCAATAATTTATGTAGTATGATTAAAATTAATACTGACGCAGCTATTTGTATAGGTCACCTTGTTTAATATTATTTACTAAATCTAAAAGACAATCAATTTGTAGAAATAAATCGAGTGCAATTCTTTATTACAAAAAAAAGTCTAAAGTTACCAGAGTCCTTTATTCGTACAATGTGAATAATAACACTGACCCTTGTGGTACCCCAGCAGGAACAAAACATGGACAGGAAAATTGATTTTCAATATTTCCCATAAATAATAAGCCTTACAAACGATTTTCTGAAGGTTGGTAAATACTATTAAAGCTTTTATTTGGGTACGGTTTTCCGTCGACCCTCGTCAAATTTGGTTTGTGAACAAACCGGTTTCGGCTGTTTGCCATCTTCAGTGTTCTTTTAGTACTAGTTGCGTTCTATTGTGGATATATAGTTAGTGTCTCTCATCGTGTTATTGCGTTCGTCACTTGTCTGTCTGTCTTTTTTGCCTGCATCTCTCTCTCCTTTTTCGTTTGTCTCTTTTTAGCTAATTTCTCGCTCCCTTTTTCATTCGTCTTTTTTTTCTAACTAAATCCTTTTACAATCATGCTTGTTGTCCGTTTTTGTTTATGTGTGAACCTATTGGGTTTTTTTCTCTTTTTTGTATTTATGTGACATAATAATCTGTAATTGTACTTTTATGATGTTCTTTATTGCTTTGGTCTTGTGCATCTGCGTAACGTTTTTGTGTTGGTGTAATGTTTGTTTTCCTGTAAAAATGTTTCAACGGTTCAAATATTGCGTCCGAAGGAGTGTTTATTTGTTCATTTATTATTCGTCCGTCAAATGTTTTTTGTTTGTATATTTCCATGTTTTCTAATACATTTAGTCTCCTTCCTTTGTGCTGCGTATGAAGCAGTTTAACCGTTGTTTTTATATGTCCTGGTTCGCAAAGTTTGATTCTGGAGTTGATTTTGGTTCTCGTAGTTTTTTGTTATAGTCTCTAATGTGTTCCCTAAATCTGGTCTTAATTTTTCGTCCTGGTTGCCCGATGCAGCTATAATGGCTATAATGCGGTATTGATGTTGTGTTTTCCAAAGAATTTCGCCAGTTTGTACGTTGATTTTCCCATATATGTTAATGTAGCCCATTTTTTCCTTTTATTCTCCTGTTCTTTGTTCGTTCTAATTTGTTTCTTGATGTTATCTACGAGGCGCTTTTTGTATCCGTTGTTTTCCGCTATGGTGTATATTGTTTCCATTCCCTTCATATACATTTGCCGTGTTAGTGGTGTTCTCTCTAGTCTTGTTATTAACTGCCTGATTGCTGCGTTTTTGTTTTGCTGGGCATGATTTGATGAGTTGTGTATTATTGTGTACGTTGCTGTTGGTTTCCTGTATAGTTCATATTCGATTCTGTTCGAGATTATGTTCCTCTTGATCGTTGGGTCTAGATAATTAATTCTCTCCTCCTCTTCTTTTTCCATTGTAAGTTTTATGTTCTTGTGTCTTCCATTCAAGTAATCTAGAATTTGCCCATCGTTATCTTCTTCTAGTATACATATTATGTCGTCGACATATCTTGCGTAGAATATTACTCCGAAGTTGGTTTTTAATTCCTTTACGTATTCCTCTTCTAAGTTCTGCGTAAATACTTCCATGAGGGTGGCAGATGTTGGATTTCCCATCCCTAGTCCTGTTATTTGTCTATATATATTATTGTTAAATTTACAGTAATTCTGTTCTAGTGTCGCTTTTAGTGTGCCTGTAAGTTGTATTGCCAGTTCCTTGTTTTCCGTTTTGTTTTTTACTGTCCTATGAACAATGTTTAATGTATCCATTACCGGAATTGATGGATACAAGTCCTTTACGTCGAAAGAGACCAGTTTTGTTTTCTCCGTTATTTTCACATTCTCCAGTTTATCAATAAGTTCTGTAGTGTTGGCTATTGTATGCCTATATTCCAGGTCTAATAATATTGTTTTTATAACTTTCAAAATATTGAAAGTTTGTAGCCTGGTGCAGATTTGTAATTAATTATGGGTCTCATTGGTGTGTTTGGTTTGTGTATTTTTGGTAGTGCTATCAGAGATGGTGCGGATGGATTCATCATTGTTAATGTGTGCGATATGTCTGGTTTTATTATCCTTGTTGCCTTTTTTATAATCTCCTTAATTTTCGTTTGGTATTCTTCCGTAGGATCTTTAGCAATTCTCTTGCACTAGAGTCTTTTATTAACTGTTCTGTCTTTTCGATGTAGTCATGTTTACCGATGAGCACCGTTGTGTTTCCCTTATCTGCTTTTGTGACTAAGATGTTGTTGTTCGCTTCCAGTTTACTATTAAAGCTTTTAAAGAAGATCATCGTGCCACAGCAGTAAAATGTTTTTTCTATTATTATGTTGTTTATTTTTCCGCCAGGAAATTAAATACTATTGCCGTTTTTCTTCTTATCTTATGTGAAAACATCATTAATTAGTACTGGTGAGTCAGTGTTAGCGTTCAGGTAGTTTTGTTGTTAAGTTCGTATCATTCAGGCAGGTAGAATGCCACCAAAGTAAATTTAAATTTCTGGATACCTCCGTCTTTTATTACTATCTAGGTACGTGTGTCCGTTTGAGGGTGTTTTTCTTTTGTTCGTTTGCATGAGTAGTTTTAATGGTGTGAAAATTGTGTCTGAGGTCGTGTGTACCTGTTCGTTTATAATGTCATTGCTGAAAGTTTTCGTTTTGTAGATTTCCATGTTTTCAAGATTGTCTAGTCTTCGTCCTTTTTTGGTCGGATATAGTAATTTCATACATTCATCTATTTCCCTTGGTGTGTCTCCCTGAGTGTCAAGGCGTAATGCAAAGTTGGAATCTTCTCTTTTTCGCTTGTATGCGCGTATGTGTTCTGTAAACCTTGTTTTTAGTGTTCGTCCAGTTTGCACTATATATGTTTGTTTGCAGTACAAGTAAAATTTGTCAGTTGTTTCTGCCGTTGTTCTGAGATTATGTCCCAGAGTGTTGCCAGTTTTTAATGCTGTGAGTTTTCCTTCTTTGTGAAGAAGGTTAGTTAGTCTGTATATTTCTGGTCCTGTGTAAGAAAAGGTGTGCCGGCGTGCTGTATCAGTTATCTCTTTGTCTTCTTTATTTCTGTTTTTAGTGTTGTATTTTCTAAGAAGTTTATCGATGGTAGTGACCTTGTAGCCGTTACTTATAGCTATGGTGTAAATTTTGTGGAGTTCTTTGTTGTACTCATCTGGAGTAAGTGGGATTATATTAAGCCTGTGTATCATATGTCTGAACGCTGCTAGTTTGTGTTGGGTAGGGTGGTTTGAGGTGTTGTGGACGGTAGTGTCCGTTGTAGTTGGTTTTCTATAGATGTCAAATGTTAAACAGTCAGTTCCTCGTGTTGTAGTGATGTCAAGATAATGTACACTTCTGCCTTGTTCCTTTTCCATTGTGTATGTAATCTTATTACGAATTGTGTTTAAGTTTTCTAGAATTTGTTCGCCGTTGCCTTGTTTGAGGATGCATATAAAGTCATCTACGTATCTATAATAATGAGTTATTTTGTGGTTTTTCCATTAGTGTCTTTACGTGTAGTGATTCGAGATATTGCAAAAAAATTTTCATGTAGACTGCAAAAATTGGGTTTCCCACACCGAGTCCGTCAGGTAGTTTGTAAAAGTGATTATTGAATCTAAAGTATTTCTGTTTTATTGTCGGCTGATAAGTTGTTACCTAACGCATGGGATATATATATATATATATATATATATATATATATATATATATATATATATATATATATATATATATATACAATGTTGTACAATTCAGTGGAAACTTTTCTCAAAATTCATTTACTCGTTTTTACAAGTCGAAATTCAAAATTAATTGTTGCATAAACTGAAAGTATTTTAATAAAATGTTATGGGTTGTTTTTTTATCAATTAAAAGAAAAAAAATACAAAAATAAGACTGTTCTAACATTAAAAAAGAAAGTGAAATTGCTAAGTTTTAGGGTATTGACAAAACAATAGAAACTTTTACACTTCTGCACAATAGATGATTAAAACAAAATGCATTGATGACAAATTGAGGCATAACACATAATATTTACCTATATTTTGAAAATTATTGTTTTGATAGTTTATTTGTTCAAATTTTTAAAAATCAGTCTTGGTTATATAACTGGTAAAAATGGCTAGAGTTAAGATCAGCAAAGATGTAAAAATCAAAATAATAAATTATTTTAATACATATGTAATTAAAACAAAAAAATATTTGTGACACATATTCAATGAATAAATCAGCAGTTTCTAAATTATGAAGAAATTTCGTAAAACAGGTACTGTGAAAACACTACATTCAGGAGGAAGATCACGTAACAGTACTCCAAGACAAGATAATGTAATAGCAAGAAGGTTTAAAAGACCCGAAAATGGCATCGAGAGAAGTTAAGAATATTTCGGGATTGAATATTAGCTCATGAACAATTAGCCGTAAAGCAGGAGTTGTTATCGTCCTGTTATCGTTCTGCAAAGAAACCTCCAATATCTCAAAAAAACCGCACTGCTCGTTAGAAACTTGCCAAAGAGCACATAAATTGGTCTAGCGAGCGATAAATTACTGTCCCATTTTCCGACGAATCGAAATACAATTTAAGGAGGAATGATGGAAGAGCTTTTGTAAGACGGCCAAAAGGAAAGAGACTGGATCCAAAGTATACTTGCAAAACTGTAAAGTTTGGTGGTGGCAGTATTATTTCTCTGGACAGGAAATGGGTTACCTTTACCTTATAAAGGACGCAATGACGGATATAGGCTATAGATCGATTTTAAGCGACATATTTTTACTTTTATATGGGTACGGTTTTCCGTCGACCCTCGTCAAATTAGGTTTGGACAAACCGGTTTCGGCCGTTTGTCATCTTCAGTGTTCTCTTCGTACTTGTTGCGTTCTATTGTCAGCTGTGTTTATATAGTTCGTCTTGTTCGTGTTTCCCTTCGTTGTTAAGGATAAGTTAAGCCTTAGTAGAATCACTAAGTTAGCAATAATATAAATAAAAACATACAATTCAGCACATTTGATCATTTCCTTATTGTAATAACTTAATATAGAATTCAGCACTTTTGATGAATGCCTTATTGTAGAAAAACTTGACCTAGTTATTCCCAAAGGTGAATGACTGAATTTCCTGCATTTTGCACTTTCTGCAATTCAATGTTTTATATGAAAATCAAAAATTATGTAAAAGTGTATTTTTTTTTTTTGTTTTGTTATGCAATTTAACAATTATATAAATATACTAACATTATATACTAACATTCTCCGCCGCGTTGAGCGGATAGCGAAAATATAAATATAGACAATAATTAACTTAATAAAAAATTGATGTATTCATGATAACCAGATTGATCCTAGACTTCAGAGTGACTCTCACGTGGCGAAGGTTTTGGTGGTGTTGTAGCCAGGTTAATTGACGTTCTTTTGTAGCGTTTGAGTCGCCAGCCTATTAGGATTATGATTACAAAAAAAGATAGAAACAGCGCAGTAGTTCCAACATATGGATGGTGAAGAATGGGATAGTTTGCCGTTGAAGGTTAGAGAGCTCATCTAATTTTGAATTCATATTGAAGTTTTGTGCTAGGAGCCTCTTAACCTCGGACAGGGTACCAATTGTCGTAATATTGCCCACCATGGTATATGAATTATGTAGAGTAGTGACACTAGTTTCATGACCATGGATGATTAGCTTGCTTCCCTTGACGATACACGTTGGCCTTATTGACAGGACACCAGAATGTTTGATCTGTAGGTGTATGGTTTCTGAATCGCAAACTGCAGTGAGTTCCAAGGGATCTATTGTTGCATAAAGCCAATGGTTGATGGTGTTTAGTGCGACGAAGGAAACCTTGGACTGTAGGTGGTTGAAGGTACAATGTGGGAATGTTTTGTTGTTGAACAGAGCAATTTCACAAGAATAACTGCTAGTATCTTGTGTGATGCTGACTTGTAGCATAGTGCACAGGTATATATTGCTTCTAATTACCGTACATTTATTGAATTGACGCTCATTCATTGTCAGGTATTCATCTCGGTGATCGTTGACAGCCAGATATTCGATATTGGTTGCTACAGTAATGGCCGTGTTATTTATGTTGGTGGGTATGGGAATAACCTTGAAGAGCTCAAAATGTTTCTGATTTACCATAGGCAGTTCAATCATGAAAATGACACTATTACGTGCTACCGTACTCTTAATATCCATGATCCTGTATAATTCCAGTAGATCAGTATCGGCAACTGGTAATGTGCGGCCCATGGGAAGGTGTCCTTTAATTTTAGCAATCTCCGATCTTAATTGTTTCGGTGTGAGGATACGCGGGCTTATGTTTCCGTGATTTGTATGTGTGAGAGCAGCGATAAGCTCTGTTTCAATTCTTTGTAAATTTGTCGCAAAGTGTATATAATTGAATTGCCAGAGACATTAATGTTTGACCTTGCCGTAAATTTGAATTCTCCGTTTTTACTATATTTAAATCCTGATAGATGCTTCTCTTAAGTTCCGAGAAGCGTAGCTTTGTGTCGTTTTCACTTTGTTTGAGGATATTAATTGTGAAGTCTATTACCGAAGTTTGGTTTTTCAGTAATAGATAGATATATTCTTCGTTCTGCTTGACATTATCTATGGTTGTAGCCATTTGTTCTGCATAATCTGAGTCTAGGACTCCAAACAGAGCATGTGCCATATTCCCCACAATATCGAGTTCAGCTCTCCGAGTCTTTTTTGGTGATAAAAGATCGGATTCTTGAATGAGGTTGTCCCAAGTATGCCGAAGTTGTAATACGAGCGTCTCACATGATTCAGTAGCTATCGATTGCTTACAGACCTTTGAAAATGATGTTATTCCAACTTCCAGAACCTTATTTCCTTTCCCAAATTGGTGTCAGATCGTAATATATAATAAATTTCCATGTAGCTGTTATCAATTTTGTCGACCCTACACCTTCGAAATACAATCCTGGATTGGAAGGAAATTCAGTAACATTGATTGGTGAGGCGATTATGATCGGCAGCAAAAGAAGCGAAATGAAAATGGTACTGAACACTCCTAATGACGAGTATGATACAACCTTTCGCTTTGGCGCTATAGTATCGTCTTCTGAAGTATGCTGTCTTTTTTCGATTTGTCATATTCGGGATTTTCTAAGGAGTCGTTGAACAACGGCGTCAACCTGTGAATTGGTCGCTTGAAAGTTCCCCTGGCTGTTTTGATGTCGCACACCCTGATGAGACCATCATCTCCCGTGTAAATTTTGCTGATTCTACCCAATGGCGATTGCAGCACTGGAGTACTGTCTTCTTTAAGAATAACAAGCATGCCTTCCATGACGTTTGGCGAAGGTGCTTTCCATTTTCCTCTTTGTTGCAGCTCATATAAATATTTTTGTGACCAGTCCTTCCAGAATTTGTGCTTGATTTCTGACGTTATTTTCCATCTTATTTCTAAATGCAACGTTGCAGGTTGGGCGTTTACATCTACAGTCGATGTTAATGGTTCACCAATTAAAAAGTGGCCTGGTGTAAGAGCTTCAAAATCATCGTAATTTGATGAGAGGGGAATTAACGGTCGTGAATTTAGAATGGCATCTATCTAAACTACTACTGTTTCCAATTCTTCATAAGTTAGTGATGCAGCAGACATGCTTCTCAGTGGGAGATGTTTTGCGGATTTAACTGCCGCTTCCCAAAGTCCACCAAAGTGAGGAGCCCTTGGTGGAATAAATTTAAAGTTTATGGATTGATTGCTACATATTTGTGTAATTTTTTCTTGTAAGGCTTCAGAATATATTGATTCTTTTAATTCGGCGAGTTTGTTGTTTGCTCCTACGAAGTTTGTAGCATTGTCGCAGTATAATGTCTGACAATGGCCTCGCCTGCTGATGAAACAACGTAGTGCTGCTATGAAGGCATCTGTCCATAGATTAGACACTACTTCTATGTGGATGGCTTGGTTGCAAAACAACAAAACACGGCAATATAAGCTTTGTCTAGTTTTTTACCTCTGATTTTGTGATGGATCCAAATCGGTCCGAAATAATCAACTCCTGTTGTAATGAACGGGGGAGCAGGTGTCACTCTGTCGGCTGGAAGGTTTCCCATTAGTTGCTTAAAAATAATTGGCCTAGCTCTTGTGCATCGTATATAGTTATGAACTATACTGCGTGCTAGTGATTTTCCGTTCGTAATCCAAAATTGTGCCCTGGACGCTGCTACTAATGTTTGTGGACCACAATGACGGTTTTCTTCATGCAGCATTCGCATCAACAATTTTGTCATGACGTGATTGTGTGAGAGAATAGCTGGATGCTTGGCCTTGAATGGTAATGTGGATTGCTCCAGGCGACCACTAACACGCATTACCTGATGTTCGTCCAAGAAAGGATTTAATGAAGACAAATGGCTTGATTTATGCACGGCTGTCTGATGCGATAGTTTTTCTAATTCTTCTCCAAACTCAGCCGCTTGGATGAACTTGATAATGACATTCATAGCTTCCTCCATTTCATATGCATCAAGAGCCCTCTTGTTGGGGCGGCAATTTTTTGTAGTTTTGGCGTTTCTAATAATTCGCAATACATAACCGATCGTGTGTTGAAGAGTTTTGATTGAATTTCGGTGGTTGTTGCGACTAACGATGTCGTCATAATTTTGATGAACGGTTGATGCTGTTAAGACTTGCTTCGTCAATTTGCGTTCTTCATTGCAAGTGCTAATAACTTGTGAAGGTGAGTTTTTTCATTCACTCTTTTGCCCATACAGAAATAGAGGTCCATAAAACCAGATTGAGTGTTGTGACAAGTTTTCCGGTGCCAGACCTCGAGAAATTGCGTCGACAGGATTTTCTTTAGAACTGACATGTCGCCACTGCCGCTTAAACATTGTATTTTAGCTATCATGTTTGCTACAAAAGTGTGATAGGAAGCTGCTGATGAATTTATCCAAGCAAGAACAATTTTTGAATCTGACCAAAAATAGGTTTCAGTATTTTGTATGCGAAGATTTTGTGTTACTCTGTTTGATAGCTCTACACCTAGTACCGCAGCGCATAACTCCAGCCGTGCCATAGTTTGCTTTTTAATGGGTGCCACACGGGACTTAGAACATATTAATCTGGTTGTTACAGTATTGTCTTTATATGTTGCTCGAATATAAACTGCTGTTCCATAAGCTCGTTCAGAGGCATCAACAAATGTGTAGAGTTCCACTGTGAGTGGCCTTCCTGTTTTTAGCACGAATCGATCGATCTTCAATTTGTTTAATGTCTCTATACTGGAACGAAATTTATTCCATTCGATTTGTAGATTCATGGGCAGTTCATCATCCCAGGACATCGGTAATTGCCACAGCTCTTGCAAAAATATCTTTGCTCGCACGACCACCGGTCCAAAAATTCCCAATGGATCAAAGATCCTGGCGAGTTCTGAACTGACTATTCTTTTTGTCACGCAAGTTGTCGTTGGTTTTTGTTCTCGACCACATAACTGATCAGATTTTGGCAGCCATATCAGCCCAAGTGTTTTAACTGAGCAGTTTGAGTTTTCGTCTAAGTTCAAATTAATCTCTTGGTCCTTAGAAGCAATCTAATTCAACAACTTAGGATGATTTGAACACCATTTTCGAAGCTTAAAGCCAGCCTCTCCTAAGAGTGATTTCAATTGACGTTGTGATTCCAATGCTGTGCTGATGGTGTCAGCTCCACTAAGGCAGTCGTCCACATAAAAATCATCTTGTAATATTAAGGCGCCCAAAGGGTACTTAGTTGTGCCTTGAGTAGCTAGGTGCTGAAGGCATTTGGTAGCTAAAAATGGTGCTGATGAGGTGCCGTAGGTCACAGTTTTAAGGCGGTAATATTTGATGTCTTGATGCTCGTTGTATCTCCAAATGATAAGCTGGAACACCTGGTCTGCGTCCTCGACTTGGATTTGCCGATACATTTTCTCGATGTTTTGTACTGTTGGTCCGGCATATATGATATCATTGAGTGAGCTTCTGCTGGATGTTTTTGCTGATGCGTCAAATACGACCCGTAGTTTTGTAGTAGAACTTTCAGGTTTCAGTACGCAGTGATTCTGTACCAGTGACTATGCCTTCATTGCTGAGCAGCCCCACCGACAGTCAATTTTTATTTTTGTAGTGAAAAAAACCAAGGTCTTCGTTGGGAATCGAACCCACAACCCCCATATTTACAAGCTAGTACACTACCTACTAGCCTACAGGGGTTTCAGTACGCAGTGATGAGGCATTACGTAGCGTATGTCGGGAATGTCTTCTTCTGGTACTTCTTCCATGTGTACCAAAGATTCGTATTCTTGCATGAATTTGTTGTATTCTGCTCTAAGTTCGGGGTTACGAGTCAATCGTTTTTCCAATACCAGAAAACGATTAAAAGCCATTGTTTTCGAACTTCCCAGAATTGCTGGATTTTCAGAAAATGGTAAACGAACAACGAATCTACCGTCCTTATTTCTTTTTACGTTTGTCGCAAAATGGGCTTTACATTGTTTCTCAGCTAATGATAGTGTTCGATCTGTAGAATTAGTGTCCTCGAGTTTCCAAAATTTTTCTATTAGTTGGTTCATTGTTTGTTCTTCTTGGGTGAATACTGCACAGGTTACTATGTTGTTGTTACCTTCTTGAAGCCTACCTGTGACGACCCAGCCCAGACCTGTATTTTGTATAATTGGTAGTCTCTTGTTGATTCTTATCTGCTGAGGGTGCATCAATTGATGATAAAATTCTGCTCCAACCAAAATATCAATTTTATCTGTCTGATTGAATAGCGGATCAGCTAAAGTAATGTTGTCGGGAAGATCCCGATCAGAAGTGTTGAACGATTTAGTAGGCTGGGGCGACACAATAGTCGGAAGGACAAAGGCTTCGAATTGCGTTGCATAATTGCCTGAACATGCACGTAATTCTGTATTGATTCGTCGGTTCATATTGTGAACCTTACGGCCTATGCCTTCAATACGTAGTGCAGACTCTGATGAATCCAAAGATAGCTTATTTATTATTCTATTTGTAACTATATTCACTTGCGAACCTGAATCTAGCTAGGCTCGAAATACGCCGGTGCGCCCATTGGCTCCCATTACCCTTACCATTGCTGCAGCTAGTAATACATGGGTGGTATCGCTGAAATGCTTATTTGTTGCAGCTATAATCGGAGTATTTTTGTTTGATGTAGAAGCTGTCTTTTGAAGATTTTCTATTTCGACTATTTTTTGATTATTTTTAGATGGAGTTGTTGTTGCTTTCTCCAAGTGCAATAGGGTGTTATGCTTTTTTGTGCATTTGGAGCAACACCTTGATGTACATGCCTTGGCAGCATGCTCTGATTTGAAGCAGTTGACGCAAAGCCTATTCCTTTGTGTCCATTGTAGCCTCTGAATCGGTGACATTTTTAAGAACCTTTCACAATAATATATGGGATGTCCTGTTGATCCACATACCTTGCAGTTTAAAGGTGATGCAGTTGCTGCTATGATTTTTGTTCGGTCCTTCCCCCCACCAAACTCGTAGGATTTTCCGCGAGTTTCTAGTGCTTGGAATCTATGCTCTATGAATATAAGCAATTCATTTAGATTCACGAGCCTTTTGTTGTCTTGAAGTGATTGTTCGAATAGTGCTTGAGTTGAGTGATCGAGTTTCTTTAATAAAATGTGAACCAAGATGGCGTTCCATTTGTCTACCGGAAGTCCTTGTGCATTCAAGCCACGTGTGCATTCCTTGGTAAGATCATGTAAGCTTTTGAGTGCCTGTGGCGTTTCATTCTTCATTTGTGGATGGGCAAGCAAGTTGTTAAATAACGTTGTCGTATCTATCTTTTACAATATTCCATGCCACTTCATAGTTTGCTGTTGCAATTGGCAAATGTTTTATTAACTTTTTTGGCTCGTCTGCCAGGTGGGTGGTCAAATAAAACATTTTTTCTACCTCGCGCATTTTCGTGTTGCGTATAAGATGTGTATAGAGGTCCTTGAACGCCACCCATTGTAGGTAGCTGCCGTTGAATTTCGGAATTTGAATCTTTGGCAAATAAGGTTGACATTGCGCTATTCCTATGGTTGTCGTTGATGTATTTTCACTGGCCACACCGGCATTCTGTCGTAACTTACATTGGATGTTGTGCACCTCTGCTTGCATTTCGTAGAAGTTATCCAACGAGTAATCGTCAATTTGATCATAGTTCGTTGATTCCCATATGGTGTCATTGTTTTTTGAGAACTCGTGCATGTATTTATCCAAGAGTGATAATTTGCTCTCAGAGTACGATACTTCTAAATGTTCTTCTGTATTGACGTCATCAATGGTTCGCCTTAGAGCTCTCAACAATCCTCCTTGGTTGCGAATTATTCTACCCATGGCCTCATCAAGTTGAGACTCTTCCTGATGGTTATTGGTTGCAGTTTTGTCGTCTTGGGGAGAGTTGACTGTTGATTGTCTGCATGATGCTTTTGGCAACGCACTGAATCTTGATGTTGGCTCTGTATGACCTTGTCTTTTCGAGCCTGATGCTTCATCCTTCGAATTTTCCTTTTTTAATGCTTGAATGTGCCGTTGAATGTCATCCTCAGCTTCTCTATAATTTTTACTCACTATTAGATGTAGCCCTTGCGTGAAGTATGGATGATCTTCCTTTGCTTTCGGGTTCCTTCTGATTGTGTTGTTATAGCGTTCAAAATTTCGCCATAGTTCTTCGAGCTCCTTTGATTTCTTCTCATAATACTCTACAGATCTTCTTTCCATTGGGGTTTTCTTTATATTGGAAATAGCCTTATTTATTTTCTCGGCATTTTCGTCCTATATCCGCACAAGTTCTTCTAGGGTCGACATAGTAGCTGATGGTGGTGTAGTCCTGTACGACTTTCCAAAATGTTGTATCACGTCGGGGTCACCAAATGTTAAGGATAAGTTAAGCCTTAGTAGAATCACTAAGCTTATAAAATAGAGTTTTGAGCTTTAGTAGATGCACTAAGACTCGATTTGTATATTTTAAGTGTAAGACTAAGTAGTAACACTAAGTCTTGTCCAGCAATGAGAAAGTTTAACATTGATTTGCCTAAATTTCTTTATTTTCATTAGTCTTTTATACAATTTAATTGCTTACGTCTAAAATTAATAACAAGAATAAAAATAAAAAAGTAATTAAATAAAATTAACAATAATATAAATAAAAACATACAATTCAGCACATTTGATCATTTCCTTATTGTAATAACTTAATATACAATTCAGCACTTTTGATGAATGCCTTATTGTAGAAAAACTTGACCTAGTTATTCCCTAAGGTGAATGACTGAATTTCCTGCATTTTGCACTTTCTGCAATTCAATGTTTTATATGAAAATCAAAAATTATTTAAAAGTGTATTTTTTTTCTTTTGTTTTGTTATGCAGTTTAACAATTATATAAATATACTAACATTATATACTAACATTCGTGTTATTGCATTCGTCACTTTCTCTCCTTTTTGTCTGTATCTCTCTCACTCCCTTTTCGTTTGTCTGTTTTTACCTAATTTGTCTCTCCCTTTTCATTCGTCTCTCTTCCTAACTAAATCCTTTTACGATCATGCTTGTTACCGTTTGTGTTTATTTGTGAACCTCTTGGGTTTTTTTCTATGACGTAATAATCTGTAATTGTACGTTTATGATGTTCTTTATTGCTTTGGTCTTGTGCACCTGCGTAACGTGTTTGTGTTGGTGTAACGTTTGTTTTCTTGTAAAAATGTTTCAATGGTTCAAATATTGTGTCTTAAGCAGTGTTTATTTGTTCATTTATTATTCGTCCGTCAAATGTTTTCGGGCAAACAGGGCGAAAAATTAAGACCAGATTTAGCTAACACATTAGAGACTATAACAAAAAACTAGGAGAACCAAAATTAACTCCAGAATCAAACTTTGCGAACCATATAGTCAACAAAAAATGTACACCAGGACATATAAAAACAACGGTTAAACTGCTTCATACACAGCAAAAAGGAAGGAGACTAAATGTATTAGAAAACATGGAAATATACAAACACAAAACATTTGACGGACGAATAATAAATGAACGAATAAACAGTGCTTCGGACACAATATTTGAACCATCAAAACATTTTTACAAGAAAACAAACATTACACCAACACAAACACGTTACGCAGGTGCACAAGACCAAAGCAATAAAGAACATCATAAACGTACAATTGCAGATTATTACGTCATAGAAAAATCCCAATAGATTAACAAATAAACACAAACGGACAACAAGCATGATCGTAAAAGGATTTAGTTAGGAAGAGAGACGAATGAAAAGGGAGAGACAAATTAAGTAAAAACAGACAAGCGAAAAGGGAGAGAGAGATACAGACAAAAAGGAGAGAAAGTGACGAAGACAATAACACGAAGGGAAACACGAACAAGACGAACTATAGAAACACAGCTGACAATAGAACGCAACTAGTACGAAGAGAACACTGAAACCTTAAGCTTTTTTAAGGCACAGTTAATTTATTTTTTAAGTTAAACTGACTGCACTTTTCGCATCGACAAAATTTACACGACCGGTCTTTTCAAATTTTTCTTTATTAGTGCGTTCTTCTTCAAATAAAACGACTCCTTACAGCTAGCTTAAGTATAAAAATTCATATTTTTATTTTATAAGTTTCCTAAAGTGTAATGCATTTCAGATCCAGGAATATCTAATTATTAATTCAAATAAAAACACTTAACTAAAATAATAAAATGACTTAACATCGGCCCCATTGAATTTGCCCCATTAGTTTTGGTTTATACCGAAAACAATGCAGAGATCTACGAACAGTTTTTCTACACTCTTCTCTGGCATTTATAAGCCAAATTTTGTCTCGCAAAAGAGCTACTAAAGCCTTCACTCCTGCATGACAGTTGATAAAGTGTAAATGTCGCAAATATAATGTCATGAAGTGGCATTTTTTGGGCATCAAAAGTCGGAATTTCGCATCGTATGGGATTGACGCGTTTAGCAGCCTCCTGCCTACCCTCAGCAGTGAAAATGGACGATGTTTGTTTATGAATTTATGGACAAATGGATTTAATTTCTGTAAATTAGAAGACAAAACTTGTGATTTAGCTAACTTTTTCAGCTCCTCAGTGTATTCGGTTCTCTGAATGAATTCAACCAGCGATAGAAAAGTCGAATTTATTTCCTTCGCTGTAGGAGTTCCCAAGTTACGAGACATGTTACCTTGAGCAATATCGATGAAACGAAAAAAAGTATGTAAACACTCGCAACATTTTAGTATAGGAAGAAAACCTTTCGGTCCACTGTACGATATAGTTGGCTTCAACTTCTTCTACAGTGAGAAATACATTGGTTTTCCTTTTTTCCAGCGTCGAGGCGTCGAAAACCACCCGAAGTTTCGTAGTAGCACTTTGAGGGCGTAGCACACATTGATGTGGTATGAAATAATGAGGTTCATCGGGAACTTTGCTGTCTGTAATAGACATATGTCCCAAAGAGATGTATTCCTTCATGAAAGAGTTATACATCTCTTTTATTTGTGGTTCTTTTGAAAGTCGACGTTCAAAAGACAAAAAACGTCGTTTAGTTGTCCCAAACGAAAATCCCAAAGTCTTTGGATCCGCTTTAAAAGGTAGCGCCACTTGAAATCTGCCTGACGGTAATCGCCGAACAGAATTCCTTAACCTCATCTCACATTGTTGATGCTCTATCCACAGAATATTAGCCTCTCTCGGAATTTCCTCTAATTCCCAAAATCGATGAACTACGGAATCTAATGAATTTTCATCTTCCCTAAATGAACCCACATGGCATGAACTTGTCTTACTGTCCTTTAATTCTTTTACTTTCCCGAAACAATCCAACCTAGCAAAGTCTTTTGTAATGTTGGAATTTTAGGATTTGGTTTAATTTGGCCAACGCACAATAATTCGAAGAAAACTTCAGCGCCGATAAACATATCTATTTTCTGCGGCCTATTAAAATATGGATCAGCTAACTCTACGTTACCAGGCAGGTTCCAACCAGAGGAAGAAATTACACGATCTGGTTGATAATTGGAAATCGATCGTAGAACCCAAAAGTCTGACGAAAATGCATGAGAATTCATACGAGATTTTACTGTTGCCTGAATTTTGTATCTGGCAGAAGAATTAGTTCTACCGATACCAGTAATATTGAGGTTACGTTGTTCTTTGCGTAACTGTAGTCGCTGAGATAATTCTTCGGTTACAAAATTTGTTTGTGAACCAGAATCTAATAAAGCTCTCTCCAATACATACTCGCCATATTTATTTCTAATTCTAACCAAAGCAGTGGCCAAAATGACATTATCTCTTCCAGAAGATGAATGCTTTATAAAAGCCCTTGAACTTATTGGTTCAATTGATTCAGAACTATTAGTGCTTAACGATTGCGCACTATTTGCAGCATATATATGCAACACTACAGGAAGGTTCAATAAAGCTATGTTCTCTTGGGGTTAAATACCCCAAAAGCATACTCTTAGCAGAAACGCATAAATTTTCCATATCAGTCCTTTCATTGTTTGAAGGATCCAAAATATCGATCTCTACGAATTTAAAATTTCCATGCGACATTGCAATTCGTTTTGATTAAAAGAAATAGTTTTCTCCTTAATAGAGCGCCTTATTCGTGAAACGTTGTTCAAGACTACATTCTTCTGTTGGTATAAACGCTCAAGACTATTATTTGAGCTCTTTTGTTTCTTACCACCGGCCATTGTAGTAATCTTTATTTCAATAAAAAGTATGAACCAATCTTATTCTGGAAGGATCTCCAAGAAAGGCACGGGTTGTCCAATAGACAAGTAAAGTAATCAATTTTCTGAGATCAACTTCCGTTTGATACGCAAATAAATAAACCACTTAACAATTTTGAAATGGTATTGTTCACTGGGTAAGCTTTGTTATTTTCCAAATGCTTACGTGATTAAACAACTGTATTGTGTAAATACAAGAAAACTTATTTTAGGATATTGCGACCAACTTGCTACTAAATTGTTTGCTGGGTTGTACTACGAACAATTACCAAAAACGCAAAGAGAAAAAAACACAAATTCTGTTCTCACAATAACAATATTATTACTATTTATTGCTCAATATAAATCATAGCCTCTTGCAGTTATTAATTATTGGAATATTCCACAATCGAACTCTTTTAAATGCCCTTTGGATATTGTGATTTTCTCTTTTAATAAACACTTGCACTGTAATAGTCAAGTTTGGTTTATTTTTAATAATAATTATTGAACAATAAAGAACTTTTATTTGTAACTATTTTTGTGTGTTTCACTACTGGACAATAACTGACAAAAATCTTTTATAAGAACAAATAATTTGAGTGTGGAGTAAAACTTTAGCAAAATGAATTTTTATAATAAATTCAAGAAATAAGTACAAAGTCTCACACAATTATTAGTTCTTTAATACCTGACGTGCGGCACTTTCCTTTTGGCAAAGAATACAATTACATCTGGGCATCTGGAAGTTCTTGGTAATCTTCTGCACTGTTCCGTTGTTGAAATTTTTAATAGTTTATATAAGTATATATTTTTATTTATTATAAAAATACACACGTATTGAAATACGATCGTTGTAACCGCAAATAAGCTTTTATTTTAAATTAATTTTTTAAACACAGTCCCTGCTCGGGCGCCAAAATAATTTGCCTTGAGCTTTTTTAAGGGACAGTTAATTTATTTTTTAAGTTAAAGTGACTGCACTTTTCGTATCGACAAAATTTACACGACCGGTCTTTTCGAATTTTTTTTTATTAGTGATTTCATCTTCAAATAAAATGGCTCCTTACAGCTAGCTTAAGTATAACAATTCATATTTTTATTTTATAAGTTTCCTAATGTGTAATGCATTTCAGATCCGGGATTATCTAATTATTAATTCAAATAAAAACTCTTAACTAAAATAATAAAATGACAACAATGGCCAACGGCCGAAACCGGTTTGTTCACAAACCAAATTCGACGAGGGTCGACGGAAAACCGTACCCAAATAAAAGAAAAATCAACCCCGTCGGAAAATCTAAGCACATATCAGACATAATTTTACCACATGCAGAACAGAACGTGCCACTTACTTGGAGGTTTCAGCATTGCAATGATCCAAAATACATTTCTAAGGTTATAACTGACTGGTTATGCTCCAATGTGGTATGTGTTTTGAAGTGGCCTACCCAGTCCCCAGATATCGATCCCATAGAAAGTCTATGGGAAATTGTAGATCGCAAAATAATAGCCCGTAATTACACGTGGAAAAACGACTTATGCAACGCAGAGCTGAGTGAATGGCATAAAGTTCCAAAGAGAACCATTGATAAACTTGTGTCTTGAATCAATGCCTCGTCGTTGTGATGCAGTTATAAAAAATGAAGGATACCAAACAAAATATTAGTCATTGATAACAAGCTACCGAAATATATTGAGGTAATATTTAAGCTTCCATTGTTTTGTCCACTTTCTAAAATTTGGTACTTTAAGTTTTTTTTCTATAATTCTTGAACTATGAAACATTTTTGTTATTTATTTTTTTAATCTTTCCTTAATGGAATACAATAAATATTTCTTGATTCTTAATTTTTTCGACCTTTTTGAGAATCTAAATTTTTCTATCTTCTATTTTTTGCGCTACAGGTCACTTTTCTGATTTAAGAAAAAACTCTTGTTTATTTTTTAAAACATCAGATTTGGTAAAGAACAAAAAAAAATTTTTTTCCCTTTGTCGTCTTTTTTATTTTTATTTTTTATTTTCTTTTTTTTCAATATTTCGAATACCATCGGTGTTCTTCATCAGGAAATTTGAGCAAAACTGTCTCCTTTGGTTGCAGTATTATGCCTAGAAAAAAAATTTTTTTTCCTTACAAAATCTGATTTTTTAAAAAATAAACAAGAGTTTTTTATTAAAATCAAAAAACAGAATCTAGAAAAATTTAGAAAATATTTCTATATATAATATTTTTTGACTTTATATATTTTTATATTTTTTTATTTATTTATATATTTTTTTTTAATTTTTCCTACCATAACAGTTGAAAGTTACTTCACTTACTTGAAACGATAGAAGAAAAAACGACAAGGACGTGGTTACCAGGGTGTACAAGAAATTTTCCGTTTTGAAATCGAAAAAGAGATGTAAATTAGAAGGAGTTATAGCTACTAAAGTAGTTATGGCGCACACCAAAGCCATTTGATAATTTTGAAGATTTTCCCTAAAAAAGAAAAGGTTTTTTGTATGTTAGCGAAAACGTTTAATGCTTCATAAAATGATATAATAAATAATAATCTTAAATTTAACAATACTTCTACATAGTAGATGTTTAGATCGGATAAAGATTCTTGAGTACATAATATAAATTGAAAAGTCGAAATCGAAGCAAATCCTGAGTCAAACAAGCTTGGTTTTGTTAAATGTCCCCTTTTAATTTAAATTTCCTCGTTTCATGTATTCGGCTACCGTTGTGCACTGTCTTGAACCCTCGCCTTCACCAATTTTTTCGACTTCGTACCGGTCATGTTTAAGTATTTTCATCACTCTGTACGGGCCTAAATACTTTGGGCGTAATTTCATTCCGGTACCAAATTGCGTAATGGCTACTAAGTCACCTATTCGGTGCTTTCTGCTTTGAACTCTTTTCTTGTCAAACAGTGTTTTGTTTTCAACCTGAATTCTTTTAATATTTTCTCGTGCCTCGTTTCTGGCTTCATCTAGTTCACTTTCAAATTCAGTAATCGCGATTTCCTGTAACATTTTCTTAAAAGGCAAAATTTTCTTTAACTCTCATCTGGATGCCTGTCATCAACTCAAAAGGCTTTTTTTGCGTACTTCTCGAGGGAGTGTTGTTCAAGATCTGTTAAATTCGAATTCTCTCCACACATTTTGCCTAACATGGGAACTATTATTCTATTGATTCATTCTACCTAGCCGTTGCCTCTGGGAACACCTTTCGCAATTAATAGGTGCTGAATGCCTTCTCTGGTGCAGTAGTCTTCGAAATCGTTAGAAGTAAACCCTGCTCCTCGATCGCTTATTATTCTTCTTGGATTACCAAACGTTGCCGATTGCTTCTCAGATTTCTCCAGCACCTCTTTACTGCCCGTACTTTTTGTTGGGTAGAACTAAACAAATTTGGTAAACGCCTCAACAATAAAAAAGTGTCGTTGTAGCTTTTGGCTGTGGTATCCAAGGGACCAACGTGATCAATGTGGTAGATCAAGAAGGATCGATCTGATTTGTCTATCGGATCAAGCATACCTTCTTTTCTGCCTACTTTTGCCTCCGATATGATACACTCTACACAGCCCTTAACCATTTTTTCTACCTTTGTCCTAAGTTTTGGAATAAAGAATTGTTTTTTGACTAGCTCTGCTGTCTTCCTTGTTCCAAATGACCTTGGCGATGAGCCATTCCTATGACTTCTTTTTGCAAATCTTCTGGCATCACTATAAGCTCTTAATTTGGATCTTTATATAGAACTCCATTTTTATATAGTAGTCTTCGTAAGGACTTACTTCCAGGGTTTTGGTTAGGGCTTTCGTCAAGCAGTCATTTTGTTATAGGCTTATAGGATATTGTAGCGTATCTTGCATCATCAAGCAGGAAACGCGACTCAGTACGTCTACGTGCCTCATTTACCTACCAGATCGGTGCTCAATGATGTAGTCAAAATCTTGTAGGAACAAGGCCCACTTTGACACTCTTAGTGATACGTTATCTTTTATAATTGCTTGCGCAAATGCGTTACTATCGGTTATGATTTTGAATTTCAGCCCCATCACGTATATTCGCCACTTTTTCAGCGCCTCTACGATGGCTAGTACCTCCAACTCGTAGGAATGGTAAGAGCACTGCTCCGTACCCATATTTACTTGTGTCCATATGGATTTCAGTATCGGCATTCGGATTGTACAGTCGCAACACTGGCTCTCTTTTTAATGCCGATTTAAGTTGTTCCACCGCTAACATTTCTTCATCTATCATAATTAATTTTTTGTCTTTCCTTAATAAATCAGTCAATGGTTTAGCGACCATGGCGTAATTTCTACTACAGCGTCAGAAAAACGATATTAAACCAAGAACTCTTTGCAAGGTTTTTACGTTAGTCGGTGTCTGAAAATTCTTTATTGCCGAGATTTTATTCCCTGACGGCGAAAAATTTTTAACTATGTACCCTAGAAACTGGATTAAGCGACAAAGGAATTGGCAGTCCATTTAACGATGCGAGTTCACTACGTGACAATATAACGATGTCATCCATGTATACGACAATAATTCCCTCTACAATTAGCTCATGCAATACAGCTGAAATGTAACGGCAGAAAATAGCAGGCAAGTTGCTGATGCCAAACGGTACGTACCGAAACTGGTACTGTCCGTTTGACGTGCAAATGAAGTGTATTTGCGTGACTCCTTTGCAACTGGCACGTGAGGAAACCCGTTTTTCAAGTCGAGCGTTGTAAATATTTTTTACTCCTGTAGTTTTTGTAGTACTTCATACTTCATAGGAAATTTGTCGCGAATTATTTTCTCATTTAGTTTCGTATAGTCGCAAAGTCTTTTCGTGCCATCTTTCTTTGAAAGCAAGACTACTGGCGAGGAGTATTTGGAAAATCTCGGCTTTATTATGCCTTCATCTAACCATTCTCTAACCTGCTTATTTATTATCTGTTGATCAGCGAACGACGTTCTGAATCATTTCTGTGATTGTGGCGATGTGTTTTTTGTCTAAATGTTCCAAACTCATTTCAATATTATCATACGATGCTGTCAGAACTAAACTCTCAAACTCTGCCCTCAGCTCAGCGATTGAATTAGCATCCAATGCTGGCCTGCGACGAGTTTCACGTTCCTCTGGGAACAGTACGGATTATCTCCCTATGAATTTTTTACGTTTTCCTCAAACAAGTTTATATCGTGTGTGTTATTTCTGAATCAAATGTCGCTTCCGATAACTGCTGAGTAAAGTATGTCTCCTTCTTTTACCACAAAGAAATTTACATCCAAATGAATTGATTCAAATTTTACATTTACCTTTTGTGTTTTTCCCGCCGATACCAGTCAAAGTCTTGATATTTGTCTCTATCTTGGCATCCGTTAAATTTAATAGCATATTATGTCCTAAGATACTCACATCACTTCCTGTATCAATTATTGCCAAAATTGTCTTACCGTAAATAAATAATTTTTTAAATATTCTTCTTGACGGAAGGTTTGTGTCTTCGGTAAGCGTGTGTACATTTCTTCTAGCTATTTGTGGTATTGCCTTTTTATTTAACGTGCACTCAAATAATATATGATTCTGCTTATTACACTTAAAACATTTTATTTCGTCGGTTTTACATTCTCTGGCCATATGTCTCATTACTTGTAGCATTTACTATAATATTTACGTGCTTCTCCTGTTTGCATCTCATATGCAACTCTGGGTTTAAAGCGAAGCAGTTTTCCCACAGAAAGGATTTTTTCATACACCGTTACACTCTCTTTGCGACTTTCTAATGTGCGCGATTGAATAATACTGATTTATTTGTGCTACTACTTGGAATACCTTCAATAAAGTATTCTATTATGCTCCTATCATCAATCTGAATAACGCCGATTTCCATTAAGGTGTACAAATATTGACGGAACAATTCATCGGGTCGCTTTCTTCGGTTTTTAAGTTTTCTGTGGACTGAAACCGCCGATGGTTTTGTGCTAAATTCATGAGTGAGGATTTCTTTAAGAGAGTACCAATTCCTTATGCCAGCTTGGCTTCTGACAAAGGCTTTGGCTGCTCCCTTTAACAAATGCTTACCATAAATATACTTTTGGAGGTTATACCACGGTATTACATGAGCACAATCCTCAAATTTTGTTATCCACGTTTCAACATTGTATATGCCCTCACCAGTGAATCTAGAGACTGAGTCTTCTATGTCTCTTAACGTAAAGTTAGATCGCGTTTAACTGGCTGTGACATTGCTGAAGCCGCGTCATTGAACTCCGAACTTTCTTAAGCATCTTTGAGGGAACCGAAATATTTTATCAGTCTTTCCTGCAAGTCTGTTTTTTGTACCACTTGTCGCTAATCCTAACCTCTCAAATCCTCAACTGTCAAACCCAAAATTTCCCTTAGTTCCACTTCAGACTCCCTGAACTACCCTCGTATACCGTCCGTGTAAATAATGTGGATTCGTATTACCGCTTATTACTATGCAATCTTCGATAATTCAAAAATGAAAAAAAAAAAACAAAAAATTTAATCAAAAATTTTATTATTTGATCGATGTAGGGCCAACGTTGTTCCCGGGAGAAAAAGAACGTTCTATAATTGTTGAGAGGTACGTCCCTCTTCCACAAAAAAGAAATATTTTTAAATAAATCAATCTCTCTTCCTATTTACGTTTCCGAACTGGGTTTGCCAATTTTAACGAAACTGTTAGGCAATTAATATATTTTCTTTTTTTTCAAATTTGTATTCCAAAACATAAAACATAAAAAAACATAAACATAAAAATTTTTGAAAACATTTTTTTCACACTTCTATTTTCATCTTCCAAATTATTATATATCAATTTATACAATCATCTTCCTTTATGCAAATTTTTCACTCTGAACTATAATATAGCAATATAACAGTTTAATATATCCGAATGAAAATTTTTCAATAATACTCTATGAGATTCCGATCAATATAGTATTTTTCATATAAATTTCCCATTCGGAAATTATAAATATAGCAATTTAATATTCTCAAATATGTCTTATAAATAACACAATTTTTGTACACCAATTATTGTTTAACCCTTTCTACGAACTTACGTTGTGTTATTAAAATAACTAAATTACATACTCTTCTCCTCTTTATAATATGTACTGCGATCAATGGTTTTATTCTAGGATGGTTTCGCTGCCTCCGCACTCACAATCTTCTTGCCTCTGCACTCACAATCTCTGCCTATGCATTCGTACTCTTTTCCCCTCTATTTAGTGTACTATTAATGTTGACTCTGCTAAATGTTGGTTATGCTGCCTCTGCACACGTACTTTGTTCTTCTCTTCTTAGTGACGCTACTGATATTGATTCTGCGAAACGTTGGTTCTGCTGCCTCTGCACTCGTACTCTGTTGTATCATCACCCTGTTTTGGCTCTGGCTGATTTTTATTTGTACATTATATTCTTTTCTCTTCCAATGCCCTTTAGTTTAGCGACATATATTGGTATAGTTTTCAATTTGTTTTATTTATTTTCGCTATCATTTTCCTTTTAAATATTTTTAATTTTGTTGCTTTATGTTCTTCTCATATTGATGTACTTATGTATGTATGTTGTTTGAAGTTTTTACCGCAATGTGTCTGTATGTTTTATGAATTTGTTCTTGTTATTACAATTATGCTCAATGTCCACTCTTTTCCTTGTTGTTGGTAATTTAACATTTGTCTTGAATTGCCACACTTGCTTGAAGTTTTTTTTCTTTAAAAGTTTTAGAGTTTTGGTGGTTGAAACTTTTTAAATAAATGTGGTGTGTGTGTTCTATATTATTTATTTTTTTTTTTTACTTTAGTCTTTTCGTTTGACTCTCACAAAATTTACTGTGTTCTTTTTTTCTTAAAGAAAACTGTACTTGACCTCGCGAACTTTCTGTTTTATATTAAAAAGTGTGATCGCAAGACCGGAATGAGCCCCTAAATTGTGGTGTTCCGGGTGGAAAGAAAACTCAATAGTTCTTTAGTTCATAATGTTTAATTCAATTCTCTCATATTTCACCAAAGTAAGTAGGTAATTATAGTAATGAGGTAAGTATAATTTAAAGTGTTTGTATTATGAAATAGTTTTAAATATGGTAAGTATTCACGCATAAAATGTTATAGGCATTTAATTAACTATTTAATAGGTAAGTATAATTAGCACACTATTCTTTCCTCGATTTAACTCTTTAAGGCAACAACGATTTCCCACACTACACACGACTTGCACTCTTAACGGCCAACCTCTACTTACATCTTGTACGGTTAAATCTCGTCGGTGTTGTCCCTTATGTCCTTATATATATATATATATATATTTGAGTACTTCAGTTAAAATTGTTTGCACTATTTGCCTATATGGATGTATCTGTGCACAAAAATATATTAGTTTTACTTGCATTATTGTAACTTTATTTTTAATTCCTATTTTCTTGTTTTAAACTGTTGAATATAACTTAAACTTTGTTGCCAAATTACTACCCAATACTGTAATATCAGACTTGTTCTTGTTCTAATGTATTGATCATTAGTCAAGTACCGTGCTACATTCTTTAGGAAAGGTGTAATAACTTTTATCTTGCTATGTTTGAAATGTTAATAACTTTATTTACTTTCTATTTGTGTTTTATTTTTATTGGTAATTAAAACGACGGGATGTTAATTTTTACTTTGTCTCTTTATTTCTTACAATATTAGCTCAGCTAGGAGCAGTGTAAAACCAGCTCAACTAGTAGCTAGGAAGATTGAACAAAGATTGATTTTCCTTCTCAATTGCAGTCGCTTATATACCGACTGTGAGAAGTTATTAGTAGTCTAGTAATTAATTATTAATATTAATTGTATACAAATATTATTATAAATATTTTTGTTATTACGAAAACTGAAATGTGATCTAGTTCCTATTGCATTTATTTTGGGATTTCTTTCCACAAAATAAATGTGTCACTTGAAACTCAACGATCGACACACACACGATAGGTGTATTCCTGTTGAAGCTCATTCAGTCATTGCATGGATGTAAAGTATAACAACAACAACAATAAGTGCATTGCTAGTGCATTGCATTTGAGTAATTTGATTTAAACTTTGAATTTGTTTTGTTAATGACTGCGTGTGTGAATATTTGATATTTACATTAGGGTGGTTCCACTACAAAGGGATGGAGAACAGATGAGACAGGTGATGAAAGTAGAAGGATAGTTACGGAAATTATCTGTCGTATAAGACAGCACAGCGACCAGTGACCATGTCTTCATTAATGAGCAGCCCCACTGACAGTCAATTTTTTAATTTTGTAGTGAAAAAACAGCCTAGGTCTTTATTGGGAATCGAAGCCACAATCGCCAGACTGATAAGCTAGTACACTACCTACTAGTCTACAGGGGCACCTTAACTTTTTTATTGATAATTATTTTCTTTTAGAACTTCAATAAATCATCTTCATAACACTGGCGCCCATTGAAGTCTTTTTGTGGGATCAATATCAGCTAGGCCAGCCGTTGCACTATCATTTTTGGCTATGATATCTCCGTATCCGGTAAACCAAGTCGTTCAATTTCCTGATCACATTGTATGGTTCCTACCATGCTTCCTCCCAGCGGTTTCGTGTGTTATGGGCTAAATAGTAGAACCATTTATCCTTCTGTAAATCCCTCCTCGATAACACCTAGGTTTCATTATGGAATTGCTTTCTTTATCATGTAAGCTGGCACAACAATTAAGTCTGCAGCGATAATGAATTCATCGTCAGCGACAACAAATACGTGATCTGCGCTGGTGTTTCCAACAGTCAGCCTCACGCTAGCCATTCCATAGACCGTGGCTGATTTTCCATTAGCCGTGCGCAGTCGTATATTACGTAACGGTTTCATTGCACCTTTTACTAAATAGAGCCCTTTTATGGACCGGAACGGTGCTGTGTGCATGGTCAAAACCTGCTTCTACCTTTTGATGAGCCAGCAGCAGTCTTTTCTTTATTCATTATTCAAATTTTAATTTCTTACAAGCTAACTTACACACTAAAATGCACTTACGAACTGTGCGCGGTGGGAATATGCAAACATTGCATATTGCATGAGTTTGAATTTGTGCAGACAATCACATTCCAACTAGATGTGGGGCATGGCCATGACGACACAGTCAAACACACTACAATAGATTTTTTCTTTACAGATGTGCAGTTGCGCTGCAAATGTCGGACCTTATCCTCTTTTCTTCAAATAGTTGTTAAAATATCTCTTTTATTTCGCTTTTTTACCTTTGCATTTTTGAGCATAAGCCTCAAAACGTCGCACCTTATAGGCTTATGATTTATCAATGGCTTTTGCGGTGTCCTAGGCCAGCGCTTACAAGATGGTTTGCGCGTAGAATGCTTTATGCGCTGCACAAACCGCATATCTAGCATCTGGGTCCCTTATGCCATTCACAAACGTTTAAATTTTAAACAGATGCTGGACAAAATTTTCAATTTCCACGGCGAAAATTTGCAGCGTTGTATGTGCTCGTAATTATTCCTGCAACCACCAGCTGCTGCAGAAATAGCTCTGTAGCTTTTTCTTCATTGCCTCATTCATTTTTGTTGGCCACTGTTCCGAATTGAAATATAAACATATTAAAAGGTGCGATGCCGTCAAAGCTCGGAGTGCTCAGAATGCTCAGTAACGACTCTCACCGGTATCTCTCGAATATGAAGGTTGCTCCTTTGTATTTTTAGCTCATGCAATTCTCATATATTTTCTGGCATCCTTTTTTGTATTTGTATCACCATATAACACTGTTGGTTATAGCTTTGTTGAAATGCATCTGGAAGTTTTAGCATCAATTTTAGGTTTGTTGTCTCTAGAACTTTCTTGAATTGCATATAAAAGATTTGCGTTTGTAGACCTTTATTCCGTTTTTGTCAGATTTCTCAGAAAACTACGCAGTTTGTAAAATACACAATAGGCAATTTCTTTTACTTTTTTTACTGATAATTATTTTTTTAAATTAAACAAATCATCGATTTCTCAGAAAACTACGCAGTTTGTAAAATACACAATAGGCAATTTCTTTTACTTTTTTTACTGATAATTATTTTTTGAAATTACACAAATCGCCTCCGTAAAAATATGTAATTTGAAAAAATAAAGAAAATATTTGTAAACAAAATTTTACAAAAATGCGAAGTGCGCGTGTAATTGAAACAAACAATTTTATTATTTGGAATAATTTTAAAATTTTTTGCATAATATATTATTTATGAAAATATCAAAAAATATTTATGTTTAAGGAATCAAACACAAATTAACGTAAATTTTATGCTTTAATTTTATTTATTTTTCAATAAGATCCTAGCTTTTCAAAATACGTCCTATTCCACCACATATCATCGCCAAACAAGACCATGCGGGCTTATGAACCCAACTACAAAAACAAAATAAAATTCTGAAAAGGACAGCAAAACACATAAATAAAATTTATTCTAAAAAAAAAAAACAAAAAATTAAATATACCTTAAATGTTCTGAAATTATCATAATACATATTGCTACGTTTATTGAATTCTTTAATGGCAAAATACGATTTAATTTCGACAATTATTTACTTATTCGCATTTATACACAAAATTATACCATGGTAACTTTACAACTTTAAAGGATAAACACTGCTGCATCAACTGTTGTGTCTTCACTTGATCACGTTCATCATTAGGCTGACTAATTCATAAGTGACGACATTAAGAAAGTTCCACAATCGCATTCACCACACATGCCATCGTTATCACTTCTGATTGTTATTCCTGGTTCGTGGAGTTTAAATGTAGTGTGTTGTTGTTATTTTGTGTTCATTGCATTCTTAGTAACTTCTTGATTGTGTTAACGCACACAATTTAACTTTGTTTTTTAATCGTCACATTTCACAAGCATTTACCCACAAATTCTTCTCTTTTTTGCTTTAAATAGTTTCACAGTAAACAAATTCGTTTGCCGAATTTTATTTGTTAAAAAATTTGTCAAATGAAATATAAGGAAACATGCCTTACATGCAGTCACATTTAAAAAATATAAAGCTTAAAAATATATGATCAAAGCGTAAAAAACGCAAATTTTATACAGAACAAATAATTGTTGTTATTTATAATCGATTGTTAGCCCAAAGAGCCTAATTAATCAAGGATATGGTTATATATTTTATACAAAGTGACTAATATAGTACGTAAATTCACTTCCACAAGCAGCTCCTTAAAAAAGAATCGAACAACATTGTCGGCATGCTGATGAGATAACTTATTTAATAGTGGATTATAATTAAAGGATAAGAATAATGTTTGTTAAAATCTAGGAACACAATTACAGAGTTTAATTTTCTGTTTAAATTGTCTTAATAACTTAAGTGGATCTAAACTTAGCATTAGCATTTTTTCTTAATCATTAATGAATCACTATGCTCTTGTTACTGACCCCTTTAAACATAAATCTAAGTATTTTAGAAGTAACATTTAACCTACTAACTAGTCTATAATCTAATGCAGTATAACCGAACAAAGCCGTTGCAACCATTAGCAACCGTCATTGCTATTTTCCAGCAGTTCGGAAAGTTTGCTTTTGTTATATTATCTATATATATATATATATAGAAAACAAAAAAAAATAATTTTTCTTTATCTTTTAATCTCCAACAAAATGTTACAAAAAACGAAGCGATCTGGTGGCGACACGGAGTTCGCCAGGTTTGCTAGTTGATAGTAAATATTAATGACCTAGAAATACTTCGAAAAAAAATTCTTAGACCCATTATTATTTATCGGTCCAGCGAAATTGTTGAATTACTGTAAAGGTGATATTATAAGACTACGGTTGAACTCCTCAATATCAACACATCTTCACTGCCATTTATGCAACTGGAACTTAGTCCATTCTATATTGGCTGTTGCGAACAACACGCGCAATTGTAAACATAATGCGTCCACCAAACTTAACATCTATTTGTCCTTGCACCTTAAGTTTTGGCGATTGCACTTCCATTTCGCTTTGTTCCCAGGACCTGCCTTCTAAAGGGAGATTTGCATCTACAATACACTATAGTTTTTATACCAACGTTTAGTCACGTTATCAGATTAGACTCTTGTGCAATATACGATTTATATTGCAGACATAAATTCCTCACCACTAAAAAATTCATATATAACCCAGTATTAAGGTCATCCACTTAATTGCGTCAGCATGCCTAAAGGCTTGCTCACTTAATAAGTCCTTATGAACGTAATACACAATTTTTGAATTTAAAAACAAAAAAAATTCGAAAAATATTATAAGAGTTGAAGAGTTTTTGGATGAAGCTATGCAACAGACACAAGTATTCAGGTAATAATGCAGGCGTGAGGTGCAAAAAAATCAACTTACGACCAAACTGACCACTGTCAATGTGTTTTCTGCTGAAAGCAGTAATAACGCTTTAGCTGCCGTTGAAATATTTCATGTAAATTTATACTTGGTGATAAAAATCTGTCTAGAAGAACAACGGCTAGCAAAAGAATTTAAAGTTCTTAAAATGCGTTTCGAGATAAAAACTTACAAACATAGTTTCAATCTTTGGCAGACATTTCAGGTCAGTCTTCGTCTACTCGTCGAATTTTTTACGAAGAGCTTTATGTGCTAGTACTGAAATTTAGTGGCGTTAGTCTTCAGTATATTTTAAAGCGGCTTCATGTTTTTTAAAAATTATGCAAGAAAGGTAGGTTTCAATAACCATGATCTATTATTGGCACTAAAGTGATAATTTGATAAATTACAATGAAATAAAATACTAAATAGACCGCACGATTACGAACGATAAAGCCGAGTATCAAATTAATCCAATGCTTAATCGAATAAACAACGAAGAATTCACAAAGCTGAAGTTAAAAATGGTTAAGAGTCTAATTTAAAAAGTTATGTTAGATATTTTAATTGTTCTCAATTAAGAACTTGTGCCAAAATGTTACAAAAAACGAAGCGATCTGGTGGCGACACGGAGTTCGCCAGGTTTGCTAGTTGATAGTAAATATTAATGACCTAGAAATACTTCGAAAAAAAATTCTTAGACCCATTGTTATTTATCGGTCCAGCGAAATTGTTGAATTACTGTAAAGGTGATATTATAAGACTACGGTTGAACTCCTCAATATCAACACATCTTCACTGCCATTTATGCAACTGGAACTTAGTCCATTCTATATTGGCTGTTGCGAACAACAATCGCAATTGTAAACATAATGCGTCCACCAAACTTAACATCTATTTGTCCTTGCACCTTAAGTTTTGGCGATTGCACTTCCATTTCGCTTTGTTCCCAGGACCTGCCTTCTAAAGGGAGATTTGCATCTACAATACACTATAGTTTTTATACCAACGTTTAGTCACGTTATCAGATTAGACTCTTGTGCAATATACGATTTATATTGCAGACATAAATTCCTCACCACTAAAAAATTCATATATAACCCAGTATTAAGGTCATCCACTTAATTGCGTCAGCATGCCTAAAGGCTTGCTCACTTAATAAGTCCTTATGAACGTAATACACAATTTTTGAATTTAAAAAAAAAAAAAATTCGAAAAATATTATAAGAGTTGAAGAGTTTTTGGATGAAGCTATGCAACAGACACAAGTATTCAGGTAATAATGCAGGCGTGAGGTGCAAAAAAATCAACTTACGACCAAACTGACCACTGTCAATGTGTTTTCTGCTGAAAGCAGTAATAACGCTTTAGCTGCCGTTGAAATATTTCATGTAAATTTATACTTGGTGATAAAAATCTGTCTAGAAGAACAACGGCTAGCAAAAGAATTTAAAGTTCTTAAAATGCGTTTCGAGATAAAAACTTACAAACATAGTTTCAATCTTTGGCAGACATTTCAGGTCAGTCTTCGTCTACTCGTCGAATTTTTTACGAAGAGCTTTATGTGCTAGTACTGAAATTTAGTGGCGTTAGTCTTCAGTATATTTTAAAGCGGCTTCATGTTTTTTAAAAATTATGCAAGAAAGGTAGGTTTCAATAACCATGATCTATTATTGGCACTAAAGTGATAATTTGATAAATTACAATGAAATAAAATACTAAATAGACCGCACGATTACGAACGATAAAGCCGAGTATCAAATTAATCCAATGCTTAATCGAATAAACAACGAAGAATTCACAAAGCTGAAGTTAAAAATGGTTAAGAGTCTAATTTAAAAAGTTATGTTAGATATTTTAATTGTTCTCAATTAAGAACTTGTGCCAAGCCTACTCGACAAATGGGATCATTTTTTTGTGTGACTAATTGGATATTATGACAAATATAACCAAATGGACTTAAGGTATTGAAATAGGATAGGAAATCAATTCCTTTAACATCGTTTATCACACCACATGGTCAATTTGAATATCTAAGAATGTACCTGCAAATTTTCAAAGATTTTTAATATATTTCCTGATTTAATTATCTCTCGTGAAATATGATATCTCAATAGCATTAGAGGATTTGTACTCTCATTTAAAGATATTAAAGAAAGCCTTTTTTCGTTTATTTGAAAAAGGCTTAGAACTTAAATTTAAAAAATTTTAATTAGGGTATAATGATATCAAATATTTAGAATATGCAGTCAATTGTCAAGATATTAGCCTTCCAATAGCTACGAATCGAAAGGAATTGCAATAGTGCATTAGACTATTTTCACATTTTAGAAGATTTGTTGCCTCATTTTATAAAATAGCAAAACTAAGAGAAAAAAAGTAAAAGTTTTTTAGCTATTCCAGCCTATGAATGCTTTAAGAACCAATTTTAGCAATTTGAAATTCAGCGTAGGAAACAGTTACTCTCTGATGCTAATGCACTCGAATTTGATGCTGTCTTAATTCAAAAACAGATTTCCGACGAAGAGTCTCATTATCAGAGTTAAAAACGTTATCAATTATATATGCCCTTCGTCGATTTCGTACGTTCTTGGATTGTAACAGGTTGTATGCTATAGAATAGCATGATGGACCTTAGAATTAGTAAATTATAACTATTCCCAACATCGCACTTATTTTTCAATGGGTCATGTAGACGCTTTAATGAAATAGATACACAAATCCAAATATATCAGAATCGAGATGGAAGTATCAAGACATTAGCATTTAAGTTACAGAATAAAGATGATGACGATTTTGAATTATCCGATTAATTAGTCTTTTCTAAAGGAGAGTTGAATAGTTTACTTTTGCATGTACCTCGCAACTAGGAAGAGTGTTTTGGACATCTTGGTGTTAACATATCTTTTATTCAAATAAAATACAACTGTTGGTTTCCAAACTTGAAAAAGAATACCAAACAGTACATTCAAATATGTTTAAAATGAAGAATAAGCAATGCAAAACGAACAGAATTCATATAACTATCCTAAAAATCCTTTACCGTTTAATACCATTCACATTGATCATTTTGGACCAATACAATCGTTGTGTTCAATCCATGCGCTATATTGGCTATAGTGCATAGATCCACAAAACTCGTTTCTCTGTCACTGTTAAAGTATTTTAATTACTATAGCAGACGAAGATGCATCATATCTGAGATAGGTTTTTGTTTTACTTCAAATGAATTAAAAGAATTTATTAGGGATAATAATATTGAACTCGTTAACAGAATTTTAAAGTTAATACTAAGTAAACTCTTTTAACCCTTAAAACATGCGGATGGGTCATCAAAACCGTCTGAAATTGAATTTGCAATTAATGATTCTATCCACAGTACTAAAAAAGAAACTCCTAGCTAGGGTTTGCAATACCGGGATACCGAATACCGGGATACCGGACATTTTCAATACCGTGCAATACCGGTATTACACGAAACTTAAATACCGGTTTCCGGTATTACAATAAAACTAAATTTTAACTTAGTTACAAATTTCTAAATGATTCAATAATAAAAAACTTATAATAAACTTATAATTTAACTTCAAATGATGGCAGCACTACACATAGCTGTCAGCTGTTATTGCATACAAGTTTTTTGTGATTCCCCAAAGTTATTGTGAAATTGTGTTATTTGTTTGTTGGATATTTAAAACTTAAAATAAATCGTAATCATAAAAACAGATTTCAATTTTAATAAGAAAATATTAAAATTAAATATTGTTAGTAATTTTATTATTTGTGCTTGATTCCTTTAAATAAATATTTCATGATATTCTCACGAAATATTTATTACAAAAATTTTTATTAAAAAATAAACATTTTATGATATTCTCATAAAACATTTATTTCAATAAAAATAAAAAATATTTGAAATGTATTACTGCGGGGGAGAGCATATCCATATTGCAATTTCACTTTCGCTCACAAAGCTCATCAGTGAATTTTACCCCAATATTGTATAGAAAAACCTAAAAGTCTTATATCTAAAGCCAAACTGATTCCATGAGAATTTTTCCATAAAATCATTATAGCATAGACAGCAAGACTCAAAAACACTTCTATAAAAACACAGCAAAACATTTCAAAACAACAAAAAACATTGTTTATTTTCAATCATTTCTACATAAGGGTTGCCATTGGAAACCATTCATATGTAATTTGAAAATTCAGAAAATAAAAAATATTTGTAAATAATTTGGAAAGTGTAAGAAATGCAATAAAATAATGAAAGCTCAGGGAGGTAGTACAAGTGGTCTACATACCCATCTGAAGACATTGCATCAAATTAATTTTAAAAAAGGAATGTTCCTAGCTCCAATACTTTGACTATTAGAAGTGGGTAAGAACCATCAACCTCTAAACTAAAAAAGAGTTCAAGTGCAAAAATATCATCATTTTTTGTTTCTGATATGGACAATTCTTTGGCTGCAGTTTTAGCTCGAATGACGGCATGTGATGGTTTATCCTTTAACATTTTTCGCTCTTCGATTGATATCAGGAAAGGTTTAGCTGCCAGAGGATACGAAAATATACCAAAATCTGTAAATTCGATAAAAAAATTAGTTATGGAGTATAGTGGAAAAATTCGTGACCATATAATTAAAGAATTAGCGTCACAAATGCTTTCGGGTCAGAGATTTAGTCTGACATTTGATGAATGGACATCGGTAAAGAATCGACGTTACTTAAATGTAAATGTTCATTCAGTAACAAGAAATTCTGGAACTTAAGATTGATCCGTGTACATGGAGCCTTGCCTGCAAAAAAGTGCGTCGAGCTGATTGAAGAAAAACTTAAAATGTTTAGACTTTCTTTAAATAAACACATTGTGTGCATTACTACAGATGGTGCATCTGTTATGGTCAAAGTTGGAAAATTGATTTCTCCAAGTCAACAACTTTGCTTAATTCACGGGATACAATTGGCTGTAATTAAGGTTCTTTATACGCCAAAGTTTAGAAAATGAAGATGAGGTCACAGATGAATCTGATTCCGAGAAGTTTGATCCCGTGGAAGACTATAACATGGACACAAGAGATGAAATTGAGAATAATATTGATGATATTGACAATGGTTTAACTTTAATTCAAGTTAACAATAAAGGTAATTCTTTGCTTATTCATAAAAAGATAGGTCCATTGATTCAAAAAGTTAGAAAAATTGTAAAGTTATTTAGACGTTCGCCAACTAAAAATGATAGAGTTTTACAGAAACATGTCAAAGAACAGTTTGGAAAAGAAATGAATTTAGTTCTAGATTCTAGAACGCGCTGGAATAGCTTAGTTGCTATGCTAGAACGCTTTGTCCTATTAAAGACTTGCATTCCAAAGGCTCTCATTGATTTGATTTTAAATGCCGGCGAAAATTCGTTTTCGGAAAATGAATTTATTTTGACATCAACAGTTATTTCAGTATTTCTTCCAATTAAATTAACTGTGGAGGATCTTTGTCGTCAAGATGCCACTCTTATAACTGCAGATGCCACGTTACAATTCATGTTTAATCAATTGACAGAACAGAGTAATGAATTCAATGAAGAACTTGAATTAATAAGACAACAATCATAAGTAAAATTTTATACTTATTGCAACGCTTGTATTACACCAATAATAATGATACTGACAACATAGCAGCCTCTTCTATTCAAGATGAAATAAAAGAAGATCCAAAATTTATGTAATTTTTTTTATAATTGAATTGTTTTTGTGAATTAAATAATTTTTATTTGTTTTTTAATTGAATTTATTTTTATATTAACAGCTTGTTTTGTCCTCGATTAATTTCTTTAACTATACCGGTATTAATACCGGGATCCCGGTATCAATAAAATCAAATACCGAAATACCGGTTTTAGAAATTCGGTCCGGTATTGCAAACCCTACTCCTAGCAGACTTCTTTTTGAAGAAAATCAACTTTGAGCTATAATTAATTAACTTAATGAATATTTAGAAGTTAGAAATACGGAAGTGAAGGATAAAAATTTTAATAAACAATGATTTTAAGCTTTAGAGGGGATTAAAAAATCTCAAAAATATAGTAAAAACTACTTGAGAAATTTAGTCATTACGTTGTTATCAAGCAGAATAACAATAATTCACACAAAGAAGAAAAATTATGCGAAAAGCATAATGCATCTTACATTATTAGTAAAAAACTGTATAAGAACTGTACAATGTAGTGCAAGATATTGAAAATTGTCAGTTGAGGTTACTGTACAAAAGCATTATTGAAAAATTATGTCACTAAAGAGTCACCCTTCCTAAATTATTAAAAAAAATCTACTTTTTATTTATCTATTTTAAATATGCTAATATATATCTATTTATAACTGTTAATCAGTTATAAAAAATCTGTTATCAAAACTTAATAAAATAAAAATACCACCAGTAGGTCTTTTTAAATTTGTTTTGCAAAATTTTGTGAAAAAAAGTAAAAATGGAAGGTAATAAAAATTTTTAACATAAAATCGTGTAATAATTTTATAAAAATTATACAGTTATGTGTCGCGGAGAGCATTATTCCTCTGAAAAACGCGAACTAATAAAAAAATTTCCGTCTAAGGTAAATCGTATTCCCAAGCAAGGGAATTGGTGGGCTGTTCCAATAAAATGATAATAAATGCCTTAAGATATTAACAAAAGGTTGAATCCCGTGGCAGGAAGCGAGTATTGTCACCCTTAACAGTAAAACGGTTAGTACGGACGACTAAAGCAGATTCCTTTATGGCAGCTACGGAGCTCAAAAAAACATTGGATGTGCCGCCGAACGTGGAAACTATTGGCAAAAGGAAAAGTGGAGAAATGTGCTATGGACTGACGAATTCAAAATTGTTCTTAATGGTGGAAATGATTCCAGATGTTTTGTCCGTACACTACCTAACGGTGTATACAAACCACAATTCACAGCAAAAACTATCAAACATAGAGGCCATAGTATTATGGTATGGGATTGCTTCTCGTATCAAGGTGTGGGTCCTATATATTGGACCAAACCGTTATGGATTCATCGGTTTATGTAAAAATCCTTGATGAAATTATGCTGCCATATGCTTTGTACGAAATGCCGTGGATGTGGGTCTTCCAGCAAGACAATAACCCCAAACACACCAGGAAAATGGCAAAAAATAGTTCGATAATTTTATTAATGTATTGGCGTGGCCTGCACAATCCCAAGATTTGAACCCTATCGGATATCTGTGGACGGACATAAAGAAGGGTGTATCTACAATAAAACCAACGAGCGTTGAATGGCTTTGGAAGGCTGTCCATCAAAGTTATAATGCCAGCATTTAGTGGATTCCATTGGAAGGCGTTCTGTCGCAGTAATAGCAAACAAAGGGCACACGACAAAGTGTTGAAGCCATACAATTAATTTATCTAAAATATATCTCAGTGAAATTTTTGGTTTATTTTAAGAAAGACCACTAATTTTTGTTAAAAATGGACTGTAGTGCTCTAGTTTTTACTGTGTAGTTTTAAGTTTTGTATTTAAATTATTAGCGTATTATAAACTGCTAAAACAACTAAATAATTTTTATACGATAATATATATTTTGTAATATATTTTTTATTTTTCTATATAATTCTAAGAGATTGCTGTAAAAAGGAAAACATATGCATATTTAAATATAACAGATGGATTACGGGGTTTATTCCTAATAACTAATATTGCACAAAAAACGTTATAACTCTAATCTCATCAGGTACATAAGTATTCTCACGGATATTAAAGGTATAATTAAAAGTATGAAGAAAGTATGATCAATTTTCATCTTGTGAGGTATCTGCAGTCCAACAGCTTACTTAGCGATCGACAGTATGACTTCCGTAAGGGGCGCGCTACGCGACTTGCAAACCTTTCTGTCTGAGCAATGGTGTAATTCCATGCATCACTTCGGAGAAAATAAGGTGATGGTTCTGGATATTTTCAAAGGATTCGATAGAGTGTGGCATAACGCACTTCTATCAAAATTTGCTGCTTTTGGTGTCGGTGATAACTTCTCTAGATTTATATCTAGTTTTCTCAGAAATCGCACTGTACGAGTTGTTATAGATGGGATTTCATCAGACGAGTTCATGATTAATTCTCTCTCCTACACTTGAATTTTTGAGCTAAGCTGTAAAATTAAGTTATTCTCAGCAATTTATACTTAAATGCCCTTAACGTGATGTGTAACTATTGTCCTCCCCGGGCTGGGAATGGGTGATTTAGGCGCCTGCTGCCTTTCTTAGATGTGTTAGCCGTTTCTCAGGCTCCCTCATCGGAATCGAACCCTGATTCCCTGTTACCCGTAGCAACCGTTTTAGTCCTAAATAGGGCGATCATGCGATCGCTTGGTTTTAGTCTAATAAAAACATACGTCCCAAAGGTCCGTGTTTATAATGCATGTATTAGCTCTAGAATTACCACAGTTATCCAAGTAACTGCTGACGATCTAAGGAACGATAACTGATATAATGAGCCTTTTGGGGTTTCACTATTAATTCTTGTATACTAAGCATGCATGACTTAATCTTTGAGACAAACATATAACTACTGGTAGGATCAACCAGAATAATGTTTTTTTAAATTTTCAATTAAACGAAAAATCAGCATATTTATATGGGTCTTTTCGTCATTTCCATACTTAATAATACTTATTTTTTCATTTTATAGCATCTATCTATAATATAAAATAAGTCGGGTGTTCCTTCAGAACGCACGAACCGATTTCCACGGTTTTGCATTCGTTGGAAAGGAGTCCGAGCCGTTAGAATTATAGCAAAGAAAATCCAGGAAAAATTTCAAGAGAAAAACAGGAAAACAGAGAAAATTATTTTTCAGATATAGCCCGATCTCTGATACATAGCATGTATTACAACGGCACCAGTACGTGGTGTATATTACGCAATAAGTACGTTTCATTTTAAGTAGATGGCGCCATGCACACAAAATTTGATAAAAAAATTGTTCTTTTGCAGCATTATATACATACGAAGTATGCTTCTGCAATCCATTGAACAATTGTCACATATTTATTTAAAAGCATACTTTTAGCATTATCTTGAATAAAAATAAAAGAAAATAAAAAAGTTTTGACATAAGTATAAATTTATAATGAACAACAAGACGGTGCATGGACCGTGCGGCGCATTAAATCCATGATCGCCTTGCATGGCTGATGGAAAGTGCACAAAACGATATCAATTAGTTGCTGAAACAGTCGCAGCGAACGATGAATATCCAGTTTATCGTCGACGTTCAAAAGAAAATAATGGTCAAACTATCAAAGTTAAAGTTTAAAATCAAGAGATTCACATTGATTAGAAATGAATGCATTGTACCATATTGCCCGCTGCTATCACGAATTTTCGAAACACATGCGAACGTTGAAAGTTGTCATTCGGCCAAATCAGTCAAATATTTGTGCAAGTTCGTCACAAAAAAGCAGCGACATGGCTGTGTTTGGTATTGGGTTGGAAAATGCGAATGACAAAATCAACTTCCAAATGGGCAAATACGTCAGTACTAATGAAGCACTATGGCGATTATTGTCATTTCAAATTCATGAAAGATATCCCACAGTTGTACATTTGGAAAATGGACAAAAAGTTTACTTCACTGAGGCTAATGCGGCACAACCAGCTGAGAGACCACCTTCGACAATATTGACTAGCTTCTTTGCAATGTGTGAAGTAGATCCACTCGCAGCGACGCTGCTGTACGTTGAAATGCCCAAGTATTCCACTGATGCGCTAGGTCGCTGTATACTGTTCATCCTAGAAATGATGAATGTTTTTATTTGCGACTGCTGTTGGTAAATGCACGTAGACCAAAGTCAATTGCGCATTTGAAAACTGTGAATGGCCACCAATGCCAAACATATCGAGAAGCATGTCAACTATTGGGTTTGCTGTAGAACGATTCTAATTGGGATTTAACACCAGCGGATTCAGTTGTTTCATCAAATGCGTACCAAATACGAACGCTGTTCGCAATTATCATCACCACATGTTTCCCTTCACAACCAATTCAGTTATGGAGTAAATACAAAGACGACATATTGCATCGCTTGCGCATTCGAACGAATAATCGCGACATGCAAATAGCCGATGAAATATACAATGAAGGATTGATACTAATTGAGCATCAATGCTTCACTATTGCAAACAAGCTATGATTGAAGTAGGAATAATTGCGCCAAATCGATCGATGCACGATGCCTTCAACCAAGAATTAAATCGAGAGCTGCAATACAATATTGATACATTGCAGGAATTCGTTCGAAATAATGTGCCGTTTGTGAATGAAGCGGTGGACAATAATACTGGTGGTCTAATTTTCCTGGATGCACCTGGAGGAACAAGGAAAACATTTGTCATTTCATTGATTTTGGCCACTATTTGATCAAGATGTGACACAACTTTGGCGTTAGCATCATCTGGAATTGCGGCGACTCTTCTAGACGGCGGTCGTACAGCACATTCTGCGCTTAAGTTGCCACTCAATTAAAATACAATTGATATTCCGACATGCAATATTTTTAGATCCAGTACAATGGGAAAATTGTTGATGCAATGCAAGCTGATTGCTTGGGATGAGTGCACAATGGCAAATAAGAAATCACTTGAAGCACTTAACTTCACAGTGAAGGATCTTCGACGAAATAATAACATCTTTGGCGGCCTGATGATATTGTTGGCAGGCGATTTCAGGCAGACATCGCCTGCATATGACTTGAATGCTTGCCTGAAGGCATCACCTGTGTGGAATAACGTAAAAATATTATCGTTAACCACTAATATGAGAGTTCAACTTTAAAATTATCAAAGTACTGCACAATTTTCCAAACAATTGTTAGCTGTTGGAAATGAAAAAGTCCCAGTTAATGGGACAGCTGGATTAATTACTCTTACCAACGACTTTTTCCGATTAGTAGACTCTCAATTAGCTCTTATTAAAAATGTTTTCCCAAACATTAGTGAGAATTATCAGAATTATGCTTGGTTAAATAAACGAGCAATTCTGTCTCCAAAGAATAATGATGTACACGCACTGAATTTCACCATTCAATCAGAAATCGATAGCGATTTGGTGACATACAAATCCGTTGACTCCATAAAAAATCCCGATGATGCACGAGTTACCACGATTTACACCACATAACTTGCAACTCAAAGTTTGTTCAGCTATTATGATATTGCGTAATTTGAATCCACCCCGACTTTGCAACGGTATTCGACTTGCGGTGAAGAGACTTATGCCGAATTTGGTTGAGGCAAACATTATTAACGGAAAGTGAAAACGCAGGTGAAAATGTATGTATTCCTCGAATACCAATGATTCCGACGATTCAAATGATTGCAATTTCAGGTTCGCCTTGCGTTCGCAATGACAATTAACAAGGCGCAAGACCAATAGCTGAAAAATTTAGAAAATCATTGTTTTGCACATGGGCAGCTATACGTTGCGTGCTCAAGAGTTCGGAAACCATCCGCTTTGTTTGTGTTAACGTCAGATCATAAAACAAAAATTGTGGTTTACCAAAGAGCACTTCAATGAAACGGATAATTTGCGGACACGTATAACGCTTCCATTTAGTATTTACTTTAAATTTACTTTCATTTTTTACTTAGAGAAGTTCAATTAAATTCCACTTCATTTTTGTAATCGAAATGAATTCATTACTCGTGTGCAATGAAATAAAATTTTTCCTTTTCAAATATAAAACAAAAAAAAAAATAACTTTTCTTTATCTTTTAATCTCCAACGAAATGTTATAAAAAACGAAGCGATCTTGTAGCGAAACGGAGTTCGTCGGGTTTGCTAGTTAATAATAAAAATTAGTGACCTATAAATACTTCGAAAAAAAAATCCTTAGACCCATTGTTATTTATCGGTCCAGCGAAATTGTTGAATTACTGTAAAGGTGATATTATAAGACTACGGTTGAACTCCTCAATATCAACACATTTTCATTGCCATTTATGCAACTAGACCTTAGTCCATTCTATATTGGTTGTTGCGAACAACACGCACAATTGTAAACACAATGCGTCCACCAAACTTAACATCTATTAGTCCTTGCACCTTAATTTTTGGCGAATGCACCTCCATTTCGCTTTGTTCCGAGGACCTGCCTTTTAAAGGGAGATTTGCGTCTACAATACACTATAGACTTTATACCAACATTTAGTCACGTTATCAGATTAGACTCTTGTGCAATATACGATTTATATTGCAGACATAAATTCCTTACCACTAAAAAATTCATATATAAATCAGTTTTAAGGTCATCAAATTAATTGCGTCAGCATGCCTAAAGGCTTGCTCAGATAATAAGTTCTTATGAACGTAATACATATAAAATAAACAAACAATAACCCACTTGTAACTGAAACAAATACAGGAAATTGTACATTCTTGCACAATTTTTTAATTAAAAAAAATAAAAATTCGAAAAGTATTATAAGAGTTGGAGAGTTTTTGGATAAAGCTATGAAACAGATACACGTATTCAGGTAATAATGCAGGCGTGAGGTGCAAAAAAATCAACTTACGACCAAATTGACCACTGTCAATGTGTTTCCTGCTGAAAGCAGTAATAACGCTTTAGCCGCCGTTGAAATATTTTATGTAAATTTATACTTGGTGATAAAAATCTGTCTAGAACAACGGCTAGCAATAGAATTAACAGTTTTTAAAATGCGTTTCGAGATAAAAACTTACAAGCACAGTTTCAATCTTTGGCAGACATTTCAGGTCAGTCTTCGTCTACTCGTCGAATTTTTTACGAAGAGCTTTATGTGCTAGTACTGAAATTTAGTGGCGTTGGTCTTCAATATATTTTAAAGCGGCTTCATGTTTTTTAAAAATTATGCAAGAAAGGTAGGTTTCAATAACCACGATCTATTATTGGCACTAAATTTGATAAATTACAATGAAATGAAATACTAAATAGACCGCACGTTTACGAACGATAAAGCCGAGTATCCAATTAATCCAATGCTTAATCGAATGAACAACGAAGAACTCATAAAGCTGAAGTTAAAAATGGTTTAAAGTCTAATTTAAAAAATTATGTTACATATTTTAATTGTTCTTAATTAAGAACTTGTCCCAGGCCTACTCGACAAATCGGATCATTTTTTTGTGTGACTAATTGGATATAATGACAAATAATACCCAAATCGTAGATCTACAAAAACCTGGAAATCGTAATTTATAAATATATAGAAAAGAAGTAGTTCTACACTATTATATTGGGTAGAAGAATTTAACACACATTTGGTTAAAATTAATTCAAATAATTGATGTGCTTTCGATTTCGTTAAAAATATACTTTAGAAGGGTGAAAGTGACCGTCTACATCTATGTTAAAATAAGTTTTTGAGATTTGATTTAAAAATTAGCTGCGTTGAATCGCCATCCGATTATACAATGAAGGCACATTTAGCAGATGATATCCCTGCTCATTTGCTCCACGTCGTCTATCATACATTGATAGAAATTAAAAAAATTATGGATGAATTTTGGCTAAAAAGGTTATTCATCATAG
Source organism: Trichopoda pennipes (assembly GCA_030448955.1). NCBI lineage: Eukaryota > Metazoa > Arthropoda > Insecta > Diptera > Tachinidae > Trichopoda > Trichopoda pennipes. Next base: position 3,225,527 of record JASKUP010000042.1, on the reverse strand, counting down.
TAATTCACTATGTGCCCCAGCTATTGTTTTAGTCACACAAAAAAAAATGCGGTGAAACAAGAAAATTGTGATGTGTCTATCGCGGTTTAAAAAAGAAATCAGTTTGCGATAGTTTTCGTTTTCCATTAATTTGTGATTGCATTGAATACGTGACAGGAAACAAATAATTTAGTTTATTAGATCTTAAAGATGGACTTAAGGTATTGAAATAGGATAGGAAATCAATTCCTTTAACATCGTTTGTCACAGCACATGGTCAATTTGAATATCTAAGAATATACCTGCAAATTTTCAAAGATTTTTAATATATTTCCTGATTTAATTATCTCTCGTGAAATATGATATCTCAATAGCATTAAAAGATATTAAAGATATTAAAGAAAGCCCTTTTTCGTTTATTTGAAAAAGGCTTAGAACTTAAATTTAAAAAATTTTAATTAGGGTATAATGATATCAAATATTTAGAATATGCAGTCAATTGTCAAGATATTAACCTTCCAATAGCTACGAATCGAAAGGAATTGCAATAGTGCATTAGACTATTTTCACATTTTAGAAGATTTGTTGCCTCATTTTATAAAATAGCAAAACTAAGGGAAACAAAGTAAAAGTTTTTTAGCTATTCCAGCCCATGAATGCCTTAAGAATCAATTTTAGCAATTTGAAATTCAGCGTAGGAAACAGTTACTCTCTGATGCTAATGCACTCGAATTTGATGCTGTCTTAATTCAAAGACAGATTTCCGACGAAGAGTCTCGTTATCACAGTTAGAAACGTTATCAATTATATATGCCCTTCGTCGATTTCGTACGTTCTTGGATTGTTACAGGTTGTATGCTATAGAATAGCATGATGGACCTTAGAATTAGAAAATTATAACTATTCCCAACAACGCACCTATTTTTCAATGGGTCATGTAGCCGCTTTAATGAAATAGATACACAAATCCAAATATATCAGAAGAAAGTATCAAGACATTATCATTTAAGTTACAGAATAAAGATGATGACGATTTTGAATTATCCGATTAATTAGTCTTTTCTAAAGGAGAGTTGAATAGTTTACTTTTGCATGTACCTCGCAACTAGGAAGAGTGTTTTGGACATCTTGGTGTTAACATATCTTTTATTCAAATAAAATACAATTGTTGGTTTCCAAACTTGAAAAAGAATACCAAACAGTACATTCAAATATGTTTAAAATGAAGAATAAGCAATGCACAACGAACAGAATTCATATAACTATCCTAAAAATCCTTTACCGTTTGATACCATTCACATTGATCATATTGGACCAATACAATCGTTGTGTTCAATAAGCTTTGATGTTAGCATCATCTGGAATTGCGGCGACTCTTCTAGACGGCGGTCGTACAGCACATTCTGCGCTTAAGTTGCCACTCAATTTAAATACAATTGATACTCCAACATGCAATATTTTCCGATCCAGTACAATGGGAAAATTGTTCATGCAATGCAAGCTCATTGCTTAGGATGCGTGCACAATGGCACATAAGAAATCACTTGAAGCGCTTAACATTACAGTGAAGGATCTTCGACGAAATAATAACATCTTTGGCGGCCTGATGATATTGTTGGCAGACGATTTTAGGCAGTCATTGCCAGTAATTCCCCATGCAGCGCACAGTGTGAGATTTTGCCAATCTAGCTGGACAAAATTAATATCTCGGTAATTAATTAGGCTAGAGTTTTGAATTTTTGTACAAGGCATTACTAGATAAACCTGCAACTATTGTAAAAATTTAGAAGAAATTGGCCCAGATATTTCATTATTCATCTCAGTGTTTCTCGTTTCTCTGTCACTGTTAAAGTATTTTAATTACTATAGCAGACGAAGATGCATCATATCTGAGATAGGTTCTTGTTTTACTTCAAATGAATTAAAAGAATTTATTAGGGATAATAATATTGAACTCGTTAACAGAATTTTAAAGTTAATACTAAGTAAACTCTTTTAACCCTTAAAACATGCGGATAGGTCATCAAAACCGTCTGAAATTGAATTTGCAATCAATGATTCTATCCACAGTACTAAAAAAGAAACTCCTAGCAGACTTCTTTTTGAAGAAAATCAACGTTGAGCTATAATTAATTAACTTAATGAATATTTAGAAGTTAGAAATACGGAAGTGAAGGATAAAAATTTTAATAAACAATGATTTTAAGCTTTAGAGGGGATTAAAAAATCTCAAAAATATAGTAAAAACTACTTGAGAAATTTAGTCATTACGTTGTTATCAAGCAGAATAACAATAATTCACACAAAAAAGAAAAATTATGCGAAAAGCATAATGCATCTTACATTATTAGTAAAAAACTGTATAAGAACTGTATATATGTAGTGCAAGATATTGAAAATTGTCAGTTGAGGTTACTGTACAAAAGCATTATTGAAACTAACAATTAGGGAAAATTATGTCACTTTTAATTTATCTATTTTAAATATGCTAATATATATCTATTTATAACTGTTAATCAGTTATAAAAAAGCTGTTATCAAAACTTAGTAAAATAAAAATACCACCAGTAGGTCTTTTTAAATTTGTTTTGCAAAATTTTGTGAAAAAAAGTAAAAATGGAAGGTAATAAAAATTTTTAACATAAAATCATGTGATAATTTTATAAAAATTATACAGTTATGGGTCGCGGAAAGCATTGTTCCTCTGAAAAACGCGAACTAATAAAAAAATTTCCGTCTAAGGGTAAATCGTATTCCCAAATAAGGGAATTGGTGGGCTGTTCCAATAAAATGATAATAAATGCCTTAAGATATAAACAAAAGGTTGAAACCCGTGGCAGGAAGCGAGTATTGTCACCCTTAACAGTAAAACGGTTAGTACGGACGACTAAAGCAAATTCCTTTATGACAGCTACGGAGCTCAAAAAAACATTGGATGTGCTGCCAAACGTGGAAACTATTGGCCAAAGGAAAAGTGGAGAAATGTGCTATGGACTGACGAATCCAAAATTGTTCTTTTTGGTGGAAATGATTCCAGATGTTTTGTCCGTACACTACCTAACGGTGTATACAAACCACAGTTCACAGCAAAAACTATCAAACATAGAGACCATAGTATTATGATATGGGATTGCTTCTCGTATCAAGGTGTGGGCCTATATATTGGACCAAACCGTTATGGATTCATCGGTTTATGTAAAAATCCTTGATGAAATTATGGTGCTGTATGCTTCGTACGAAATGCCGTTGATGTGGGTCTTCCAGCAAGACAATAACCCCAAACACACCAGGAAAATGGCAAAAAATGGTTCGATAACTTTATTAATGTATTGGCGTGGCCTGCACAATCCCCAGATTTGAACCCTATCGGATATCTGTGGACGAACATAAAGAAGGATGTATCTACAATAAAACTAACGAGCGTTGAATGGCTGCCCATCAAAGTTGAAAGATGCCAGCATTTAGTCGATTCCATGAGAAGGTGTTCTGTCGCAGTAATAGCAAACAAAGGGCACACGACGAAGTGTTGAAGCCATACAATTAATTTATCTAAAATATATCTCAGTGAAATTTTTGGTTTATTTTAAGAAAGACTGTAGTGCTCTAGTTTTTACTGTGTAGTTTTAAGTTTTGTATTTAAATTATTAGCATATTATAAACTGCTAAAGAAACTAAATAGTTTTTATACCATAATATATATTTTGTAATATATTTTTTATTTTTCTATATAATTCGAAGAGATTGCTGTAAAAAGGAAAACATATGAATATTCAAATATAACAGATGGATTAAGGGTTTTATTCCTAATAACTAATATTGCACAAAAAAACGTTATAAGTCTAATCTCATCAGGTACATAAGTATTCTCACGGATATTAAAGGTATAATTAAAAGTATGAAGAAAGTATGATCAATTTTCATCTTGTGAGGTATCTGCAGTCCAACAGCTTACTTAGCGATCGACAGTATGACTTCCGTAAGGGGCGCGCTACGCGACTTGCTAACCTTTCTGTCTGAGCAATGGTGTAATTCCATGCATCACTTCGGAGAAAATAAGGTGATGGTTCTAGATATTTTCAAAGGATTCGATAGAGTGTGGCATAACGCACTTCTATCAAAATTTTCTGTTTTTGGTGTCGGTGATTACTTCTCTAGATTTATATCTACTTTTCTCAGAAATCGCACTATACGAGTTGTTATAGAAGGGGTACCGCAAGGCTCCGTTCTCTCTCCTACTCTATTTCTTATTTTTCTAAAAGACCTTCTTTGTCGAACTTTTAACCCACCATTTGTCACTCGTATTCTTTTCGTAATAGACCAGGCCATTTGGAGGTTAGTTCCAAAAGGCAAAACATAATTGATACGCTTAATCACGATTTCGACACAATCTTGGAATGGGGTCGTGTGAATAGAGTAGATTTTAATGCTCGTAAAACGCAATATTCCATGCTAACGCATAGATCTGCGTTCGGTAGTAAAGCTGCATCTGTTACTATGGGTGATATAAATATTACGGAATCGGAAGCTCTTGATATTCTTGACATGAAAATTCAGTGTGATGTTCGATGGACTAAATACATTTTGCAGGTTTCTAAAGAAGCTTTCAAGTGCCTCGGTTTTCTAAAAGGGTGTAAAAGATGCCTCACTTCATCCGATCTCCGTACTATCTATACCACCTATATCCGTCCGAAAATGGAATACAACTCTCATGTATGGGCCGGCGCTCTAAAGTCTATTTTGAAGTTACTCGACCGCGTACAGGAGAGGGTCAATAGGCTCATTGGGGACGGTAGGAAATTCAACTCTATTTATTCTCTAGAGCATCGACACAATGTAGGGTGTATTTCACTGTTCTGTCGTTACTACAATGGTAAGGGCTCTAATGAAATTAGGGAACTTGTTCCCAATATTCACACGTTTTCGCGTTTAGCACGATTTTTGTTGAGAGCGCATCCATTTGTGGTTGATTGGCCAGTGAATCGCACTGCGCTTTACAGGGAAAATTCGTTTTTTAGCAGAACAATCCGTATGTGGAATAAGATCGTTCCAAAGGTCTTTCCTGTTACTTTCAATCTGGGAAAATTCAAACTGAATATCCACAGACACTACTCCCTCTTTCCTCCTTCCCGTAACCTAATTTGCATATTGCATATGTAGGGGTCATCCGAAAAAAAGTAAAAATTACTTAATTCACAGTGCAGGAGAAGATTAAGATTAAACAATTACTATAAATAAGTAATAAAAGTAATAATTACATAAAAAATTGCACTAAATAATTGTCTTACGTCATAACATTACACTTGAATTTTTGAGCTAAGCTGTAAAATTAAGTTATTCTCAACAATTTATACTTAAATGCCCTTAACGTGATGTGTAACTATTGTCCTCCCCGGGCTGGGAATGGGTGATTTAGGCGCCTGCTGCCTTTCTTAGATGTGGTAGCCGTTTCTCAGGCTCCCTCTCCGGAATCGAACCCTGATTCCCCGTTACCCGTAGCAACCGTTTTAGTCCCAAATAGGGCAGACATTTGAAGGATCTGTCGCCAGTACGAGATCATGCGATCGCTTGGTTTAAGTCTAATAAAAACATACGTCCCAAAGGTCCGTGTTTATAATGCATGTATTAGCTCTAGAATTACCACAGTTATCCAAGTAACTGCTGACGATCTAAGGAACGATAACTGATATACTGAGCCTTTTGGGGTTTCACTATTAATTCGTGTATATGTATTAAGTCATGCATGCTAGACTTAATCTTTGAGACAAACATATAACTACTGGTAGGATTAACCAGAATAATGTTTTTTAAATTTTCAAATGAACGAAAAATCAGCATATTTATATGGGTCATTTCGTCATTTCCATACTTAATAATACTTATTTTTTCATTTTACAACATCTATTTATAATATAAAATAAGTCGGGTTTTCCTTCCTGACGCTGTAACTTCAGAACGCACGAACCGATTTCCACGGTTTTGCATTCGTTGGAAAGGTCTCGGACTCCGTTAGGTTTATAGCAAAGAAAATCCAGGAAAAATTTCAAGAGAAAAACAGGAAAACAGGGAAAATTATTTTTCACATACAGCGTGATCTCTGATACATAGCATGTACTACAACGGCACCAGTACGTGGTGTATATTACGCAATAAGTACGTTTCATTTTAAGTAGATGGCGCCATGCACACAAAATTTTATAAAAAAAAATTGTTCTTTTGCAGTATTATATACATACGAAGTATACTTCTGCAATCCATTGAACAATTGTCACATATTTATTTAAAAGCATACTTTTAGCATTATCTTGAATAAAAATAAAAGAAAATAAAAAAGTTTTGACATAAGTATAAATTTATAATGAACAACAAGACGGTGCATGGACCGTGCGGCGCATTAAATCCATGATCGCCTTGCATGGCTGATGGAAAGTACACAAAACGATATCAACGACCGTTAGTTGCTGAAACAGTCGCAGCGAACGATGAATATCCAGTTTATCGTCGACGTTCAAAAGAAAATAATGGTCAAACTATCAAAGTTAAAGTTTAAAATCAAGAGATTCACATTGATTAGAAATGAATGCATTGTACCATATTGCCCGCTGCTATCACGAACTTTCGAAACACATGCGAACGTTGAGAGTTGTCATTCGGCCAAATCAGTCAAATATTTGTGCAAGTTCGTCACAAAAAAGCAGCGACATGGCTGTGTTTGGTATTGGGTTGGAAAATGCGAATGACGAAATCAACTTCCAAATGGGCAAATACGTCAGTACTAATGAAGCACTATGGCGATTATTGTCATTTCAAATTCATGAAAGATATCCCACAGCTGTACATTTGGAAAATGGACAAAAAGTTTACTTCACTGAGGCTAATGCGGCACAACCAGCTGAGAGACCACCTTCGACAATATTGACTAGCTTCTTTGCAATGTGTGAAGTAGATCCACTCGCAGCGACGCTGCTGTACGTTGAAATGCCCAAGTATTCCACTGATGCGCTAGGTCGCTGTATACTGTTCATCCTAGAAATGATGAATGTTTTTATTTGCGACTGCTGTTGGTAAATGCACGTAGACCAAAGTCAATTGCGCATTTGAAAACTGTGAATGGCCACCAATGCCAAACATATCGAGAAGCATGTCAACTATTGGGTTTGCTGTAGAACGATTCTAATTGGGATTTAACACCAGCGGATTCAGTTGTTTCATCAAATGCGTACCAAATACGAACGCTGTTCGCAATTATCATCACCACATGTTTCCCTTCACAACCAATTCAGTTATGGAGTAAATACAAAGACGACATATTGCATCGCTTGCGCATTCGAACGAATAGTCGCGAAATGCAAATAGCCGATGAAATATACAATGAAGGATTGATACTAATTGAACATCAATGCTTCACTATTGCAAACAAGCTATGATTGAAGTAGGAATGATTGCGCGAATCGATCGATGCACGATGCCTTCAACCAAGAATTAAATCGAGAGCTGCAATACAATATTGATACATTGAAGGAATTCGTTCGAAATAATGTGCCGTTTGTGAATGAAGCGGTGGACAATAATACTGGTGGTCTAATTTTCCTGGACGCACCTGGGGGAACAGGGAAAACATTTGTCATTTCATTGATTTTGGCCACTATTTGATCAAGATGTGACATAGCTTTGGCGTTAGCATCATCTAGAATTGCGGCGACTCTTCTAGACGGCGGTCGTACAGCACATTCTGCGCTTAAGTTGCCACTCAATTAAAATACAATTGATACTCCGACATGCAATATTTTCCGATCCAGTACAATGGGAAAATTGTTGATGCAATGCAAGCTCATTGCTTGGGATGAGTGCACAATGGCACATAAGAAATCACTTGACGAAATAATAACATCTTTGGCGGCCTGATGATATTGTTGACAGCCGATTTCAGGCAGACAGCGCCTGCATATGACTTGAATGCTTGCCTGAAGGCATCACCTTTGTGGAATAACGTAAAAATATTATCGCTAACCACTAATATGAGAGTTCAACTTTAAAATTTTCAAAGTACTGCACAATTTTCCAAACAATTGTTAGCTGTTGGAAATGAAAAAGTCCCAGTTAATGGGACAGCTGGATTAATTACTCTTACCAACGACTTTTTCCGATTAGTAGACTCTCAATTAGCTCTTATTAAAAATGTTTTCCCACACATTAGTGAGAATTATCAGAATTATGCTTGGTTAAGTAAACGAGCAATTTTGTCCCCAAAGAATAATGATGTACACGCACTGAATTTCACCATTCAATCAGAAATCGATAGCGATTTGGTGACATACAAATCCGTTGACTCCATAAAAAATCCCAATGATGCAGGAGTTACCACGATTTACACCAAATAACTTGCAACTCAAAGTTTGTTCAGCTATTATGATACTGCGTAATTTGAATCCACCCCGACTTTGCAACGGTATTCGACTTGCGGTGAAAAGACTTATGCCGAATTTGGTTGAGGCAACCATTATTAACGGAAAGTGAAAACGCAAGTGAAAATGTATGTATTCCTCGAATACCAATGATTCCGACGATTCAAATGATTGCAATTTCAGGTTCGCCTTGCGTTCGCAATGACAATTAACAAGGCGCAAGACCAATAGCTGAAAAATTTAGAAAATCATTGTTTTGCACATGGGCAGCTATACGTTGCGTGCTCAAGAGTTCGGAAACCATCCGCTTTGTTTGTGTTAACGTCAGATCATAAAACAAAAATTGTGGTTTACCAAAGAGCACTTCAATGAAACGGATAATTTGCGGACACGTATAACGCTTCCATTTAGTATTTACTTTAAATTTACTTTCATTTTTTACTTAGAGAAGTTCAATTAAATTCCACTTCATTTTTGTAATCGAAATGAATTCATTACTCGTGTGCAATGAAATAAAATTTTTCCTTTTCAAATATAAAACAAAAAAAAAAATAACTTTTCTTTATCTTTTAATCTCCAACGAAATGTTATAAAAAACGAAGCGATCTTGTAGCGAAACGGAGTTCGTCGGGTTTGCTAGTTAATAATAAAAATTAGTGACCTATAAATACTTCGAAAAAAAAATCCTTAGACCCATTGTTATTTATCGGTCCAGCGAAATTGTTGAATTACTGTAAAGGTGATATTATAAGACTACGGTTGAACTCCTCAATATCAACACATTTTCATTGCCATTTATGCAACTAGACCTTAGTCCATTCTATATTGGTTGTTGCGAACAACACGCACAATTGTAAACACAATGCGTCCACCAAACTTAACATCTATTAGTCCTTGCACCTTAATTTTTGGCGAATGCACCTCCATTTCGCTTTGTTCCGAGGACCTGCCTTTTAAAGGGAGATTTGCGTCTACAATACACTATAGACTTTATACCAACATTTAGTCACGTTATCAGATTAGACTCTTGTGCAATATACGATTTATATTGCAGACATAAATTCCTTACCACTAAAAAATTCATATATAAATCAGTTTTAAGGTCATCAAATTAATTGCGTCAGCATGCCTAAAGGCTTGCTCAGATAATAAGTTCTTATGAACGTAATACATATAAAATAAACAAACAATAACCCACTTGTAACTGAAACAGATACAGGAAATTGTAGATTCTTGCACAATTTTTGAATTAAAAAAAATAAAAACTCGAAAAATATTATAAGAGTTGGAGAGTTTTTGGATGAAGCTATGAAACAGATACACGTATTCAGGTAATAATACAGGTGTGAGGTGCAAAAACATCAACTTACGACCAAATTGACCACTGTCGACGTGTTTCCTGCTGAAAGCAGTAATAACGCTTTAGCCGCCGTTGAAATATTTTATGTAAATTTATACTTGGTGATAAAAATCTCTCTAGAAGAACAACGGCTAGCAAAAGAATTAAAAGTTCTTAAAATGCGTTTCGAGATAAAAACTTACAAACACAGTTTCAATCTTTGGCAGACATTTCAGGTCAGTCTTCGTCTACTCGTCGAATTTTTTACGAAGAGCTTTATGTGCTAGTACTGAAATTTAGTGGCGTTGGTCTTCAATATATTTTAAAGCGGCTTCATGTTTTTTAAAAATTATGCAAGAAAGGTAGGTTTCAATAACCACGATCTATTATTGGCACTAAAGTGATAATTTGATAAATTACAATGAAATAAAATACTAAATAGACCGCACGTTTACGAACGATAAAGCCGAGTATCCAATTAATCCAATGCTTAATCGAATGAACAACGAAGAACTCATAAAGCTGAAGTTAAAAATGGTTTAAAGTCTAATTTAAAAAATTATGTTACATATTTTAATTGTTCTCAATTAAGAACTTGTCCCAAGCCTACTCGACAAATCGGATCATTTTTTTGTGTGACTAATTGGATATAATGACAAATAATACCCAAATCGTAGATCTACAAAAACCTAAAAATCGTAATTTATAAATATATAGAAAAGAAGTAGTTCTACACTATTATATTGGGTAGAAGAATTTAACAAACATTTGGTTAAAATTAATTCAAATAATTGATGTGCTTTCGATTTCGTTAAAAATATACTTTAGAAGGGTGAAAGTGACCGTCTACATCTATGTTAAAATAAGTTTTTGAGATTTGATTTAAAAATTAGCTGCGTTGAATCGCCATCCGATTATACAATGAAGACACATTTAGCAGATGATATCCCTGCTCATTTGCTCCACGTCGTCTATCATACATTGATAGAAATTAAAAAAATTATGGATGAATTTTGGCTAAAAAGGTTATTCAGCATAGTAATTCACCATGTGCCTCAGCTATTGTTTTAGTCACACAAAAAAAAAATGCGGTGAAACAAGAAAGATGTGATGTGTCTATCGCGGTTTAAAAAAAAAGCAGTTTGCGATAGTTTTCGTTTTCCATTAATTTGTGATTGCATTGAATACGTAACAGGAAACAAATAATTTAGTTTATTAGATCTTAAAGATGGACTTAAGGTATTGAAATAGGATAGGAAATCAATTCCTTTAACATCGTTTGTCACAGCACATGGTCAATTTGAATATCTAAGAATATACCTGCAAATTTTCAAAGATTTTTAATATATTTCCTGATTTAATTATCTCTCGTGAAATATGATATCTCAATAGCATTAAAAGATATTAAAGATATTAAAGAAAGCCCTTTTTCGTTTATTTGAAAAAGGCTTAAAACTTAAATTAAAAAAATTTTAATTAGGGTATACAGTACAATACGCATATAAGAAACTCGTTAATAAGAAAAAACTCGGCTATAAGAAACAATTTTCCAGACACCATGTACATTTACATATAACTAAGTGCTAAATAATCCTTATATAAGAAATTCGCTTATTAGAAAAAGTCTGTTGTAAGAAATAAATTTTTATGAAAAATTATATTCCTTCCATAAAAAATTGTACGTGTATAAGAAAGTATTCTCACAATGAAATTTTTTCAATTTGGGGAAAAACACTGGTGCAAATAAAGTCGTTGATTTTTGTGTAATCAGCCGGCTTCGTTGTTTTTATTTATTTTGTGTAAAATGTCGTCGAACAAAAGAAATGTTTTGTCAATTAAAACCAAAATTAAAATATTAGATTCTTATAAACGTGGAAAAACCCGAAAAGATATTTGTAAGGAGTTGAAAATAGCAGAAAGCACTTTGTCGAAAATGATAAAAAACTCAGAGGTAGTAATGGCAAACAAATACAGTAAAATCTCGGAAAAGTTAAGTCTCAAAAAAGTTAATCTCGCGGAAAAGTTAATCGAGCGGCTGTCTTCACGTGCCGCTCTCAAAAGTTAATTTTTAATTAACTTTTTAGAGCGTGCATAAAAAAAAACGAAAAATTCTGAGTAAAGAGAAATATTTTCACTTACGGTACTTCACGAATACATACATACGTATTCCACATTTGTTTTATGTAAAAATGCAGTTCTTGTCTCACAATATTTTTAGCCTTTGTTGTGAAAAGCACAAAAATTATTTAAAGTGCGTAGTAAAGTGTGTGAATAAAATGTCAACAAAAAATAAAAAGCAGCAAAGACTGACTGTTCTACAAAAATCAGAAATTTTGAAAAAGATTGTCCAAGGTGTTAGTGGTAAAAGATTGGCATTAGATTATGGAGTAACAGAAGCAGCTATCTCAAAAATTAAAAAAAAGAAAAATGAAATATTGGAAGCTTTGAGTAACTCATATGAACAGGTACCAAGGAAAACTCTACATAAAGCAGAATATGTTGAGTTGGATAAAAGTGTTTATGAATGGTTTTTAAAACAAAGAGACCGTAATTGTGCAGTAACTGGACCATTGATAAAAGCAAGAGCTAGAGTCGATTTCCAAAAGCTTTATCCAAATAAACAATTTAATGCGAGTAATGGGTGGCTAGCAAATTTTAAGAAAAGGCACGGTATTCGCTTTCTTAAAGTGTGTGGTGAAATTCTATCTAGCGATACCGCAGGAATAACACCTTTTATTGACAATTTACGGGCAAAATGTGCCCAAATGAAGATCACTGAATCACAAATATACAACGCTGACGAGTCTGGACTTTTCTACCGTTTATTACCCGATAAAACTTTCGTCGCAGCTACGGAAAAAACCGCACCAGGGAGGAAAATAGCCAAGGAGAGAATAACATTTTTGTTGTGCGCAAATGCGGATGGTTCGCACAAATTGACTCCGTTGGTGATAGGAAAAGCAGCTAATCCACGTTGTTTTAAGGGATTTGAAAACCCATTGGAATACGTTGGTTCACAAAAGGCATGGATGAATGCAAAACTTTTTTATAACTGGTTTCATAACTCATTTGTCAAACAGGTAAATTCAGCAATTCTATAAGAGCTAATAACTTTAAAATTTTACAGGTCCGCAAATTTTCTCATGAAAATAATTTGCCACCAAAGGCTTTGTTGCTCATAGACAACTGCACGGCACACAAGCCTATTGATTTACTGAAAACTGAGGACGGCAATATTATAGCAATGCTTTTTCCGCCCAACGTCACACCTGTTTTACAGCCAATGGATCAAAATCCAATAAGATTGGTCAAATTGACCGTATGTTGAAGTTACATACAATTCGACAAGCCATATTGATGCTTAAGGCAGCTTGGGATGAATTGTTGCCAAGTGTTCTCAGCAACTCATGGAATAAAATAAACAAGTGGGATGATGATGAATATCAAGACGAAGACAACATTCCACTGTCTGCGCTTATTGCACTGAACAGCGAATACAACAATTCAATTAACGAAGGTTAAGTTTTACTTTCGAAGGTGGCCGATAATGTGGAGATCAACATAGATGACGTAGAAGGCTGGAATGAAGATCAAGCAACAGAGGATGTAGAATGCGAATTGTCTTCTGATAGCTCTGACTCAGATATCGAGCAAAGTAGCCCACAAAAGGAAGTTAGTTATAATTTAGCACTCCAAAGCATAAATAATTTAATAAAATACTTCAAAAATGATGTAAAAGAGGTGGAAGACTTGATTCTCAAACGCACTAAATTAGTAGCAGCCTACCACAACAAAAGCAAGAAACAAACAACTTTAAAAAGTTATTTCACAACACCTAATACATAACTGAAATTTTTTAATTAATCATAAGTATGTACATACATATGTATAATATTAAAAATAAATGAAATAAAAAGTATTATTTACAGAAATATATGCTTTAAGCTTTATTTCGATAAATTTAAAAAACCTTCGGAAAAGTTAATAATTCGAAAAAGTTAATTACCCTTGGGACATTTTGATTAACTTTTCCGAGATTTTACTGTATTCGGGAAAATATTTAAACATTAAAAAGAACAGAAAATCGCAATATGAAATTCTGAATAAAACTAAGTATGTTCAAATGGTTTGCGCACATGGCTGAAAAAAATACAATTATTACTGGACCAATAATTCTAGAAAAAGCAGAACAATTTGCAATTCAGTTGGGCATTGATTTTAAACCAAATTCGGGATGGTTACATCGCTGGAAAAAGCAAGAAAACATTAGGTTCAGGAACGTTCATGGAGATGCCAGTTCCGTCGACGTTAAAGCCGCCGATCTTTTCAAAGAAAACGTCCTTCCAGACAAGTTAGCTGAATATGAGCTTGACGAAATCTATAATGCCGATGAGTCTGGATTAATGTACAAGGCTATTTCTAATAAAACATATGCACCAGCTAATGCAAACGTTTGCGGACAAAAAGCTTTTTATCTGTAATGCTACTGGTTCCGACAAGCACCTTTTTTCAATTGGAAAATCGAAAAATCCTCGATGTTTTCGTGGGAAGCAAATTCCTGTGGCCTACAAATGATGATGATCAGCATTATATGGTGCGAGATAATAAGGGAGCTCCCTGATGAATTCTTTGCAAAGAAGAATAAAAAAATTTTGTTGCTGATTGATAATGCATCTTGTCATAAGTTAAACTTTACTCCAGGAAACATTGAAGTATTGTTCTTGCCACCTAACACCACAAGCCTTATTCAGCCATTGGACCAGGGTAAAATGCTTTTGGTTTTAGTTATATTAAGTCCACAAGCTAATTTGTAATTATTTTCTTTCAACAGGCATCATCCATTCGTTCAAAGCGCAGTATAGGAAGTGTTTAACTCGCAAGCAAGTATTAGCGATTGAAAGTGGTCGGTCGTATAGATACTTTTTTTAAAAAAGTTTAGCATTTTAGATGCTTTGTATATTGTGAAACGGTCTTGGTGGCTTGTAACACCACAAACCATAAGAAATTGCTTCCAAAAATCGGGAATTTCGAAGGAAATGGTATCCGAAGAAGTATGTCAAGATGAAACGGACGAATGTGATGAGGAGTACTTTTGTAATGATTTTGATGGCGAAGAGAAAGACTGCTTCGGAGAAATTAATGAAGAAGAACTAATTAATGAAATACTCTGTGAGGAGGTTAACGAGATGGAAAAAGAAGCACCCGAAAAGCCAAAAAGAGAGGATGTTATTAAAGCCTTCTTCATTCTCAAAGAGTATTTAGACGTTGACGAAGGCCACGATTCTATTTGTAAATTAGAAGATATTCTCTTCAAAACTCGTGAAAAGGAGCTCGTCCAAAAGAAAATTCAGGACTATTTTCAGTGCTAATAGTAGTTTTAAGTAAACAAATTTTTTTAACTATGTATTCGTATTTACTTCTAACTGATTTCTCAGCAAATGTTATTTTAAAACTATAGATTTTTTACCAAATTTATTTATTACTTATCTATTGTATTTACCAAATGTGATTTTAAGTGAAGTGCAATCACCTGTTTTGTTTTTGCAATGTTTTTATGTACATATAGATTTGTACAATGTATATTTGTTGGATAAATAAAAGATATGTCGTACAAAATAATGTATATTAATTTTATTTTTCAAATATTGTTTCTGACGCATATAAGAGAATATCTTTCCTATATGCGTCTTACATATATAAGAAATATCTTTCTTATATGCGTGTTCTCTTTATAAGAAAGCTCGCGTATAAGAAACAATATCTGTACATTTTCAGACTTTCTTATAGTAGTATTTAACTGTAATGATATCAAATATTTAGAATATGCAGTCAATTGTCAAGATATTAACCTTCCAATAGCTACGAATCGAAAGGAATTGCAATAGTGCATTAGACTATTTTCACATTTTAGAAGATTTGTTGCCTCATTTTATAAAATAGCAAAACTAAGGGAAACAAAGTAAAAGTTTTATAGCTATTCCAGCCCATGAATGCCTTAAGAATCAATTTTAGCAATTTGAAATTCAGCGTAGGAAACAGTTACTCTCTGATGCTAATGCACTCGAATTTGATGCTGTCTTAATTCAAAGACAGATTTCCGACGAAGAGTCTCGTTATCACAGTTAGAAACGTTATCAATTATATATGCCCTTCGTCGATTTCGTACGTTCTTGGATTGTTACAGGTTGTATGCTATAGAATAGCATGATGGACCTTAGAATTAGAAAATTATAACTTTCCCAACATCGCACCTATTTTTCAATGGGTCATGTAGACGCTTTAATGAAATAGATACACAATTCCAAATATATCAGAATCGAGATGAAAGTATCAAGACATTAGCATTTAAGTTACAGAATAAAGATGATGACGATTTTGAATTATCCGATTAATTAGTATTTTCTAAAGGAGAGTTGAATAGTTTACTTTTGCATGTACCTCGCAACTAGGAAGAGTGTTTTGGACATCTTGGTGTTAACATATCTTTTATTCAAATAAAATACAATTGTTGGTTTCCAAACTTGAAAAAGAATACCAAACAGTACATTCAAATATGTTTAAAATGAAGAATAAGCAATGCACAACGAACAGAATTCATATAACTATCCTAAAAATCCTTTACCGTTTGATACCATTCACATTGATCATATTGGACCAATACAATCGTTGTGTTCAATCAGCTTTGATGTTAGCATCATCTGGAATTGCGGCGACTCTTCTAGACGGTGGTCGTACAGCACATTCTGCGCTTAAGTTGCCACTCAATTTAAATACAATTGATACTCCAACATTCAATATTTTCCGATCCAGTACAATGGGAAAATTGTTCATGCAATGCAAGCTCATTGCTTAAGATGCGTGCACAATGGCACATAAGAAATCACTTGAAGCGCTTAACTTCACAGTGAAGGATCTTCGACGAAATAATAACATCTTTGGCGGCCTGATGATATTGTTGGCAGACGATTTTAGGCAGTCATTGCCAGTGATTCCCCATGCAGCGCAGTGTGAGATTTTGCCAATCTAGCTGGACAAAATTAATATCTCGGTAATTAATTAGCTAGAGTTTTGAATTTTTGTACAAGGCATTACTAGATCAACCTGCAACTATTGTAAAAATTTAGAAGAAATTGGCCCAGATATTTCATTATTCATCTCAGTCGGTTTTGCATTGCATATATAACATGTTTGTGTGGATCTGTTATTAGAAAGCGCATTACAAATTGTTCCGTCAATCATAGATAAAATTAAATTAGATTTTATTGTAATATTTGATTGGTTTGCTTTTATAACGGTAGGTGTGAGATGAGAAATCTGATCATCAATATTTTTCACCTCCTTCCTTATAGTCTGTTTTTTCTTTCGTAAATATAAGTTTGATGGGCCGACAATATTTTGGAGATGAAGTTGCTGGATTTTGCCATACAATTTGTTTACAATTATTTTGTACGCCAAACAATTAAAGTGGTACCATCGATATACTAAACAATGAAGCATCATTAAGAGTTTCTTTAGAAAACTTTTGTTTGTATTGAGTTTGTGAAGATCCATCACAGCCCCATTTCACTAAAAAGAATAATTCATTGTTGAAACTTGACGTGGATGACAAAACGTCTTCCAGCGCAAGACATAATCTTGAAAAAGTGTGATCTATTAAGGATTGCAAGTTAACTTCAGCAAAATTTTCTCCGATAACTTCTTTATGTGGATAACATAATAGCTTTGCGTTCTTAACTTTATCATAGCAGGGATATAATTTAGGATATAAATGAAGCACATGACCCCTTAGTATTCTGTACTCATTAGTCGATAACCATGTCGATTAACATTGTTAATGCTTCTTGCGGCGACAAACTTTTTACAATTTCATTTGTTGTTCTTTTTTTTTCAAAATAGTGCCTCTCTGAGGTGAGGCAATAAAAAGTTCTCTTGCAATTTTTGCTGAATCTCGCTTACCTGAAGAGCTCAAACTTAATTCTGCTACCATATACACTTCTTCAGTATTGATAGAATTAAACATTTTGCGAGCTTTCACTAAATTCTTTTTTTGGTCTTTCAACTTCTCCAGGTTTTTTATAAAAAAAATGTTTTAGATCTCTTTACAGTTTTCCACTTAAAACTAAATTTTTTAAAAAGATTTTTAAGAAAATTTTTTAG
This sequence comes from Trichopoda pennipes, assembly GCA_030448955.1. Lineage (NCBI taxonomy): Eukaryota > Metazoa > Arthropoda > Insecta > Diptera > Tachinidae > Trichopoda > Trichopoda pennipes. The sequence goes on along the minus strand of JASKUP010000042.1, from coordinate 3,207,650 downwards.
TTTCCCATAGTCTATGTGAAAAGAAGATATACTGCTAAATTTTCCACAAATATAATCCAATGATCGGTCAATACTTTTATTTCTGGGTGTTGTTAGCCAAATATAAAAAATTTCGTAGTACAAAGTGTTGCTACTCATTGCTACTCTGCAAATATTTGCAGACAACTTAACAATTAAATTAAAGTAAACATGACAGCAGTCTCATTTTAACTAATTTGGTGCTGGACCGTAGTGGACCCAAAAAGTTCTATCTATTCTAGAGATTTTCTTTTACATAAACGTAAAGAGTAATGTTAAAAATTGAGGAGTACTAATAAAATTTCACCTCTTTTTTATAACTGAAAACAGCTTGTATAATGTGTAGGTTAATAAGAATTTAAAAATAAATAACAAAAAATTTAAAAAAACATTGCAGCAAAAAGCTACACGCGCTTAAATATGAATAATTTTTATAGGTATTTATGCTAATTTTGATTTACTCAACTTTAAAGTACCGTTATAACAGTACAGTTAGCAATTGAGCCAAACTGCTTACATATTTATACTCAGTAGAATGTTCTCTTTTAATTTTAGTTGCTGTAAAAATTAAAATTTATGTTAAAAAAACACTTTTGTCCAGCTAGATTGGCAAAATCTCACACTGTGCAGCGCCTGCATATGAATTGAATGCTTGCCTGAAGGCATCACCTTTGTGGAATAACGTAGAAATATTATCGCTAACCACTAATATGATCAAAGTACTGCACAATTTTCCAAGCAATTGTTAGCTGTTGGAAATGGAAAAGTGCCAGTTGATGGGACAGCTGGATTAATTACTCTTACCAACGACTTTTGCCGATTTGTAGACTCTCAATTAACTCTTATTGAAAATGTTTTCCCAAACATTAGTGAGAATTATTAGAATTATGCTTGCTTAAGTAAACGGGCAATTCTCGCCGCAAAGAATAATGATGTTGTAAATGCACTGAACTTCACCATTCAATCAAAAATCGATGGCGATTTGGTGACATACAAATTCGTTGATTCCATAACAAATTCCGATGATGCAATAAATTATCCAACGGAGTTTTTGAACTCTCTGCAGTTACCAGGAATTCCACCACAAACTTGCAACTCGAAGTTGGTTCAGTTATTATGATATTTTGCGTAATTTGAATTCACCGCGACTTTGCAACGGTACTCTACTTGCGATGAAAAGACAGCCGAATTTGATTGAGGCAACCATTATTAACGGAAAGTACGCAGGTGAACGATTGCATTTTCTTTTTCGCCTTGCGTTTGCAATGACAATTAACAAATCGCAAGGCCAATCGCTTAGTGTTTGCGGGATAAATTTAGAAAATCACTGTTTTTCACATGGGCAGCTATACGTTGCATGTTCACAAGTTGGGAAACCATCCGCTTTATTTGTGTTAACGTCAGACCAAAAAACGATAAATGTGGTTTAGCAAAGAACACTTCAATGAAACGGTTAATTTGCGGACACGTATAACGCTTCGATTCAGTATTTACTTTAAATTCCACTTCATTTTTGTATTCGAAATGAATTCATTAGTGTTGTGCAATGAAATAAAATTCTTCCTCTTCAAATATAAAACAAAAAAAAAATAATTTTTGTTTATCTTTTAATCCCCAAACAAAATGTTACAAAAAATGAAGCGATCCGTTCGCCACGTTTGCTAGTTATATATATTATAATCATTGCACACATGCAGTATTTCCCAATACATATGATTTTATTTTGACATGTAATTAAGAATAACATATATATTCTTATATAAAAAGACGATTCTTATATAATAAAACTTTTTTAAAGTTTTTAAACGCTTCAATTGGCTCTAGTCATCTCGAACTTTTTCATCTATTAGTTAATGGATCAACTATGGACGCAAAACCTTTGTTTAAGCGATACCATCCTGCTGTTCCGAGAAAACTTCGCACTTTACTAGGCGATTACAGCAGTCTTATTTCCTTTATAGCTCGCACTTTTCCTGTACCAGTATTGGCAAAATCTGTTACGGAAGATTTTCCCGGAAAAGGTGATGGTGGCAATATTGTTATTATAGATAAAACTAAAGTGCTTAAAGAAAAAGCTATATCTAAACAAAACAATACTTCTTATTTTAAATTACATTTTCGTTCTACGGCAGCAAAAATTATTGTTTAACTATGAAAAAATCTATAAGAAATATTATCCATGGATGGTAAAGCGATCTCAAAGTTTAGTTTTAAAGAAACTAACTATTAGGTTGCATGAAAGTGAAAAAAGATTAGGCTTATGAACACATAAACTAAAATTTCATTAATAAATCAAAATCTATAGATTCTTTGATTGGCATATGCTGTGATGGTGTGCGAGCAAAGCCGGTATACGAAATGGAATTTTCGTACGGTTTTAAATTCCGCTAAATATACTGCTGCACTGGTTTTTGTGAATTAGCGTGTTGTTCGAGGCTTGATAAAATAATTCACCGCTAGACCCCGAAAGGCAAAAATGTATATAACTGTTATATTTAATTAACGTAGAAGATCACTTATTTGACCTTTTTTATATTTTATTAGTATTTTAGTTTTTAAGCACTAGGTATTTGTTTTATAAAACAACTCCGATCACTGTATCATCTCCGCCTCCTTTTTACATACGGAGCTTCTTCTTTCGAAACCAGATACCAAACGTTTAAAATATATTTATGAGAAGGCTTGTTGAGCTGAGCTCAACGACGCAATTTAACTGAAAAATTTATTTCTTGGACAATAGAGTCGTTGCTGTAGTGGAAATGGCTGTAAAGATCATTTTGTTTGGAATGAAAGCTTTTGTTCCATCCAAAAAAATTTCGATTAAAACCAGATTGAGATCTTGGTTTAATCAGACGTGCAAAAATGCAGTCAGATCAAGATAGGTAGCATTCATTATCTGGCCTAGAAACAAGAACGAAGATACTAAATCGCTACACAAAAGGGCGATGTTCTTGCTACTCCTAGGGTTAACAAAAATTTTTAGTCATTTGCTAAAAGAGTAAGGGATAATACTAGTAAAAAAAAAAAAAAAACTAGCCTTTTGGCTAGTATATTTGCCGGAAAGTAGTCAAGCACCGTCCAGGTTCGAAAGATATTCTTTTGAGCTCGAGCGGTTAAAAAAGTTTTAGCAGATTTCTACGCCAACAAGTTTCCTCGACCAGAATACCAGCACAGGTTTTGAAACAGTGCTTTTCGACGCTAGCATGTCCGTGAGCAACCCTTTTTAGCAAGCTGTATCATGCCGGTGAATTTCCAGAGTGTTGGAAGATTGCTAATGTCACGTCAATCCCCAAAAAATGCGAGGCTAACAACCATGAAAATTACCACCCAACTGCAATTTGTTCTGCACTTTCTAAACTGATGGAAAGTATGATTAAGTATGACACCTGGAGTCCATCAGCTGACTTGGGGACCGACCGTATGGTTTCCGTATGGCGTGCTCTACGGGCGACTTGCTGGCTTTCCTATCAGAACAATATTTCCAGATCGTTTAATAGGGTGCGGCATAATGCACTACTGTCAAAACTTGGTACTTTTGGTGTCGGTGATAATTTCTCCAGATTTATAACGAGTTTTCTCACGAATTGCACTATACGACTTGTTGTAGATGGGATCTCATCAGACGAGTTCAAGATTAATTTAGGGGTACAGCAAGGCTCCGTTCTTTCTCCTACTCTATTTTTTATTTTTCTAAATGACCTTCTTTGTCAAACTTTAAACCATATTTACTCTTCCGCAGATGACAGCACCATTTGTCATTCGTATTCATTTGGTACAAGATCGAACTAGTTGGAGGTGAGTTACAAAAGAGGGAACATTAATAATACGCCCAATCACGAACTCGCAGCGATCTCCGAATGGGGTCGAATACAGTCGATTTTAATGCCCGTAAGACGCAATGTTGCATGCTTACGCATAGATCTGTGTTCGGTAATGGTGCTGCACATGTTACTATGGGTGATATAGGTATTAAGAAATCGGGAGCTCTTGATGTTCTTAGCATGAAAATTCAGTGTGATGTTCTCTGGACTAAACACATTTTTCAGGTTTCAAGTGCCTCGGTTTTCTAAAACGGTTGGTACTATTTATACCACCAATTCCAAAAATACAAGTCTAATATATGGGGCGGCGCCCCAGGAGAGGGCCAAGAGGCTCATTGGGGACTGTATAGTATGTAATAATATAGCAATACTGGCAGGATCGCCATGTAGAGATATTGGTATTTTAATTGATTTAATTCCAAGTGGACACATGTATATATGAGCAACAAAAAAAAATATATCCTTTTATTTTGGAGCGAAAGGACACGCTAATCAATTTGGCGTCTAGCGCCCAATATCTCTATATTTTATACGGCGAAGATACGCCAATTTACCTTGTTATTACTCAGCAAAAGGTGCGCAAGTTAGAGATTCTATCGAAGCAAGTTCTTCGCCTGTCAAATAAAATCTGTACATTCGTTGGCACAGAATTCTTTATTTATACTTAAAATTATTCTTATTTAATAATGTTGTTTTGCATTTAATTACAACTAAATCGTGTGGGTTGCTGAATAAGCAACTTATATTATACTTTTCTGCATTTAATGCAACTTAAAAATAATTGTGTTATTCTAAACCTTATTATTTCTATGTGTGATGGGTACGTGACAAGGCGTGAGCCCGCGCACACTACACCCTCACCCTTTAAAAACAACAAAAATGTTTCTAATATTTTTTTTCTCTTCTCCTGTTACTTAATATCTAGATTGCATGTAATTTTTTATTGTGTTTATAGGATTAAGTATGTACGTACATATGTGTTTATATTTACAAATATATATGTGATAAAAAGTAAACTATTAAGTTATATTTTTATTTGAATAATTTTAAATTGTTATTATGTACAAGCTTTTCAATATTTTTGTATGAAAGTAATGAATTTACTCCTTGTGTGTCAATTATTTTAAAAGGACCTTTATATGGACGGTCTAGTTTGTGTCCGCTTTGATTTTTTAGGAGTACTAGGTCACCTATTACAAATCTTGTTGGTTTTGAAGATTAATCGTAATATTTTTTATTTGTTGTTTTTGCTCTTATTAATAGTTTGCTGACATTCTCGTGTGCATTTGTCCTAAGTTCATTTACGTAACTGTCATAATTATAAAATGGTCTAGTAAAATGGCTATAATGTGGTAAGTTTGGAAGTCTTCCAAATATTAACTCGAAAGGGGTATACTTTGTAGTTGTGTGAGGTGTGGTATTATAAGAATATATGTAATAGGGTATATTTTTATCCCACTCCTCGTTTTCGGTACAACATAATAAGTATTATTTTAACACCCTATGATTTCTTTCTATGCCACCTAAAGATTCATGGTGATATGGGGTTGATGTCTTATGAGTGATATTTAATAACTTGCACATTTCTGATAGTATTTGATTTACGAATTCTTTACCCATATCGGTTTTCATCGTTTGAAAATGACCGTATTTCAGTATGTACTTTTCTACCAATGTTCTTGATACTCCTGACGCTTCCTTTGATGTCATAGGAAAAGCTTCTATATATTTTGTCAAATCGCATTGTATTGTCAAAATATATCTGAAACCATTGGATGGTCTTAATGGGCCTATTGTGTCTACTGAAACAATTTGAAAGGAATTAGAGGGGGTATAACCATGTTTTCCCTGTTATGTCTAGGTATCTTATTCTTCCTGCAAGTTTCGCAGTTTTGTATCAATTTTCTAACCATTTTGTTCATACCTTTCCAGACATAGTGCTGCTTTAGCTTTGATATTGTCCTATTTACGCCGGTATGTCCTCCAAGAAGAGATTCGTGATTTTCCTTAATAATGCGTAAATGTTCAAGTTCGCCATGTATTGATTCGGGAGGTTCGAATAATATAATTTCTATGGGATCGCACTGCCCATATTTTAATTGCCTTCGAAGTGTTTCTTCGAACAATTTTTTCATTTCAATCTGACTCATTGTATTGAATATGAAATCTTTCTTTAAAAGACATAATTTCCGAATGTTTTTCTTATGTAAAAGTGATAGCAGTTCTTTCCAGACTTGACCTGTACAGAATGGTTTGCTATCTGTTTCAAATAAAACATATTTTCTATCAATGTTAAAATTATATCGAGTGTCATGATTTTTGCATGAACGGTCTTCTCGTCTTTGCCTAAATTTTAGTATTGGCAAATTTCTTACGTCCGATATAGATATGCATTCTCAAATGTATGGACGGTCAATCCTTTCTGTGGGGGTAGGTTTTCTATTTGGACTTCTAGTTATTGGTGTTATGCTAGGTATATAGCTTTTTAATCTAACCGAAGTTAGTTTAATTCGAGATAGAGCATCAGCGTTAGTATTTAATCTACCCTGTTTATATATTATTTCGAAGTCATATTCCATTAAATCCATTCGGACTTTAGTCAATTTTGATGAAGGGTTCTTATGTTTGAACAATGAAACTAATGGTCTATGGTCAGTGATTATTTTAAACTTTCTCCCATATAAATAGGGTCTAAAATAATTCACTGCATAGTGAATTGCCAATAGTTCCTTTTCAATTATAGGCTTATTAAGTTCGTGCTTGGATAATGAGCGACTTGCATATGCAATAGGAAGATCAGAGCATACTTCACCCAGGGAGAGTATCGCACCGATTGCATAGTCTGAGGCATCTGTTGTTACTATAAATTCTTCCTGCAGATTTGGATATTGTAGAATTGGAGGGGAAGTCAGAGCCATTTTCAGAGATTGGAAAGATTTTTCGCATTTGTCGTTCCAATCAAATTTTATATTTTTCTTTAAAAGGTTATTTAGGTGTTTGGTTATGTCGGCAAAATTTTGTATGAATTTTCTGTAATAGTTACAGAACGCTACAAATCGTCTTACTTCGTCTGTGTTGAGTGGCGTCGGAAAATTTTCCACAACTTTACATTTCTCTGGATCGGTTGTAATACCGCGGTCTGTGATTTTATGACCCAAGTAGATTACTTCATTCTTTAGGAAGTTGCATTTCGAAGGATTTAATTTCAGATTGTACTTTCCCAGTCTTTCAAACACGCGACAAAGATTTTTATTATGGTCTGCGATGGTTTTTCCAAAAACTATGATGTCATCTATGTATACAAAGCAAATGTCGTCTAAGCCTGAGAGTGCTATCGTTAACATTCTTTGAAAACTGTACAAGGCAATTTTCAAGCCAAATGGGACTGTCTTAAAATGGAAGTGTCCTTTGTCTGTGGAAAAGGCTGTTAGAGGTCTCGATTTTCCACTTAGGGGAATTTGGTGGAATGAGTTGATCATATCTAGCGTTGAAAAATATTTGGCAAATCCTATTTTATCAATGACGTCTTCTATTCGTGAGATTGGAAATTTGTTGTCCATTATTTTTTTTTTGTTTAACTGTCTGAAATCAACGACGAGTCGCCATTGTTTGTCGTTGCTTGTGCTCTTTTTCTGTACTATTAATAGTGGAGAATTGTATGGACTAGTGGAATGTTCAATGATACCTTTGTGCAATAGTTCTTGGACTTGTCTATTGATTTCATTAATCTGACTATGCGGAAGACGATAATTTTTTATGTAGACTACGCCATTATCGCTAGGGTAAGTATCTGTTCATAAAAATTGTTGATTGATAATTTTTCATTTTCAATTTGGAATATATCTTGGAAGCCATTGCAAAGTGTAGCGATTGTTTTAAGTTGTTTTTTAAGCTCTAGCCATCGTTTTTCTAATTTATTATAAAATATCCGTTGTAGTGTGCACAGAACGTCATGTGACATGTAATTGTATACATACCAACTTCAACAGTGTAGTGCAACAACTACTTGAATTACACTTGTTGAAGTGTGGCAAAGACCATCAAAGTAAATCAGAACAGAAGTGTCAAATTTATGAAACAGTTTTGATTTGCTTTGTGGTTGTCCGCTTACATGTTGCTGACATATGTATTTTTAAATAATTATTATTAGTAAGAAAAATAGGAATAAAAATTGGGTGAAAGTAAAAGTCACTCAATTTAGGTAATAAGAAATTAGTATATAAGCTAGGTTAAGATTGTAAATAAAATTAGAATTAAACTGAATACTTCCGTGGCTTCAACGTGCCTAGTACTTTTTAATTTTCAAACTTACTGTTGGCAGTTCTTTCGAACGCCTACTTGTGGAGCTGTTATCCTCGACAGCGGGGTAAATATAATCGAGGATGTTAGGGAATTTAATTGCAATTTTTTTTATTCATATGGTAATCGTCTACATGGCGATCATTCAACATTTCATCCTTCACATGGCGATTTAACAACTATCATTCTTTACACCGTTCTAGTGGTTTTATACCTGATTTAAGAATTTCTTTTGGAATCAAATCAAATGTGTAGTAAATTTTATTATATGTAAAACTGAAGGTAAAATTTTCAAAGTTGATTTTAGCTCTATATTTGGCACAAAAATCTCTTCATAAGATTCCACTTGATTTTATAGGAAATGAGTTATCGACAACATTGAATTTGAAATCCAAGATACCTCCTCCCAAATCTAGAGGTAGGGTACATGTTCCTAACGTCACAATGTCTCTACTTGAAATTCCTAAAATCGCACACGATTGAGTGTCATCAATTTGAGTATTTCGTAAATTTTCTAGTTTAATTATAGAAATGTCTGCACTTGTGTCCATCAGAAACGAAAAAACGTTATTGTTGCATTTTATGTATGCATATTTACTACATTCTAAGTTAACATTGATTTTAAAAATTTTTTATTTTTCTTTGTTCCCCGATGGACCTAATTTTCTACATGCTGGGCATCGGGGTGTATTGAGTTTCCCTGTTGCTCATTACCACTTATGAAAAGAGTGTTGCGCCTTGCATTGTTCTGATTTCTAGGATTGCTACTTCCATTCTGGTGGTTGTTGAAATATCTGGTGTTGTTCTGCGAAATGTGTTGTCTGTTATTGTTGAATTGCAAGGGCGTCTGCTGACTATAGCGGCTCTTGCTGTTGTTGTTGTAGTGGCTGCTGAATTGCCTTTGCGGCAGCTGATTATAGCGGCCGTCGTTGTTGTTACTGCTGTTGTAGTGGTTGTTATTGCGTTGTTGCCTGGGTTGATGTTGCCGTTGTCTGTTGGGATTTCTATTTCGCTGATTAGTATTGTTGTATCTGGGTTGTTCATTTCTGTTGATGTGATTGCGTTTGTTCTACGCCATGATCTCGGATTCTTCTGCGTAATTGGATTCTTGTGCTATTTAAAGGGCTTCCTTGAAAGTTTTCACTCTACTAGCTGTAATTGTCTGTGAAGTGTTTGCATCCGTCAAACCTCGTTTTTAAACCTTGAATGCTATGGTGTCGTTTGATCTAATTATAGCTGATTTTTCCGCTTCTGACTCGAGTGATTGTATTTGAATGGTATTAAGTTGTGCTATGAGACTTTCTATATTCTCTGCAAATTTGGAAATCGGCCTTCTGCCCTGTGCGAGGCTTGATATTCCATCTAGAATTATATTCACGGTGTTTTGCGGTCTAAATATGTCTTTTAAATTATTTATGAGGCTTGTAACATCAGTTGTTGTACGTAATTCAAGTTTAAATTTAATATTATCTGGTATCTTTGTGTTGTATACCAGCGCAAAGAAATTTTGCTTTTTATTATCAGGAATTTCGTTGTTAAACAGTTCTACTAGGTTAATAAATTTTTGAGCATCTTCTGGTCTTCCAGAGAATTCTGCTATTGCTTTTGTGTATTGTAAAACATTAAAAGTTGGCTCAGTCATTTTCAGGTTTCTTTTATTTCGTTTGAAAAGTCCTAAAAATATTGTATTACACCTTGCTATGATTTTAAATGTTATTGGATTTTTATGATGTTCTAGCTTGTCGTTTAAAATTGAAATAATATTGGAGTAAATATTTCTTGCTTGTTTTACTACATCTTTCTGGAAAGTCTTGTCCTGTACCAATTAATGTTTGGTAAAGGCTTGCCTTTTCTTCCTTCTTTCTCAATATAGTTCTCTTTAAGTATCTTCGATTAGGTGTTTTCCTGAGGTTGGTGAGCTTTTGTTTGAGACGTGTAAGTATGTCCAGCGCTAATTCACTCATTTGTTGCATTTAAACAGTTCTTATGTCATTAAGGCGTACTACTGATCTAGCAGCTTTGAGCATTTCTTGTCGTTTGTTTTTCTTGTGAATTCTGTATAATTTTAGGCCTAAGTTAGATATTGTAATGGCTAAGATTACCCATAAGATTGTTTCATGATATCCTTGGGTCTCTGAATGGTAATCTTGATTATTTATAATCTGGACTTCAGCGTCACCGGACTATGCCGTTGATTTTGTCTGTCTTGTCCCCATTAGAATAAAATATTATTTGTTTTTCCTTTTTTTTGTTTAGTTTTTATTTACTATTATTAATTATTTACGATGATTTTTTTTGTTGTCTTCTAATCCCCTTTATTTTAAGGTGCGTCTTTCTTCTGCGCAATTTGATAAATTCCTCAGTTTGTGAAGGTTATGTAACTTCAGACGCAGCTTGAAGCTCTTTCCTCCACGCTTGTTAGTACTTATCTTCTCCTCACGTATTTCGGATAGTATTGGCCGGTTAGCGTGTCTTCCGATCACTTCTTCGATCAGTACTGGCTTAGGGCCAACCGTCCTTGAGTCCAATTGTGACTTTATCTCAGTTGGAACATACAACTGACTTGGTTAGGGCCCTTCATGAACATATTCCTCCGTCGGTTTGCTGATATCTTCTTTCCTTTCTTCTAGGTATTTCTCCCAGAAGCTGATGATGTTACTCACGTCGTCCGCTGTTGGAACCTCTTCGTTCATCTGTGGTAATAAGCATTAGGGGTTTTCTTACTTAACAAAATTTTTATTAATTAGAATTTTAACAATGAAAAAAATTTTTCCTATTCGGATAAGAGGGATCAGAGGATCGCAAGTACATATTTGGCAGGATCGCCATGTAATAATATTGCAATACTGGCAGGATCGCCATGTAATGTTGTTGCAATACTGGCAGGATCGCCATGTAGAGATATTGGTATTTTAATTGATTTAATTCCAAGTGGACACATGTATATATGAGCAACAAAAAAAAGTATATCCTTTTATTTTGGAGCGAGAGGACACGCTAATCAATTTGGCGTCTAGCGCCCAATATCTCTATATTTATACGGCGGAGATACGCCAATTTATATCCTTTTATTGTTGAGCGAGAGGACACGCTAATCAATTTGGCGTCTAGCGCCCAATATCTCTATATTTTATACGGCGGAGATACGCCAATTTACCTTGTTATTACTCAGCGAAAGGTGCGCAAGTTAGAGATTCTATCGAAGCAAGTTCTATGCCTGTCAAATAAAATCTGTACATTCGTTGGCACAGAATTCTTTTTTTATACTTAACATTATTTTTATTTACTAATATTGTTTTGCATCTAATTGTGTGGGTTGCTGAAGAAGCATTTTCCCACGATTTGAAATAACTTAAATTACTTATATTATACTATTCTGCATTAAATGCAACTTAAAAATGATTGTGTAATTCTAAACCTTATTATTTCTATGTGTGATGGGTACGTGACAAGGCGTGAGCCCGCTACAGGTATTCAACACTATTAATTCCCTAGAGCATTGACGCTATGTACGTTGCATTTCAGATTTCTAAAGAAGCTTTCAAGTGTCTCGGTTTTCTTAAACTGTGTAATAGCACCTATATCCGTCCAAGGTGGAATACAACTTTCATGTATGGGCGGACGCCCCAAAGTCTATTTTCGAGTTGCTCGATCGCGTACAAGAGAGAGCCAAGAGGTTAATTGGAGACAGTAGAATATCCAACTCCATTGAATCTCTGGAGCATCGACGCAATGTGGGATGTATTTCACTGTTTTATCGTTACTAAAATGGTTAGTGCTTAGGAAACTTGTTCCTGTTACTCGCATGTTTTTGCGTGTAGCTCGGGCACATCCATCTGTGGTTGATTAGCCAGTGAGTCGCACTACACGTTATAGGGAAAACTCTGTTTTTAACAGAACAGTTCGTATTTGGAATAAAGCCCTTTCATAGGTCTTTCCTGTCACTTTCAATGTAGGAAAATTCAAATAAATGTCCACAAATACTAATCCCTCTTTCACCCTCTCCATAGCCTAATTTCCAGGTTCTTGTAAAATTGCATGAGTAGGGGTCATCCCCTGAGTACCGGTCCGAACAAAAGACGCTTAGTTTAAGGTATAAAAAGATAATCATCACAAAAAAGTGACTGATAAAGCAGATTTTTTAGCTAGCATATCCAAATAATCGCCTTATTAAATGGTGTAATTTAATTAGAAATCTAAAAGCTGTGTGATTATTTTGCAACAAAAGAACTTAATAATGGAATTTTTCGTTAAGTCTGTTTCAAATTTTTTTACCCAGTTATTGTGTTTCTTTTCTTGAAAAAGGTTTCTTAATGATAATAAACTCTTGACCTTGAAACCTTGGACTGTCATATTTGCAATTATATTTTTTTAATTATTAATTGGTTTTGTATTTTGATTTCTTATTTCATTTAAAAAAAATAAACATGACTTTAACAAAAACAAATAACTTATTATTATATTTTATTTTAGAATTTGCAGCAAGTCTTTTTCCATAGTTTAGTACATATTTTGTTTCTTTGCCATTTGATTTTATCACAGCCTGCAGTCTTCTAGGAAACGAATCCACTAGTTTTTTGGTTATTCGGGGGTTATTTTTTCAATGGAGGTTAAGACAGGTAGCTGAGACGGGGTATGATCCAGATGTTTAGGAGTTTTGTAAAGTAACCATTCTCTTCATTAGCGGTTGCTTGAGATAATTTTTTTGCTAAAAGAATCAAGTTTGATAAAAACTTAATTTAACTTTATTAATGGTGCTGTAATCTGTTACTCAAACACTAAATTTCCTACACCACTGGCTGCCATGCATCTCCATAGCACTGTGCATCATTATGGATGCTAGATTCTGGTCAGTTTTTTTTTCTCCAAATCATAGTCGGTGTTTTCTTGCCAAAAACTTCAAAATTTCTCTCATCGCTAGAAAGTAGATTCTTCCATTATATATTATGTTGATTTGCATACTTTATTTAGCGAAATCCTGATGCCGACGTTATTTGATAGTCCATATATAGGGGCTTCGTCAATGCAATCCGTTTGTTGTATTGTTCTATAAATTGTACTGGGCCTTAAACTAACACCTGAACATTGTGAAACGTTCCCAGAAATTTTAATCGCACTCTCCGTTGGATTTTGTCTCACTTTTCGCACAATCAATCGTGTATGATCGTATTTGTTGCCTTCCAGATTTGGAATGATTTGATTTATATAAACAGTATTGTGGCTTCGTTCAATAATGGAACCAACTTCACGGTATCCTTTCTTTATAATATTTGACCACAAGCTAACGAATATCTAAAACAAAGTTTATTTTGTAAAATTTAGCGAAATCCTGATGCCGACGTTATTTGATAGTCCATATATAGGGGCTTCGTCAATGCATTCCGTTTGTTGTATTGTTCTATAAATTGTACTGGGCCTTAAACTAAGACCTGAACATTGTGAAACGTTCCCAGAAATTTTAATCGCACTCTCCGTTGGATTTTGTCTCACTTTTCGCACAATCAATCGTGTATGATCGTATTTGTTGCCTTCCAGATTTGGAATGATTTGATTTATATAAACAGTATTGTGGCTTCGTTCAATAATGGAACCAACTTAACGGTATCCTTTCTTTATATTTGACCACAAGCTTACGAATATCTAAAACAAAGTTTATTTTGTAAAATTTAGCGAAATCCTGATGCCGACGTTATTTGATAGTCCATATATAGGGGCTTCGTCAATGCAATCCGTTTGTTGTATTGTTCTATAAATTGTACTGGGCCTTAAAATAAGACCTGAACATTGTGAAACGTTCCCAGAAATTTTAATCGCACTCTCCGTTGGATTTTGTCTCACTTTTCGCACAATCAATCGTGTATGATCGTAATTGTTGCCTTCCAGATTTGGAATGATTTGATTTATATAAACAGTATTGTGGCTTCGTTCAATAATGGAACCAACTTCACGGTATCCTTTCTTTATAATATTTGACCACAAGCTTACGAATATCTAAAACAAAGTTTATTTTGTAAAATTTAAAATTTGAACTGTCCGCAGCGACATCAACTATACTTAAATCTATTATAATAAGCTAAAATTAGTAAAAAAAAATAAAGGTTATTTTCCTGTAAAACTTTCCGTTGTATATGATATTACAAAAGTGGGAGTTTTTTTAACGCTTAGAATACGAATATTGTTCTTGCATTTTTAAAATAAAATAAGAAAATATAAATTAAACTAAATAAAAAACTTGATAATATCATTAGCATATTCTCAATCTTAAAACTTATGTCAACCATGCAAGTCTAACATGACAGAATTCGTATATATTTTTAATAATTTTACTTTTTTCCGCGTAGCTGTAAAGGCAGTACGGGAATGAAGTTTTGAAATTTTTTTGAAAATACAAATATTTTTTATTTTTAAATCAGCAGATATATTATTTTGTTATGTGATATCGAAAAACGAATTAAAAAATTTAGTGCTCTTGTGATGATAATTATGGATTTGTGTATATTTAAATAAAACAAAAATACCGTCATAAAAAGGTCTAATGAACTCTTGAAATTTTAATTTATATGTTTTAAATGTTTTCTATATTGTTAGAGAAATTAATGCTTTTATTATTTAATATTAGTATTTAAAATTGTATTTTTTTACCTATTGTGCTGCTTTTTTATGCTCGTTTTTGTCTAACTCATATCTGGGAAGCCTACATATCAGGTATAATAATTTGTTCTGTCGAACGTCTTTTCATTTGACGTCGAAAAGCGTGTTAAGTCTTTTTATTTATTAAACAATTTTGAATTTTTTTATCGCATTCATATTGATTAAATATACGCAACCAAACCACTAATTCAATGAAGCCTGAGACGCGTCCGAACCAACTAGAAAAATGTAGGTGGGCTGATGAAAGTACCATCTAATTGAGGTCCCCTTTACTATGCCAACAACAAAGCCACACTGATGTTCCTAAAAGTGTGTTTACCAAATTGATACTTTTCTCTGAATGCCGCAATATTCAACAATCACTCAAAATGGGTGAAGGGAAAATGGACTACTCTTAGCAGCTGTGTCTCGGATGAACTGGCAAAGAAGGCAGCAATGGTTGATGAAGGTGCCACTGATATCTGCTTCCTGACAGCGTATTGGCATTGCCCATGTCAGATGGTTCAACGAGCTGCCAAGGACAATCTGGTCCTCAGTACACCTAAGGAAGCACTTGAGTCTTCTCTTCATCTCCTCTTTTATATATTGATTTTCTTCTTTCACTTTTTTCTATTTCGCAGGTAACATAAAGGGATCAGCAAATTGACCCAAGTGGTCTTGCTCGACTCTCTGAGAAGCAGTGCAAAAATGTTTGTGAGCATTTAAATTTAAAAGTAAATAAAAACACAAAAAAAATTCTGTAAAATTTTCAATATAAAAAGTTTTATTATACCAATAACAAACTATTGATATGTCAGCTAAATTTTCTGCCCCATTCCCGTTTTATTAATAACGGCCCGCAATGTTAGCCATCAATAACCTATACTTTGTGGATTTTTCATATTTTATAGTGTTGACAATAATAAAATACATTTTAATCTATCGTGAATACAGCAGAGTTTAAGTTATATAAAATAATAGAGCTTTTAACGATAACAAAATATTTCAATTTCATATGTATGCAATTTATTTGTTTACACAAATTGTTAAAATACTTACTTCAGTTTATAAAAAGCATTCAATGAACACCAAACATTTGCTACTTTATCTTCAAATACGCCCCTGTTTAAAGGAAAAAGTCGAAGAACGGTGGATAGCAGAGATTCTGCTGATGAAATCCATGGCGTCCACAGTATAGTAAAGGTTGTAATAGTTATAACTCCAATTTTAATTACTTTTAAAACAGATTTTAAAATCCTTAAAATAGAAAAAGAAAATAGTTTCGTTTAATTTAACTATGTATTTAAAATGTAAGGGTGTGAAGATAAATACGTCCTACAAAAATTTTTAATACGTTCCACATATTAGAAATTACACTGTTAAAATGAAGCTTACATTAAAAATAAACTTTATTGCTATAAATGATTAAATTCTATTAAAACAATATTTAAAAATTTTATAAAAAAAAATATCGACGGCTCTATTAAAAGTTTAATACATACTAAATATTATAAATAATAATTATAGTTATTTGATCTTTTTTAATATTTTTTAGTAGTTAATTATTAAGCACTAGGTCATTATTTAATAAAAAATTTAAAAACTTTATTTTTTATTATTTTTTTCAATATTTCGCCAAACCATTGGTTGGCGTCATCAGGATAAACAAAAATAATTAATCAAAATTGAAAAAATTTTTTGATTAACAAATTCAAAATAATTAAAAACTTTTTCAAAAAACAAAACAAACAAAAACAAAAACAATAAAACCTACAAATTGAAAATTTTTTATAACTATACATACAAACAAACAAGTTTTCAATAATAAAAAATTTTTCAAATGAAAAACAAAATAACAAATATACAAACAATATTGTTTTACACATACAGCCGTAGTCAAATGTTATTACACATTACGACAATTTTTTGTGTTTTGGTAAGAATGCTTCGATTCGTGTTGTTGTTGTTTTCAATATAAAACAATTTTGTTGTTGTTGGATGAAATGGACTGTGTAGAAGAAAAGAACAAAAATTCAAAGAAAATAACGGAATATTTCTCAGAAAAATTACATATTTGTTTGGTGCATATTGGCGTCAAAAGTTATTACACACATTTTATTTGAGTAAATGTCATTACTTTGTAGCTATCTTGTCTGCTAAGTAGGCGCATTTTACATGATTGTTGGAGAACATTGCGAAAAATAATAATATTATTAATTTAATCCACGAAAATGGTGCAAAGGAAGCATTTAAATATTGAAACCCGGTCCGAGATTGTGACCAAATTTAAAATGGGAACTACGGGTTTGGAACTTTCGAAACTTTATGGAATTTCGCGGAAAACTCTTTGCAATTTGGTAAAAAAGAAGGACACTTGTGAGAATTTAGAAGATAAAAAGAAAAGTGGACGAAAAGCCGTTATAGGCGAACACGAAACAAGAAGATTAAGGAGAGTCGTGATGCTAAATCCAACAATAAGCCCTATTCGAATTGCAGAAGTAATTGGGAAGAAAGTTAGTGAAGCTAGTTTACGTCGCAAGCTAAAGAGCATGGAATTCAAGACCTATGTAGTCCGCAAAGTGATCGACATAACTCCGAACAACGAATCCAAACGCCTTGCCTTTGCTCGAGATCACATTAATAAGCTCATAGAGTTCTGGCACAACATTTTGTGGACTGACGAGTGTTTTTTTAAGTTCCAGGGGTCTTTTGGCAGAAAGTACATGCATTTAGCGGCAACTCTCAAAAGCAAAGCAGGGGCTGCCGTGCTTTGCTTTTGATTGAACAGATTCGGTGGATGGATTGGGAGAGTTCGTAGCAATTGAAGGTACTTTAAATCAATCTGGGTACATCGATGTGTTGAATGACCACGCATTTCTTTCAGCAAGTACCCTATTTCCAAGTACCGACTGGATTCTTCAACAAGATAATGCTCCTTGCCACAAAGGATGGTTGGTAACGAAGTTTATAAATGAGGTAGATCAAGGTGTTCTTACATGGCCCCCTCAAAGCCCGGACCATAACATCATTGAAAATGTTTGGGGCTTCATGAAAAAGTAACGAACAATTGATAAAAATCGAAACCTGAATGACACTATTAAAAAAATAAAAAATATTTGGGCTAAAATACCTCTTTTTTTATCCACACCTTGATTGAGTCTATCCCGGCCAGGTTGCAAGCAGTTATTGATACCAAAGAAGGAGTAACAAAATATTGACTCTTTAAAATTAAAAAAAAACAATTACAAATTTATAATTTTTAATATAAAACATATAATATGACATTGTGTAATTCGCTTTCACACCAATAAAATATGTGTAACAACTTTTGACGCCAATATGCAAGAAACAAATATGTTACTTTTCTGAGAAATATTCCGTTATTTTCTTTGAACTTTTGTTCTTTTCTTCTACACAGTCCATTTCATCCAACAACAATATAATATTTCTAACATATAGCGACATTATAATTATTTTCTAAATTTAAAATTGAAACATTTTCAAAGTAAGATAGTGATTAACTAGAACAATGCGAAGATAATGCTGTTTTTTGTAAACAAATCTTTCGCTTGTATTTTTGGTCTGACCTATGTCCTACGATTCTACTTTTCAATTTATTTTTTGTTGTGCCTACATAAACCTTATTACAATCCTCCTTATCATTACCGTTACAAGGAATTTTGTACACTACATTGGACATATTTAATTTTTTAATTTTATCCTTAGTTTTACTAAACAACCTGTTTAATGTGTTAGTATTCTTATATGCCATTTCGTATTTATTTGTATCAAACATTTTTGAATTCTCTATTCTTTCAGACATAAGTTATCGATTTGTATATTTTGCGTTTTCCTCCTATTATTAAATTGGTTAATTAACCTATTAGTTAATCGTTGGAAAATTGTTCTCAGTTAATATATTTCTAATCTTGGTTGTGGTTTTCTTTGTTCTTTCTATGGAATTTTTTGTCACTTATTGTTAAAATCCTCTCTATTAAATTATTGGCCGTGTTAAGAATAGTTCTTTTATATTGTGTAGAATAATAATTAATATTTCTACCTGTAGCAGTTGGGCTTTGGAACCAATCTATAACTAATTCTTTATTTCGTCTTTAAAGTTTCTAAATATGGAAGTTTAGCATCACATTCCCTTTCAGTTGTAAATTTTATTGAAGTGTCAAATTCATTTAATGTTTCTAACATTTCGTTAATGGCAGATTCAGATATATGTAATACAAAACAAATCATCAGCATATTTTGCCATAATTTTTGGTTTAACATTTAATTTTCCAATAACATTATCTAACAATTTTTCCATAACAATATCTGCCACAATTGGAGAAGCTGGAGAGCGCATCGAAAGTCCTTATTGCTGGATATATATCTGTTCATTCAATGAGAGAATTTTTATATTATTAGGACATATTGGCAGATTCATTTTAACAAAAGGTAAAAAATATTCATATTAAGAAATTCAATTCACTTTATGAGTTACAAAAGAGGACATTTAATGCAAGATTAAATGATAAGTGGTTCGTTAACAAAACTGACTTAAATATTCCAATGGACGTTAAGTGGATTTTATCATTAGAACATAAACACGCCTTACAAACTAAGAAAGAAGATTTTCCAATTTTGAAGATTATTGCAGATGGAGATTTTGTACAGACACTTCAGGGAAAAGAAAATCAAGAAATAGCAAGAACAAAATTAACTACAATGATAGATAATCATTTGAACAAAATGATATTGACAAACAGAGATAGGTTTATTTTAGATAAAGTTAAAAAAAACTGAAAGGTTCTTGAAAAATAATAAAGATTTATTAATTTTAAAAGCAGATACAAATAACACTACTGTAGCTTTAAATGAAACTTAATATAACGTACGGATTACCAATATTGTAGGAGATGTAACCAAGTACACCCAAGTAAATAAGGACCCTACTACCAAATTGCAGAAGATTAAAAATGATATAGTAGAAGAACTCTTTAAACTTAAAATTATCAATATTACAGAAAGAAATAAGCTTGAAACTAATATTGCTATTGCACCTAATATTGCTATTACACCATCGGAGATATGAATTTTTGCTTTTTGGGAAAAATAATGTGCAAAAATAGAATATTTTGAAGTGGATAAAGCCGATATTTAGAGAAGACATGTACCGGGTCACCGGCATACTGAAAGTAGCTCGGGACTAGTAGATTACAACGGTATATAATCTATGTCTTAATTCAGCCCAATATCGGAGATATGAATTTTTGAAAATTTTGCTTTTTGGGAAAAATAATATGCAAAAATAGGATATTTTGAAGTGGATAAAGCCGATATTTAGAGAAGACATGAAAAAACAAAAAACTAGCCAAAATGTCAAAATCTCTGCAAATTGTGGGAAATATGGGTGATGTAGTTACGAAAGATATAGCCCGTAAAATAAAATAAAAATTGTTAAGAAGATTTGATCGCAATAATGATCCTTTAATCAATTTAATATTAATGCAAAGGGAAAAAAATGGGCATCATTTATTTAAAAAATTTCAAACCACTTAGAAATATATCTTTTCTCAAAACACCAATTAATGTTAACACAAGTGAAGAAAAAAGTCCTTTTAAAATCTAGCAAGCATACACTTTTTATTGATTCAACAGGTGGAATCGTGTCGAAATTCGACAAGAATTCTAAAAAAGTTTTTTTGTACAGCATCATTTTGCATATAAAGTAGACCTCTAAAAAAGGCATACTCATTCCGCTAGCAGAAGCACTTACATTACAGGCATTATGAGGAAGATATCAAAAGATTTTTACTGGGCTCTCATAAACTAAAGCGTTAAAATTTTTAATGAAGGTATTGGATCGTTAACAGCTTTTCTAGTTAAGTTCTTTATATTTCTAACGAAGAAAAAAATTTTTGTGATTTTTCAAGTATGCTGTTGCCATTTTATTAAAATTGTAATTAAACATGTTGAAAAGCACGCAACTACAGACGAGCAAATCCAATTTTATAAATTTTAGCTTGTTAAATTAATATTTCAGAAATCAACTATATATGGACATGGTTCGAAGCAGTTTCAAGTATTTTGACTAGTTTTGAAAAAAGTAATATATATGATTCAGCAGTTAGACATATTCGCTTACGTCACGAAAAAATGATTTTTGAATAAGATTATACCGATAAAAAATCAAATTTTTTCCTAAACGAATACATTCCGCATTATGCGAGAAGTCCATTTTGCCAAAAGGCTTTGCAAATTTTTTTTTGAAAATAAAAAAGCAAATTAAAAACCATATTTCAAAAAGTCAGGTTAATACTTCGAGAAATGAACAATTGTTAGACTTACTGCTAAAGCGCTACATGCCCTACGTTATGGTCAAATGAGGATTTCATTCAAATAGTCCTGTGAAAGACAATTTTTTAATTGTGAAAAACATTCTTTTGAAAGCAGAAAGAAATGTAAGAGCATAAAATATGACCGCATATCCAAGCAGTATATTCTTGCAAAAATTAAAGAAGTGGAATTAAGACAGCCTTTAGAAATTGAGGAAATCGTAAAAAGGAAACGTAGCACACTCATTGAAAAGCATTGGAAGAGAACTCCAAAAAAAGAAAAATTAAACAAATACAGCAGTTCTTGTACAACAAGTTTTATGTTTTTCAATATGTATGTAATACTATAAGGCCGTTCTAAGTTACTTCCACTTTTTACATGAATTTAAATCATTGAACCCAGAAAAACAACTTTTTAATAATATTGTATATATATATATACACGTCTTATTGTATGAATTAAGGATAAAAAATTTTCAAAAATTCATATCTCCGATATCGAGCTGAATCCAGACATAGATTATATACCATTGCAATTTACTAGTCCTGAGCTAATTCAAGTATGCAATTTCTAGTCCTGAGCTACTCCCAGTATGTCTTCTCTAAATATCGGCTTTAAGAAACAAAAAGTATGTTTTAGTTGACCAAAGCATTTTTCAAAAAACGTCTAAATGAATTACAAAACAAAAACCTGGCTTTTTTGGTAAACCAAAATATGTGTTTATCAAATGTCCAAAGGACTTTAAAATTTGGTATGCAGTTTTTCGCAATTTGCCTACAGCTTGTAGATCAAAGCAGCTTTTATGTAGCAGACCAAAGCGATTCTTTTTTTAATTTCGAAAGGGATTACAAATCCCTTGTAAATTACTTGTAAACTTTTTTAGTTTGCTTACAACTTGCTAAAATCCTAAACGAGAACAATATATATTTTTGACAATTCTCACGAGATTTTTTTAGTAGACCAAAATATTTTCAAAAATAAATAGATTACAAATCACTGGATTAAGTTCAAATTAGGTATGTCAGTTAAGATAAATTAGGTATGTCAGTTAAGATATATGTTTAATGTTGATACAATACTCAAAATTTAAGAAGAAAAGATGCCACAGCGAATTTCGATCAACTGACTCATTTTGCTTACCTTTTTCGGTAGAAAAAAGGGTCAGCAGAAGCAACTGATAGTCAGTTGCAAATTTGCATTAGATAACAATTAATAAATAAATAAACTACGAAAGTTTGATCATGAATAAGTTTATTGATGAAATATTAGTAAAACAATTAACTGTACTCAACTTATTCCTCCTCACTTGATCTACCCTTGGCAACACTTTATGAATGGCCTCGTAAAAGATCATAGGTATGTAGTGATATTTGTGTGATTACTAACTGGCTATACACATGCATTAATTTGTCCCTTCCGGACTTTTTTCTAGTTTGTTTACAACTTAAAAAATTCCATTTGAGAAATAGTATAGAAAACACTTCTTGGTAGACTAAAGCGTTTTTCAAAAAAATTCGAAACTGATTGAAAATCCCTGCCCAATCGCTTTTAATTATAGTGTACCCCATTCCGTAATATTTCTCAGTTTGTCTGCAGCAATTCACAAAAATTCCTGGCAGGAACAGTTTTCGTTTTCAACAATTTTTAAGGATTTTTTTGTAGGTCAAAAGTGTTTTAAAAAAATCTCTAGTTTACAGATCGCTCTTTATTGGCACTAAAATTGGGTCAGTCTAATTGTTATAGTGCCTCCCGCTATCCTCTTAGTTATAGTGTCACCCACTTCTCCCTCAGCATTATTTTGGTCATACACATATACACATGATACACATGTTGTTTTAATTTTTTAAGAATTTCAATAATTATTTTCAATACTGCAAAAAATATCAATTCCAAAGAATTTTAATATATATTTTGAACTTATTAATTGTATTTTAATAATTATTCTCAATATTGCAAAAAATACTAATTCCAACGGATTTTAAAATATATTTTGACCTTATTAATTGTGTATTTCTTAAGAATTTTACTAATTATTTTCAATTAATTTATTAATTTATAGCTGTATTTCCAATATCAAAAATGAACCAATATATACAATAATAGAACTTAAGAAAGTAGAAAATAAAGAAAGATCGCTTTTTGTTTATTGAACTTCAAAACAGTTGCTTTATTTTTTTTTCGTTGCTCTTCGTATAGGAGAACTAAGTGGCGCAGTCGGTAAGATCACGGATATTCTCGCGAAGTTTCCTTTTACAAAATAGATAGAGGATACTTGATATCTCAATATCAGTGACGGGAATAAAGGATATACAGATATATCCTTGAGGAAAAAACACACACAACAAAAAAGTGAAGAAAAGGATAAGAAGATTTATCCTTATCAATACTAAAAAACAAGAGTGGAAAAGGTGTGTAAAATATATTCATACACAAGCCAGGATATAAAAATACATCTTCATAAACCCAAGTTACCGAAAAAGTAAGCAAAAAGTGAAAAAAAGGACAAAAATATTTATCTTTATCAATATCAAAAAAAAAAGCAGAAATGGAAAAGGAATATAAAAAATATGTTCATATAAAAACCAGGATATAAAAATACATCCTAATAAACCCAAGCAATAAATTTAACCCATTCTGATGTTCTTATAGATTTAGAACACAATATTTATAGTACGTATATTAAGGATAATCTAAAAATAAATCGTATAAAAATTAATGATAGTTGTTTAAATAATATACTAAACTTTGCCAAATGCAAACATTAAATACACAAAAAATAATCAAAACAATTCCTGGAAAAGTAGTTCTTAAGCAATTTAACAATAGAATGGGATATTTCTATTGCAACAAAGTTAATCAAATTTGAAAATTGTGAAATTAACATGTTTAATAAAACTTTTACCAATGTTTACATAAAATTGTACGATAAAATTATCTTACCTAACCTTATAACAACAACTAAGACACTAGTAATATAACACTAGCAGACATAAAAATTTAATCTTTATATCTGAAAGAAATTGAGTCCTGAAAAACACTGCAACAAGTACTACATAAATATGAAAATTCAAAAATAATTAGCTATAGCATAGATATCTCAATTATCATATCAATATGTACCTTAGTCACTTTTATATACTTCTTTAAGAGCAAACAAATAATATATATTCCAAACCTACACCCAAAATATGAAACTAATACAAATAAACCAATTAAAATAATATAATTTTGTCGGAGCATCAAACAAACGGAGGGAGTGTTACAGTGTCTCCCAATATCCTCTTAGTCACAGTGTCCACCACTATACACATGTTATTATAATTTCTTAAGAATATTAATACTGCACAAAATTTTAATTCCAAAGAATTTTGAAATATATTTTGACCTTATTAACTGTATTTTAATAATTATTTTCAATATTGCAAAATATATTAATTCGAAGAATTTTAATATATATTTTGAACTTGTTAATTGTGTTTTTATAATTATTTTCAATATTGCAAAAAATATTAATTCCACATAATTTTAATATATATTATGACCATTAATTGTAATATTATAATTATATTCAATATTGCAAAAAATATTAATTCCAAAGAATTTTCATATATATTCTGACCTTATTAATTGTATTTTAGCAATTATTTTCAATAATATAAAAAATATGAATTCCAAAGAATTTTAATATATATTGTGAGTTCATTAATTGTATTTTAACTTCCTAAGAATTTCAACAATTATTTTCAATATTGCAAAAAATATTAATTCCAAAGAATTTTAATATATATTGTGAGCTTATTAATTGTATTTTAATAATTATTTTCAACATTGGAAAATTTATTAATTCCAAAGAATTTTCATATATATTCTGACGTTATTAATTGTATTTTAATAATTATTTTCAATAATATAAAAAATATGAATTCCAAAGAATTTTAATATATATCGTGACCTTATTATTTGTACTTCAACTTCCTATGAATTTCAATAATTATTTTCAATATTGCAAAAAATATTAATTCCAAAAAATTTTAATATATATTGTGACTTTATTAATTGTATTTTAATAATTATTTTCAATATTCCAAAGAAATAATAATTCCAAAGAATTTTATTACATATATTGTGACCTCATTAATTGTATTTTACTAATTATTTTCAATATTCCAAAAAAAATATTAATTCCAAAAATTTTTAATATATGTATATTGTGACCTTATTAATTGTATTTTAACTTCCTAAGAACTTCAATAATTATTTTCAATATTGCAATAAATATTAATTCAAAGAATTTTAATATATTTTGTAAGCTTATTATTTGTACTTTAACTTCCTATGAATTTCAATAATTATTTTCAATGTTGCAAAACAAATTAATTCCCAAGAATTTTAATATATATTATATATATTTAATATATATTGTATTTTAACTTCCTAAGAATTTCAACAACTATTTTAAATATTGCAAAAAATATTAATTCCAAAGAATTTTAATATATATTGTGAGCTTATTAATTGTATTTTAATAATTATTTTCAACATTGCAAAATTTATTAATTCCAAAGAATTTTCATATATATTCTGACCTTATTAATTGTATTTTAATAATTATTTTCAATAATATAAAAAATATGAATTCCAAAGAATTTTAATATATATTGTGAGCTCATTAATTGTATTTTAACTTCCTAAGAATTTGAACAATTATTTTCAATATTGCAAAAAATATTAATTCCAAAGAATTTTAATATATATTGTGAGCTTATTAATTGTATTTTAATAATTATTTTCAACATTGGAAAATTTATTAATTCCAAAGAATTTTCATATATATTCTGACGTTATTAATTGTATTTTAATAATTATTTTCAATAATATAAAAAATATGAATTCCAAAGAATTTTAATATATTTTGTGACCTTATTATTTGTACTTTAACTTCCTATGAATTTCAATAATTATTTTCAATGTTGCAAAAAATATTAATTCCCAAGAAATTAAATATATATTGTGACTTTATTAATTGTATTTTAATAACTATTTTCAATACTCCAAAAAAATATTAATTCCAAAGAATTTTAATATATTTTGTGACCTTATTATTTGTACTTTAACTTCCTATGAATTTCAATAATTATTTTCAATGTTGCAAAAAATATTAATTCCCAAGAATTTTAATATATATTATATATATATATATATATTTAATATATATTGAATTTAAACTTCCTAAGAATTTCGATAATTATTTTAAATATTGCAAAAAATAATAATTCCAAAGAATTTTAATATATATTGTGACCTTATTAATTGTATTTTAACTTCCTAAGAATTTCAATAATTATTTTCAATATTGCAAAAAATATTAATTCCAAAGAATTTTAATATATATTGTGACTTTATTAATTGTATTTTAATAATTATTTTCAATATTCCAAAGAAATAGTAATTCCAAAGAATTTTAATATATATATTGTGACCTTATTAATTGTATTTTAAAATTATTTTCAATATACCAAAAAAATATTAGCTCCAAAGAATTTTAATATATATTGTGACCTTATTAATTGTATGTTAACTTTCTAAGAATTTAAATAATTATTTTCAACATTGCAAAAAATATTAATTCCAAAGAATTTTAATATATTGTTACGAATATGTCTTGCTTAAGATTTAAAATAAAACAATTAAGCAATAAAGAAACCCTACTGGTTACAAACTGCGTAGAAGTTTATACACACACACAACTACAATTTGATATGCTGTTTACTAACTGCCTGGCATGCTGCTTATCATTTAAACGCGCAAGACAAAAACTAATTTTACAACAACAAATATACAGTTGTTTATCATCTGCGTAGTTTTCTAAGAAACCCTTTTTTACAAAAGCAACAACAAATGTATTGAAATAAATCCCAAGCAGAAACTTTATCAGCATAAAAACAAAAACAACTATACACACAGGCAAGCAGGCACATATAAAATGAATAAACTACATACAACAACAAAATACACACAAAGAGAGTACAAGATTCTTGCATCTTCTAGATTCCAATTGGACAAGTATAAATAGGGGAAGCGTCTGAGTGGATAATCAGTCAGTAAAGTAAACCTCATCAAGTGAAGACGTGCATTTTAAGTAAATTGTTCTGTGTCAACTTTGTGTAGTTAAAGTAAATAATAAAATTGTTATTATTTAAAATTTCTAAAAACTGGTGTAATTTATTTTGCAATAAAGAACTCACAACAAAACGTTTATAAAAGGTATAAACGTAACAACTGGTGTCAGAAGTGGGATGCCAAAAAAAAATTAAAATAAATCAATTACAATGAAGTTGAAGGAGCTGAAAGTTGAGCAGCTAAAGAAGGAGCTGAATAAGTTGAATCTGCCAACAACGGGAAGTAAAGCGGAATAGCAACGGAAGTTGATTGATGAATTCCAGCAGCGAAACATCGATATTGGGACATATGAATTCGAAGACAAAGAAGCGGTTGAGGCATGTAATCCATCAGATAATACCAATGTAATACTTGGATTCAATACTTGCGGCTCAAGAAAGCTCTAGAACCAGCAGTGCGAAAATGGATGTAATTCAAGAAAGCTCTAGAGCCAACAGTGCGAAAATTGATGCCACAAATGACAAACTTCTAGGTGTCATTCAAGAAACCTCTAGAATCAGCAGTGCGAAAATTGATGCTATTCAAGAAAGCACTAGAGCCAACAGTGCGAAAATTGATGCCACGAATGACAAACTTCTAGGTGTCATTTAAGAGAGCTCCAGAATAAACAGTGCGAAAATTGACGCAATTCAAGAAAGCTCTAGAGCCAATGGAGAAAAACTCGTTTGTGAGGTAAAGAAGAAATTTCAAGAAATTTCAGAAATATTTGACAAACGAGTGGAAGCTGCGGAACAGAAAGTCAGCGAATTTGACCAAAAATTGTCAGGCCCGGAGAGAAAAGTGGACGGAGAATTGCATGAACTAAAAACGAAAATGGACGACCTGCATATTCGAGAAGGACCGGTGAGAATCGTCTCTGAGCACTCCAGCAGGATAAACACCCCGAGCCATGACGGTAGCGCACCGTTTAATGTATTCAAGTTCCAGTTCGAAACAGTGGCCAGCAAAAATAGTTGGAACAATAAAGAAAAAGCTATAGAGCTAATTCTGGCCTTAAAAGGTGCAGCTGCTGAAATCCTCGAAAGCCTTCCAGGAGCCTGCAGGAATAATTATGAGGACATAATGGTGGCCTTACAACGCAAGTATGGCGGGGAGCATAAGAGAGAACTGTACAGAATGGAATTACGAGGCAGGGTACAGAAGGCAAATGAGACGCTGCAAGATTTTGCCATGGAGATTGAACGTTTGGTGCAGCTTACTTATCCAGGTGAACATCATCCATTCCTGGATCAGTTCAAAATAGAAGCCTTTGTGATTGGCATAACAGATCCAGATATTAAATATGCAGTTTGTGCAGCGCAAAAAGCATCCTTCACCGAAACAATCTCGTACGCGCTGGCCCAGGAGACGGCCAAAGTTATCTCAAAGCCACAAGTCTACAAGGTACGACGTCTTGAGGCTGATACGGAAAGTTACGGAGACAAGAGACGCGAGATGAAAGACATGATTACTGGAAGAAAGAAGTAAGTTGCGTGCAAAATGCTTTAACTGGGGTAAGGTCGGACATTTTCAGCGCAACTGCAGATCTGTTAAGAAAAGGTCAATATCTGCCTCATCTCCAAGGGAAAACAAACGGTCAAACAACACCAAATCGCACGAGTCACCGTTAAACTAAAACGAGCTAGCACTGAGGGCCCGCAATGTGCCTTTTTTATCATGCAACAGAAAAATAATAACCTTACTGTCTGCGGATGGATAGAAATAGAAAGAAGCAAGTCCTCACCATAGACACAGGAGCATCTCAGTCCGTAATAAGGCCCGATTTAGTTAAAGGGGCAGTGGAACCGTTAAAGAATGTGCAACTGCGCACGGCAACTGGGGATTCAGCCATCGTCTATGAAAGAGCCATGGTACGTTTGACTATCGGAAACATCAGCGCAGATCACGTGTTTGTTGTCGCTGATATAGTGGATAAAGTTATTATGGATGCGGACTTCATGATAGCTCACGGCATTAATCTCGATATGGGGCAGCAGACAATGATCTGGCGCAACGTGGAAATCCCCTTAAATATTGGATATGCGCACAGGGACGCAGTAAGGAAACTATTTACGATCGAACGCCAAAAATTACCACCTCTGGCGGAAACTATAGTTTAGGCACGTGTGGAGACAGATTGTGTGGACAACCGGTTGTGGGTGGTAGAACCAGAAGACGTAAAGAATGATTTAATAACAGCTAAAGCTCTCGTGAAAAGCTGCAACAATGGGAAAGTCCCTGTGAGGGACCTAAATCTGTCCAGCAACGAAAAGACAATTGGCGAAAATGCTGAAATAGGTCGATGTGAGCCGGCAGGAGCCGTAATTTATTGTGCAACACATTTAGCATGTCCTAAAATAACAGCTAAAGAGCGGGATTTGTTAGTAGAGCAGGTGTATAAATGGTTGGCAGAACTAAAACCGCCCGACAGAAATAAAGCGAAGCAGTTGCTAAGAAAATATACCGCCGTCTTCGCCATAAATAACAAAAGCCAAGGTAGAACAGCAGTGGTCAAACATGAAATAAATACCGGCGAGGCTAGGCCCATAAAACAAGCACCCAGGAGTGTTCCCCTTGCAAAACGGAACGACGTCAAAGAACTAATTAACGAAATGGAGCGGAACGGAGTGATTGAGCCATCTTCGAGTCCATGGAGCTCGCCGGTAGTGCTAGTAAAGAAGAAAGATGGCAGTACCAGATTTTGCGTCGACTATAGAAAACTCAATGACGTCACTAAGAAAGACAGTTATCCGCTACCAAAAATTGACGACACCTTAGACACGTTGTCCGAAACAAAATGGTTCTCTACCTTAGACTTGCAGAGTGGTTACTGGCAAGTTGAGATAGCCGATAAAGACAAGAAGAAAACTGCCTTTAGCGCAAGCAATGGGTTGTGGCAGTTTAAAGTGATGCCGTTTGGGCTCTGCAATGCTCCAGCTACTTTTGAGCGCTTAATGGAACGTGTGCTCAAGGGGCTTAACTGGAAGACCTGTTTAGTGTATCTGGATGATATAATCGTGATGGGAAAGACTTTTGATGAACACCTCAAAAACCTGGATAAAGTTATCAAGCGTATAGCGGCCGCATGACTTAAAGTAAGTGTTAAGAAATGTGCGCTGTTTCAAAAGGAGGTCAAATACTTGCGGCATCGTGTAACAGCAGAAGGCGTATCAACTGACGAGGATAAAATATTGGCAGTAAAGAATTGGCCTCGCCCCCAAAATCTTCATGAGCTACGTAGTATCCTGGGGCTTTGCACATACTACAGGCGATTTGTGCCGAACTTTGCTCTAGTGGCTGCCAGCTTGCATGAGTTGACCAGAAAATCACAACCATACCACTGGAGTGGGGCAGCTGAAGAGGCGTTTCAAAGGCTAAAGGAGCTTTTGTGTACAGCACCAGACCTCGCCTATCCGATAGCTGGACACAAATTTATATTGGATACAGACGCAAGCGGCTACGGAATAGGAGGAGTGCTTTCTCAGGCAATTAATGGGACGGAAAAAGTTATTGGTTACTATAGCAGAGTATTGTCCAAACCCGAAAAAAATTATTGCGTAACACGACGGGAGCTTGTAGCCGTACTGGAGTGTGTTAAACATTACCACAAATACTTATACGGCCAACACTTTACCATAAGGACGGATCACTCCACATTACGGTGGCTGCTGCAGTTTAAAAACCTCGAAGGACAGCTTGCACGCCTGATTAATTGTATTTTACTAATTATTTTCAATATTCCAAAAAAATATTAATTTCAAAGAATTTTAATATATATTGTGACCTTATTAATTGCATTTTAACTTCCTAAGAATTTCAATAATTATTTTCAATGTTGCAAAAAATATTAATTTCCAAAAATTTTAATATATATAATATATGTATTTAATATATATTATAATTTAACTTCCTAAGAATTTCAATAATTATTTTAAATATTGCAAAAAATATTAATTCCAAAGAATTTTAATATATATTGTGACCTTATTAATTGTATTTTAACTTCCTAAGAATTTCAATAATTATTTTCAATATTGCAAAAACTATTAATTCCAAAGAATTTTAATATATATTGTGACATTAATTGTATTTTAATAATTATTTTCAATATTCCAAAGAAATATTAATTCCAAAAAACTTTAATATATATTGTGAACTTATTAATTGTATTTTAATAATTGTTTTCAATAATATAAAAAATATGAATTCCAAAGAATTTTAATATATATCATGACCTTATTATTTGTACTTTAACTTCCTATGAATTTCAATAATTATTTTCAATATTGCAAAAAATATTAATTCCAAAGAATTTTAATATATATTGTGACATTAATTGTATTTTAATAATTATTTTCAATATTCCAAAGAAATAATTATTCCAAAAAACTTTAATATATATTGTGAACTTATTAATTGTATTTTAATAATTGTTTTCAATAATATAAAAAATATGAATTCCAAAGAATTTTAATATATATCGTGACCTTATTATTTGTACTTTAACTTCCTATGAATTTCAATAATTATTTTCAATATTGCAAAAAATATTAATTCCAAAGAATTTTAAAATATATTATGACCTAATTAATTGTATGTTAACTTTCTAAGAATTTAAATAATTATTTTCAACATTGCAAAAAATATTAATTCCAAAGATTTTTAATATATTTTGTGACATTAAATGTACTTTAACTTCCTATGAATTTCAATAATTATTTTCAATTATTATTTTTCAATTATTTCAATTATTAATTCCCAAGAATTTTAATATATTATATATATATATATATATATATACATATATATATATGTATATATATATATATAAATATATATGTATAACATATATTGTATTTTAACTTCTTAAGAATTTCAATAATTATTTTAAATATTGCAAAAAATATTAATTTCAAAGAATTTTAATATATTGTGACCTTATTAATTGTATTTTAAATTTATCTTCAATATTCCAAAAAAATATTAGTTCCAAAGAATTTTAATATATATTGTGACCTTATTAATTGTATGTTAACTTTCTAAGAATTTAAATAATTATTTTCAACATTGCAAAAAATATTAATTACAAAGAATTTAAATAAATTTTGTGACCTTATTATATGTACTTTAGCTTCCTATGAATTTCAATAATTATTTTCAATGATGCAAAAAATATTAATTCCCAAGAATTTTAATATATTATATATATATATATATATATATATATATATATATATATTATATATATATATATATATATATATATATATATATATATTTAATATATATTAATTCCTAAGAATTTCAATAATTATTTTAAATATTACAAAAAATTTTAATTCCAAAGAATTTTAATATATATTGTGACCTTATTAATTGTATTTTAATTTCCTAAGAATTTCAATAATTATTTTCAATATTGCAAAAAATATTAATTCCAAAGTATTTTAATATATTTTGTGACCTTATTAATTGTATTTTAATAATTATTTTCAATAATATAAAAAACATGAATTCCAAAGAATTTTAATATATATCGTGACCTTATTATTTGTACTTTAACTTCCTATGAATTTCAATAATTATTTTCAATATTGCAGAAATTATTAATTCCAAAGAATTTTAATACATATTGTGACCTTATTAATTTTATTTTAATAATAATTTTCTGAAGAAATTTAAAACGCAGATTCATATATATATATTTATTTATTTAAAGCGTAACATGTCTTATTCAGGCGACATTTGCTATGGGACTAAATTTAAATGCAAACTACAAGTTCATGTAACTGCATGCACATTGTAAGCGAGTTGTGTGCAACTTCAACACTCCTCCTCAATGTGGATGCGGTTTTATAAATAATTTTAATTTAATCTTAATATATTTGTAAAATAATTATGTTTTGTTTTCGGCAAATTCTTAGTCATTATATCGGCAACCATGTTTTCTGTGGGACAGTATTCTAATTTGATTTTATTACTCTGCACCAGCTCCCTTACATGATGAAAACGTATGTCGATATGTTTACTGCGTTTATGGTAAACGGGATTTTCTGCCAGCTTTTTAGCTCCATGGTTGTCTATATGGAGCAATACAGGATTATTATCCTCTGTTTCAACAATTTCATTAATAAGCCTTCTTAAATAAATTGCCTCCTTTGCTGCTTCCGAAGCCGCCATGTATTCAGCTTCGGTACTGCTAAGAGAAACTGAAGTTTGTTTTCTGGACTCCCATGAGATAGGACATCCACCATAGAAAAATGTAAAACCTGTATACGATTTTCTATCAAGAGCATTTCCTCCCCAATCTGCATCCACATAGCCTTCAAGCAAGCAACCATTTGAATCATAAACCAATTTTATATCTTTTGTACCATTAAGATATCTTAAAATATGTTTTAATTTGGTATAATGCTCTACATGCGGATCAGAATTTCGTTGGGCTAGTTTTGCAACTGAATGCAAAATATCTGGTCTAGTAGAAATGGCCAGGTACATCAATGTTCCCACAAGTGATTGATATTCTGTTTTATTTGCATTTTCACAGTTATCATTACAATTTACCTGATATCCAGTCTCTAATGGTACAGGCACAGGCTTACAATTTGACATACCATGTTGTTTTAAAATGTCCAAAATGTATTGCGTTTGACTCAATTTTATTCTACCTGTTGTACCTTCACGCTCAATTTCCATGCCTAGGAAATGATTGAGTACACCTTTGTCATTAACATCAAACTCGGCTGCGATTTGTTTTTTAATGTCAACAACAACGTTTACATCGCTGCAGCCAATAATTAAATCGTCAACGTAGACTGCTATCAGCACAAGGTTGTTGTTTATCATTGCCCTATATAAACAGGGTTCGTTTCCGCAACATGAAAAACCAATTTGTTTTAAAACGCCGTCTAATTTTGTGTTCCATTCTTTTCCGCTTTGCTTCAACCCATAAATAGCTTTATGCAAACGAAGTACTTTATTTGGTTCACTTTGATCCACAAAATTTTCAGGCTGCTTCATATATATCTCATCTTGCAAATCAGTTTAAATAAGCGGTACACACATCGATTTGATGTAAATGCATCTTCATTTCAACTGCTAACGCCAACATAAGACGAATTGTAGAGTACCTGACAACCGGCGAAAAGGTTTCTATGTAATTCACTCCAAATACCTGTTTACACCCTTTTGCAACGAGGCGTGCCTTATGACGTTCAATTTCACCATTAACGTTTCTTTTCAGTGCAAAAACCCATTTACACGGAATTGTTTTATGACCTTTTGGTAATTCCACTAATGACCACGTTTTGTTTTTCTTCAGCGCTAAAAATTCATCTCTCATTGCTTTTCGCCAAAGTTGCTTCGAACCACTAGACATTGCCTCAGAAACTGACTGTGGTACGTTTTCAGTAACAGCAACACACAATTCATTTGTTTGGTGACTCTCAGAATATTGTTTCTTTGGTCTTCCTGGTTTACCAGTACGAATAATTCTAGGACGACCTGGTCCGAAAATTTTATTTGGCTGTTCTTCTGTTTTATCGGAATCAGTGTCTCCATCTGCTGTGTCGAAACTTTCATTGTTGTCTTCATTTTGTTCGCCATCAACAATGTTGTCTTCACTTTGCTGAGCATTATATCTAGTTTCAACTTGTGTCTCAACATTAGTATCAACATTTGTATCAACAATTTCAAAGTATGAAAGATAATCTTTCGCTGAATCAGTTGTCTTACTCGTACAAGAAACATTCTCTCTCTCAAACATACTTTCGTTGAAAAGAACATCACGTTGCTCAACCACATTTTTTGTTTCAGGATCAAAAAGACGATACGCTTTGGATGTTGCAGAATAACCGACCACAATATATTGTTTGCCTTTTGCCTCAAATTTTGATTTGTTTCCAGATTTTTGAAGACACACAGAATACGCACCAAATGTTTTAAGATGTTGCACATTTGGTTTTCTGCCGTACCAGACCTCGTATGGTGTTTTATTTTCTAATTTCTTTGTAGGACATCTGTTGCGAAGATACACTGCCGTGTTTATAGCCTCTGCCCACAAGTATTGTTTCACACCAGCATGCATCATCATCGATCTCGCCATCTCAACAAGCGTTCGGTTGGCTCTCTCAGCAACTCCATTTTGCTGCGGTGTGTATGGCACTGTCAATTGTCGCTTAATACAATGTTCGCTTAGGTATGAGCTAAAAGCATTACTCATAAACTCTCCACCGTTGTCCGTTCTCAGCGTTTTTATTTTGCGACATGTCTGTTTCTCTGCTTGCGCCTTAAACAGTTTGAATCTTTCAAACACTTCGCTCTTTTGTTTAATAAAATAGACAAATACTTTGCGCGATTTGTCGTCTATGAATGTGACAAAGTATTGTGCGCCGCTGACAGACTTATTTTTAAACGGAACGCAAACATCTGAGTGCACAACTTCTAACAAGTCCTTTGTTCTTGTTTCTGACTCTTTTGGAAAGGACAATACATGTATTTTACTGAGCATGCATGTTGTACAGCTTACTTGTGTGTTCTCATTTATGTTCATACCCATAACCATATGCTTGTTGGATAGATCACGAAGACTTTTATAATTGAGATGACCAAATCTGTTGTGCCAAATCGCATTCATGTCCGTTGCAACGCAAATTCTCTCAATTCTGTTCTCATCTGATGCGACGAACATGTTGTCACTGCGTAATGCTCGCAATACAATGGAACCATTTGCTCTTCTTATTATGGCACATTTGTCATCAAACTTGACTGACAGATTTCTCTCCACAACTTTGTTGACAGAAATAAAGTTAGCCTGTAAATCAGAGGAAAACAAAACATTTTGCAGTAAAATTTCACAATTATTGTTATGTATTACAACATCACCTTTTCCAGTTGCAACTATATGTTTGTTGCCAGCTAGACCAACAATTTCGTTGTGGTCTTCAAAACGGACGAATATTTCTCTGTTATTGCACATGTGTGATGTTGCGCCGCTGTCGATATACCAACTTTTTGAATTCAACGGTTTTGACTCTGCTGATGCGCACATTGTCATTGCTTGATTACTGTTGTTATTTTTTCTCTTTTCACATACTCTAGCAAAATGACCAATAACGCCACATACATAGCATTTGCCCTTGAATTTGTTCTTGGGTTTTCCGTTCTTTTCTTTGTTCCAATGTTTTGTTTTTGCTACGAACGCTTGTTGCTGCGCAATTGGTGTTATTTCATTTTTTCTTTTCTTCGTTTGGATTCTTCTAGAAGTTTATGTTTTAGTGCAGTTAAACTTGGTAATTCGTCCCTTGTTTCCATAGCTATTACAAAATTGTCAAATTCCTTTGGAAGACTCGACAATAGCATAATTACCAATAGCTCCTCCTGAAGTTCAATGCCACTTTCAGCTAATTTTTCTGAAATTTCCGCAAATTCGTTCAAATGCTGTACCACATTACCACCCTCTGGCAATGAGAGATTTACAAGCTTCTTATACAGCAATACCTTTTGCAGTGGCCCTCTTGGCATATACACCTCCTTCAGTTTTACCCACGCTTCATTGGATGTCTTGCAATTCCGAATATATCCTAACTGCGTAGCTTTAACTCCTAAACAAATGGATGCAAGCGCTTTTTCATCATTTGATTCCCATAACAGTTTAGCACTAGCTTCGCCTTCATTCTTAAGCTCTCCATTTACTGTTTTCCATAATCCACTATGAACCAACACACTTCTCATCTGTATTGACCAGCAGTCATAGTTATTTTCATCTAGTTTTTCAATTTGCATTACTGTATGACTCATTTTTATATACTTTCGTTTTACTTAATTCGCACTTAATTAAAACTCTTTTTAATTTTCTTTCTTCTTTTTCTTTTACACTTTAAATCCTTTCTTATATTCTTTGGCTTTTGTTACCTGGGCCCATAACCTGAAGAAATTTAAAACGCAGATTCATATATATATATATTTATTTATTTAAAGCGTAACATGTCTTATTCAGGCAACATTTGCTATGGGACTAAATTTAAATGCAAACTACAAGTTCATGTAACTGCATGCACATTGTAAGCGAGTTGTGTGCAACTTCAAACTTCAACATTTTCAACATCGCAAAATTTATTAATTCCAAAGAATTTTCATATATATTCTGACCTTATTAATTGTATTTTAATAATTATTTTCAATAATATAAAAAATATGAATTCCAAATAATTGTAATATATATCGTGACCTTATTATTTGTACTTTAACTTCCTATGAATTTCAATAATTATTTTCAATGTTGCAAAAAATATTAATTCCCAAGAATTTTAATATATATATATATTCAATACAAATTGTATTTTAACTTCCTATTTTAAATATTGCAAAAAATATTAATTCCAAAGAATTTTAATAGATATTGTGACCTTATTATTTGTATTTAAACTTCCTAAGAATTTCAATATTGCAAAAAAAATTAATTCCAAAGAATTTTAATATATATTGTGGCCTTATTAATTGTATTTTAATAATTATTTTCAATATTCCAAAGAAATATTAATTCCAAAGTATTTTAATATATATTGTGACCTTATTAATTGTATTTTAATAATTATTTTCAATAATATAAAAAATATGAATTCCAAAGCATTTTAATATATATCGTGACCTTATTAGTTGTACTTTAACTTCTTACGAATTTCAATAATTATTTTCAATATTGCAGAAACTATTAATTCCAAAGAATTTTAATATATATTGTGACCTTATTAATTGTATTTTTATAATTATTTTCAACATTTCAAAAAAATATTAATTCCAAGTAATTTTAATATATATTGTGACCTTAATAATTGTATTCTAACTTCCTAAGAATTTCGACAATTGTTTTCGATATTGCAAAAAATATTAATTCCCAAGAATTTTAATATATATTGTGATCTTATTAACTGTATTTGAACTTCCTAAGAATTTCAATAATTATTTTCAATATTGCAAAAAATATTAATTCCAAAGAATTTTAATATATATTGAGACCTTATTAATTGTTTTTTAACTTCCTAAGAATTTCAATACTTATTTTCAATATTACAAAAAAGATTAAGATTCCATAAAAATAAAAGAAAGGTCGAATAAAACTGAAAATAATATTACAAAAAATATTAATTCCAAAGAATTTTAATATATATTGAAACCTTATTAATTGTATTTTAACTTCCTAAGAATTTCAATAATTATTTTCAATATTGCAAAAAATATTAATTCCAAAGAATTTTAATATATATTGAGACCTTATTAATTGTATTTTAACTTCCTAAGAATTTCAACAATTATTTTCAATATTACAAAAAAGATTAA
Source organism: Trichopoda pennipes (assembly GCA_030448955.1). NCBI lineage: Eukaryota > Metazoa > Arthropoda > Insecta > Diptera > Tachinidae > Trichopoda > Trichopoda pennipes. The sequence goes on along the minus strand of JASKUP010000042.1, from coordinate 3,169,056 downwards.
GATTTAATAAAACTAAAAGAAAGGTCGAATAAAACTGAAAATAATATTATAAAAAATATTAATTCCAAAGAATTTTACTATATATATTGTGACCTTATTAATTGTATTTTAATAATTATTTTCAATATTTCAAAAAAATATTAATTCCAAGTAATTTTAATATATATTGTGACCTTAACAATTGTATTCTAACTTCCTAAGAATTTCAACAATTATTTTCGATATTGCAAAAAATATTAATTCCCAAGAATTTTAATATATATTGTGACCTTATTAACTGTATTTGAACTTCCTAAGAATTTCAATAATTATTTTCAATGTTGCAAAAAATATTAATTCCAAAGAATTTTTATATATATTGAGACCTTATTAATTGTATTTTAACTTCCAATGAATTTCAATAATTATTTTCAATATTACAAAGAAGATTAAGATTTAATAAAAATAAAAGAATGGTCGAATAAAACTGAAAATAATATTACAAAAAATATTAATTCCAAAGAATTTTAATATATATTTAAATATTATTAATTGTATTTAAACTTCCTAAGAATCCAATAATAATTTTAAATATTGTTAGATTATTGTTGCACATAAAAATCTTTCGTTTTAATAAAAAAAAAACACGGTGTCGTTTTTAATAGTTTATTTCAAAAAGTGTATGTATACCAAAAAAAAGGCTTCATGAACAGAAGGTTCTATATATATGAAAAGTTTAACAAAAAGGAATGAAGAAAATTTGTCATATTTAAAACATAGCATTTGAATTGCATTAGGATGATATCAACGCTTAACAATCTCCACCGCAAGTCAAACGCCATTATTATATATAAGAATTACAATTTAATCTTCAAAAGGTTACAACAATGTATATGTCTTTGCTTCGTTAAACATTTTGTAAGTATGTCAGCCGCATTTTCATCAGAAGTAACATATACTACAGCAATAGCGTTTTCCTCATATTTTTCTCGAATAAAGTGATAACGGATATCAATGTGTTTTCTCCTTTTTTGGACAGTTTGATTTTTTACCGTAAAAGCAGCACCCTGATTATCACATAGAATAGAAGTAGGATTCATAAGACAATCATTAAAGCCCATCTCCTGCAAAAGTCCGCGATGGAATACTACTTCTTCGTCCCTTGGGATAAAACAATATATTCAGCTTCCATTGTACTCAAAGCCACTAAAGGTTGCTTTCTCGATTCCCATGCAATTTGACCACCAGCCATAAACATTACATGTCCAGAGTAAGACCGTCGATCATTGGAGTCAGAAACCCAGTCTGAGTCTGTGAAGCATTCGAAATTTTTAAAATTGTTAGATAATTAATTTTACCCATAGTAGATAGTAGATTTCACCCATTTAGATAGCGTAGTACATGTTTTGCTGCTTGGAAATCTTCTTTATGTGGATGCGCATTAAAGTGAGACAACCTCGACACCACATGAATCAGATTAGGCCTAGAAATCACGGCAAGGTACATCAGAGCAGCAACTAAAATTTGATAATTTTTCGTATCTAAGTCTCCACAATCAGCATCGCATTTGGTTAAAACTGTACCACTTGCCCACGGAGTCGCAAGCCGGTTTACAGTCAGCCATACCCCAACGATCGAGTATTTCTGTAGTGTGTTTCTGTTGATGTATAGTGATTTCGCCTCTCAAACCATCACGAATAATTTCCATTCCCAAATAAAACGATATTGGACCACGATCACTAGCGTCAATATACTTATTTAAATTTGGAATATTATTTTTCATTTCATGTTCACTGGTACAAGCAAGTAGCATGTCATCAACATAAATGGCAATAAGGCAGATATTTTTTCCATTTCTTTGCATATAGACACAAGTATCTAATTTGCACCTTTTAAATCCCATTTGCAATAAAACGTCGTCTATCTTTCTATTCCATTCACGTCCAGCCTGTTTTAAACCGTATAATGCCTTATTTAACTTGCAGACTTTATTTGGATAATTACTGTCCTCGAGCATTTTAGGTTGCGTCATGTATACATCATCTTCTAACTCACCATTTAAATAGGCTGCCACAATATCAACATGATTTACTAACAACTTATGCTTAACTGATAAAGCTAGCAACAATCTAATTGTTGAATGTCGTACCACCGGAGCTAACGTTTCCTGGTAATCAACATTGTACTTTTGCGAACAACCATGAGCCACTAGCCTTGCTTTAAATTTTTCAGGCTTACGTTTTAACCAAAAAATCCATTTGCACCCAATAATATTTCCTTCATTTGGCTTATCTACTAGCTCCCACGTTTTATTTTTAATTAATGAATTAGATTCCGCTTGCATTGCCTACTTCATAGAATTTTCAGAATTTAGCGCTTCTGCCACCGTTTTCGGATCTTCAACAATCGAGTTTAACATTTCGATACTATCTGTCATGCAATAAACTTTTCTCGGTCTCCCCTTACCACCAGCTCTAATAAATATAGGTCTGCCACGTTTTCTTTTCTTATTACCAATAGTCGTATCTTCTCTTTTAGTCTCACTGGTTTCAGCACTCAACTCTTCCTCAGATTCATCAACATCATTAGTTTCTGTATTACCATCGCTTCCTGTAGCCACAGCAGCATTATTATTTAATTGAAAAATTTCAGCTTAAAAAGTTTCAGTTATATTTTCATTACTAGCAAAATGTTCAACAAATAGGATTGTACAGACGATACCCTTTTGTATGAAGTTGGTAACCAACAAATTTGAATTTTTCTCCTTTAGGCAAAAACTTACCACCTTTTTGTCTTGGACCCTTTTTTAATACAACTGCATCACATTCAAACGTTTTAAAATGGGACACCAACGGTTGTCTACCACACCATTTTTGATAAGGCGTATCATCTTCGAGAACTTTTGTTGGAGCACGATTTTTTATATATGTCGCTGTATTTACGGCTTCACCCCATAAACTCTGTGGTAATCCAGATGAATCTAACATACACCTCACAATTTCAACAAAAGTTCTATTTGCCCTCTCCGAAAAACCATTTTGTTGTGGCGAATAACCCACAGTTGTTTGATGAATGATTCCTTTTTCTTCAAAGTGTTGCTTAAATTTAGAATTAACAAATTCTTTACCATTATCGCTGCGGAAAATTTTTATTTGGCGGCCGCCAACAGATTTGAAACCGATTGATCCACATAAATCAGTATGCACCAACTCTAAAACATCTTTCGTTTGAACATCTGCATAATTTTTGTACGGTGAGGCAGAAATTTTGTTGACAGCACAGGTAACACACTCAATACTTTTTGGCAGTTTTATGTTTAAACCTGTCACCATATTTTTTGTTGTTAATTTATTTAAATCGTTCACATTTAGGTGACCAAATCGTTGATGCCACTTTTCCACCGTATTTAGCTCCACTAACTACTTTACAATTTTCCATCTTTTCAAATTTTGCAATAAACATCATTTACAAGATCAGCTGTAAAAATTATTTCATTTTGCCTACTCTTCTTTACAGCTTTATTTTCGGCAAATCTGACCATTTGACCGGCTTTAACTATTTTGTTTATTGATATAAAACTAGAATGTAGTCGTGGCACATACCAAACATTTCTCAACGTAAGTTTGCAAAAAATTTGTTTTTATTTTAACATCGCCTACCTTCAGCATAAACACTTTCACCAGATGCTAATATAATTTTTTGTTTTGATTCTGTTAGAGTTCTTTAATTCTGCACATATGTGAAGTGGCTCCGCTATCCAAAATCCACACCTCTTTTAAGTTCATATTATTACCTTTTACTGAACAAGCAAAGTCACTTCTTCTGTCGTGTTCTTTGCATTGAGAACGTATATGGCTCTTTTTACCACATCGAAAACATTTAATGTTGGTATTGTTGCATTTTTCTTTTCATTATATTTATATTTCATATTTTTATTATTATTAGAAATTCTATTATTGCTGTTGTTATAAACATATTTGCTTGTTCGTTTAAACTCATTTCGGAAAGTTGCTGCAAAAACAGTTTCATTTGGTAAATTATTTTTGTTACCTTGACGCATTTCTTCTAATATTTTGGAAATTAAGTTTTCATACTTTGGCAAACTATCTCTGCTTTCTATGGCTACTACAAAAGATTCTAATTCATCGGGAAGCCCACACAATAGTAAAATGGATAAGAGATCATCATGTAAAGTGATTCCAATTATAGCTACATCGGGCAAACAGGACGAAAAATTAAGACCAGATTTAGGGAACACATTAGAGACTATAACAAAAAACTACGAGAACAAAAATCAACTCCGAAATCAAACTTTGCGAACCATATATTCAACAACAAATGTACACCAGGACATATAAAAACAACGGTTAAACTGCACAAAGAAAGGAGACTAAATGTTTTAGAAAACATGGAAATATACAAACGAAAAACATTTGACGGACGAATAATAAATGAACAAATAAACACTGCTTCGGACACAATATTTGAATCGTTGAAACATTTTTACAGGAAAACAAACATTACACCAACACATAAACGTTACGCAGGTGTACAAGACCAAAGCAACAAAGAACATCATAAACGTACACTTACAGATTATTATGTCACATAAAAAAAAAAGGAAAAAAAAAACCCAATAGGTTCACACATAAACAAAAATGGACAACAAGCATGATCGTAAAGGGATTTAGTTAGAAAAAAAGACGAATGTAAAAAGGGAGCGACAAATTGGATGGAAAGGGACAAACGAAAAAGGAGAGAGAGATGCAGGCAAAAAAGACAGAAAGTGACGAACGCAATAACACGAAGGGAGACACGAACTATATAACCACAACTGACAATAGAACCCAACTAGTACGAAAAGAACACTGAAGATAGCAAACAGCCGAAACCGGTTTGTTCACAAACCAAATTTGACGAGGGTCGACGGAAAACCGTACCCAAATAAAAGTGATTCCAATTTCTTTCAATTCATTTGAATAATAAGGATACAATAAGAGATATACTTAATGACAATGATTTTCCAGTAGAATTAACTAACAGATTAATTAGACAATATGGTAGTTATAGGCATAATTTAGGAAATTCTACAGCAGAGCCAAGAAATTATAAATCATTAACTTATGTTCCTGGAATATCAGAACTATTAAGAAAGTGTAAACTATATGACAGATAAATATATAATTGCACACAAAACACATTAAATAAATTATTTAGCAGTATGAAGGATAAAATAGGAAAAATGGAAATATCTGATGCAGTATACAGGATACCATGTGGAGAAAATGACCAGGTGAACTTTGACAAAGTTTATATTGGGACAACAAAAAATAAACTTAAAACAATTAGCTGGTCACAGGTGTGACCAAAAAAATAGGAATATTTCAACACAGAAAACATCCTTATCTTCACAATGTAAGAAATATAATCATTATCCTCAGTTTGACGAAGCATCAATATTAGATATAGAAAAAACTATAAGAGACGTTATATGTTAGAAATGTTAGAAATTGGTAATGTACCAAATGTAAGAAGAATAAATTTCAAGACAGACACAAACAATTTAGCTCAGAATTATAGGTACTTAATTCAAAAGACACATAATTTGTTATAATTATTTCATAAGAGAGAATTTGTTATTTATTCGTTATTTCCGTTTCCTTGTTTTTGTATGTTTAAATATTTGAAAATTTAAATTTTTGTATGTATGTATGTATGAAAAAATATTTTATATGTTTTTGTCAAATGTTTTGAAAATTTGTTCAATATGTTAAAAATTTTTGTTTTCAAAAATAAAAAATATTTTTCCTGAAGAAGCTTTCCATAGGAAAGCAAAATATCTAAAAGAAAAAAATATATATATTGTTAATTTAATTTAAAAAGACCGTAAAAAAGAATAAGAGATATTTATTCTTTGGAATTAATATTTTTTTGGAATATTGAAAATAATTATTAAAATACAATTAATAAGGTCACAGTATTCTACGTTGCATGGGCGTCTTGAAAGGGCATATGCATTATTGCTTTCCGCTTTTCCTGTGCACAATGCTGAAGTCATAGCTCTGCAGACGTTTAATCCAGCGTGCAAGCTGTCCTTCGAGGTTTTTAAACTACAGCAACCACCGTAATTCGGAGTGATCCGTCCTTATGGTAAGGTGTTGGCCGTATAAGTATTTCTGATAATGTTTAACACATTCGAGTACGGCTAAAAGCTCCCGTCGTGTTACGCAATAATTTTTTCGGGTTTGGACAATACTCTGCTATAGTAACCAATAACTTTTTCCGTCCCATTAATCGCCTTAGAAAGCACACCTCCTATTCCGTAGCCGCTTGCGTCTGTATCCAATATAAATTCATGTCCAGCTATCGGGTTGGCGAGGACTGGTGCTTTACACAAAAGCTCCTATAGCCTCTGAAACGCCTCTTCTGCTGCCGCACTCCAGTGGTATGGTTGCGATTTTCTGGTCAACTCATGCAAGCTGGCATCCACTTGAGCAAAGTTTGGCACAAATCGCCTGTAGTATGTGCAAAGTCCCAGGAAACTACGTAGCTCATTAAGATTTTGTGTACGAGGCCAATTCTTTACTGCTAATATTTTATCCTCGTCAGTTGATACGCCCTCTGCAGTTACACGATGCCCCAAGTATTTAACCTCTTTTTGAAACAACGCACATTTCTAACACTTAATTTAAGTCCTGCAGCCGCTATACGCTTGAGAATTTCATCCAGGTTTTTGAGGTGTGCATCAAGTCTTTCCCATCACGATTATATCATCCAGATACACTAAGCAGGTCTTCCAGTTAAGCTCCTTTAGCACACGTTCCATTAAGGGCTCAAAATTAGCTGGAGCATTACAGAGCCCAAATGGCATAACTTTAAACTGCCACAACCCATTGCTCGCGCTGAAGGCAGTTTTCTTTACCGGCTATCTCAACTTGCCAGTAACCACTCTGCAAGTCTAAGGTAGAGAACCATTTCGTCACGGACAACGTGTCTAAGGTGTCGTCAATTCTTGGTAGCGGATAACTGTCTTTCTTAGTGACATCATTGAGTTTTCTATTGTCGACGCAAAATCTGGTGCTGCCAGTATTTATTTCATGTTTTACAACTGCTGTTCTACCTTGGCTTTTATTATTTAGAGCGAAGACAGTATGTTTTCTTAGCAACTGCTTCGCTTTATTTCTGTCGGGCGGTTTTAGTTCTGCTACCCATTTAGGACATGCTGAATGTGTTGCACAATAAATTACGGCTCCTGCTGGCTCACATCGACCGATTTCAGCATTTTCGCCAATTGTCTTTTCGCTGCTGGACAGATTTAGGTCCCTCACAGGGACTTTCCCATTGTTGCAGCTTTTCACGAGAGCTTTAGCTGTTATTAAATCATTCTTTACGTCTTCTGGTTCTACCACCCACAACCGGTTGTCCACACAATCTGTCTCCACACGTGCCTAAACTATAGTTTCCGCCAGAGGTGGTAATTTTTGGCGTTCGATCGTAAATAGTTTCCTTACTGCGTCCCTGTGCTTATAGCCAATATTTAAGGGGATTTCCACGTTACGCCAGATCATTATCTGCTGCTCCATATCGAGATTAATGCCGTGAGCTATCATGAAGTCCGCATCCATAATAACTTCATCCACTATATCAGCGACAACAAACACGTGCTCTGCGCTGATGTTTCCTATAGTCAATCGTACCCTGGCTCTTCTAGAGACGATGGCTGAATCCCCAGTTGCGGTGCGCAGTTGTACCTTCTTTAGCGGTTCCACAGCCCCCTTAACTAAATTGGACCTTATTACGGACTGAGATGCTGCTGTGTCTATGGTGAGGACTTGCTTCTTTCCGTTGATCAACCCGCAGAGAGTAAGGTTATTCTTTTTCTGTTGTATGATGGAAATATAGATTGCGGGGCCATCGGTTGCGGGAGCTAGCTATTGCCCCTCAGTGCCGGCTCGTTGTCGTTTAACGCAGACTCGTTCGATTTGGTGTTGCTTGGCCGTTTGTTGTCCCTTGGAGGTGAAGCAGATCTTGGACTTTTCTTAACAGATCTGCAGTTATGCTAAAAATGTCCGACTCTACCGCAACTAAAGCATTTTGCGCGCGACTTATTTCTTTCTTTTAGTATTTGCTCAATCATTTCTTTTATCTCGCTTTGCTTGTCTCCACAACTTTCCATATCAGTCTCAAGACGTTGTACCTCGTACACTTGTGGCTTTGAAATAACTTTGGCGGTCCTTCGGCCAGCGCGTATGAGATTGTTTCGGTGAAGGATGCTTTTTGCGATGCACAAACTGCATACTTAATATCTGGATTCCTTATGCCATTCACAAATTCTTCCATTTTAACTTGATCCAGGAAAGAATGATGTTCACCTGGATAAGTAAGCTGCACTAAACGTTCAAACTCCATGGCAAAATTTGCCATTCTGTACCCTGCCTCGCAACTCCATTCTGTATAGTTATCTCTTATGCTCGCTGTCGTACTTGCGATGTAAGGCCACCATTATGTTCTCGAAATTATTTCTGCAGGCTCCTGGTAAGCTTTCGAGGATTTTGGCAGCTGCACTTGTTAAGGCCTGAATTAGTTCAATAGATTTCGCTCCATTGTTCCAACTATTTTTATTGGCCACTGTCTCAAACTGGAACTTGAGTACATTAAACGGTGAGCTACCGTGAGAGCTCGGGGTGTTTATCTTGCTGGAATACTCAGAGACGACTCTCACCGGTTCTTCTCGAATATGGAGGTCGTTCATTTTCGTTTTTAGTTCCTGCAACTCTCTGTCCATTTTTCTTTCCAGGCCAGATAATTGTTCATCAAATTCGCAGACTCTCTGTTCCACAGCTTCCAATCGTTTGCCGTATATTTCCGATATTTCTTGAAATTTCTTATTTACTTCACTAATAACTTTTTCTCCGTTGGCTTTAGAGTTTTCTTGGTTTGCATCAATTTTCGCACTGTTGATTCTAGAGCTTTCTTGGATGACATCTAGAAGTTTGTTATTTGTGGCACTAATTTCCGCACTGTTGATTCTAGAGCTTTCTTGGATGACATCTAGAAGTTTGTCGTTTGTGGCATAAATTTTCGCACTGCTGGCTCTAGAGCTTTCTTGAATTGCATCCATTTTCGCCATCAAAGCCGCAAGTATTGAATCGAAGCTTGCATTGGTGTTTGCAGATGGGTTACATACCTCCATCTCTTCTTTGTCTCCGAATTCGTATGTCCTAATATCGACGTTTCGCTGCTTAAATTCATCAATCAGCCTCCGTTGCAACTACACCTTATATTCCGTTGTTGGTAGATCCAACTTATTCACCTCCTTCTTTATTTGCTCAAATTTCAGTTTCCTATTTTTTATTTTTTTGCAATTTTACTTCTGACACCAGCTGTTACTTTTATACCTTTTATAAAAGTTTTGCTGTGAGTTCTTTACAGCAAAATAAATAACACCAGTTTTTAGAGTTTTTTAATTAATAACAATTTTATTTACTTTAACTACACAAAGTTGATACTACAGAACAATTTACTTAAGATGCACATTTTACTTCACGAGGTTTATTTTTACACTGACTGGCTATCCACTCTGCCGCTGCCCTCTTATAAACAGCATACAGATTTGTTAAAAACAAATTTCTACGCAGTTAGTACAGAAATTTGTTGTTGTCTTGCATGCCACGCTGTTAGTAAACAGCATATCAAATTGTTGTTGTTTGTATGTATAAAATTTCTACGCAGTTTGTAACTAGAAATTTTGTTGTTGTGCATAAGTCTTCTTAGCAAGCCACGCAGTTAGTAAACAACATACCCAGTAGTTTACTTTATTGCTTAATTATTTTCTTTTAAAACTTAAGCAAGACACATCCGTAACAATATATTGACCTTATTAATTGTATTTTAACTTCCTAAGAACTTCAATAATTATTTTCACTTTTGCAAAATATATTAATTCCAAAGAATTTTAATATATATTGTGACCTTATTAGTTATATTTTAACTTCCTAATAATTTCAGTAATTATTTTCAATATTGCAAGAAATATTAATTCCCAAAAATTTTAATATATATTTTGACCTTATTAATAGTATTTTAATAAATATTTTCAATATTGCAAAAAATTATTAATTCCAAAGAATTTTAAAATATATCGTCAGCTTATAAATTGTATTTCAACTTCCTAAGAATTTCAATAATTATTTTTAATATTGCTAAAAATATTAATCCCAAAGAATTTTAATATATATTGTGATCTTATTAATTGTATTTAATCTTAAGAATTTCAATATTGCAAAAAATATTAATTCCAAAGAATTTTAATATATATTTTGACCTTATTAATTGTATTTAATAATTATTTTTAATATTGAAAAAAATATTAATTCCAAAGAATTTTAATATTTATTTTGTCCTTATTAATTGCATTTTAATTTCCTGAGAATTTCAATAACTATTTTTAATACTGCAAAAAATATTAATTCCAAACAATTTTAATATATATTATGACTTTATTAATTGTGTATTTCTTGAGAAATTTAAATATTATTTTCAATTAATTTATAGCTGCATTTCCAATTTCAAAATGCAACACTAAACAAAATAATATAACTTAAGAAAATAATAGTACTTCAGAAGGTATCCTCGTATCGGAGAATTAAGCTCTAATCTCGTAATCTATTTTAAGTTGTCGACAGCATGCGAAAATTTCTTCAGAAATAGTATTTATTTTTTCTAAAATGTGTTTAGTCCATCACGTAATCTTGGTTTGTCTAAAACTATCTATCTGCATTGTGTTAAATGGAACTAGGTTTGAAGAGCATCTTTGCTAACGCATCTTTACTAGCAGCGGGAGAGTAAAGCAGAAATTTTTAAAGTAATTTTTAGTAATTGCAGAAAATTTAAAGTAATTTTTAGTAATTGCCGTCTAATTACTTAAATAAAGTATATTAGACGGCAATGGCACTTTGTGAGTAGTCCAAAGAACAAAAGAGTTCAAATACAGCGTTCTTTTTATAGATTTGGTGATTACATTCGTCTAAACGAAATGGCGTTAAACATTATTCTGGAAACAAGAGTCTTCGACGAATATTTAATTGCGATTTCAAAGAAGTTAAAGCTGGCAAAAACAATAAAGTTCTTGGCACAAAGCTCTTCCATCTAAGTGTTGGTAATAATAATAATACACTACCTACTAGCATAAAGGGGCAACTTTCCACATCCACTTGCTATGAAAATGAGCATATTTCGATTTGTATTGCCGTCGCATTCACACACACGCTGCAATGTACAAGCGAAAACACACATTTCATTTGATACAAAACATTGAGTCGAAGTATGTAATGGAAAAAAATTTTGATTTTTTTTGAAAAATTTGTCTTGTTTCAAACACGCACTGTGGACGCACTATTGTGCGTAAACGCATCAAAGATACAAACCTCCGAACGACCATTACAAAGGTGGAAATTCGGCGGCGCATCTCGTTAAACACTGGCAACCAACGGACACCTATTTTGGGCTTAATTTATATATATATATAGATAGATAAAGTAACATATACTTTCTGCTAAGTGTCATAACATCCTGCCATCCTAATTATCTATATATCGTTAGCTTAACGTGAAAATGTGCTAAGTCAATTTTTTATGAAAAATGAGATTTTGATGCAGTCTTAGAAATAAATTCAAAATACACAGTTTAAAAAAAAAATATGAATGTGAATAATTTTTACCTGATGTTGGCAATGATGTGTAAATGTGCTAACTGTTAGGAACATACATTCATACATCTTTTACTTATTTGTTTTTTATACCTTTAATTATTTTTCTATTTTGTTTGTTTACGACATAAATCAAATTAGTCATTTTAATTTCTTTTACTTGTAGCAAACATACATACATACATACATACAAATGCATGCATATAATTTGTAATACCATTTTTGTTTATTAATCAATTTCTTAACATATTTAAAGTTCATTTGCTTTAAGGTTCATTAACCATTGCAATTAAATTTTGTTTATTAAATAGTTGGCTCAGTTCATTTACACTGTTTAAAAAATTATGTCATTTATTTGTGCTAACCTAAACATCTTTACTTCCGTATTTAGTCAATTAATATTATGTATAAGCTAAGCATTTTATTCTTAATTATTTGTATATAAAAGAATGTAAAAATAAAGTTTAATCAGTCGTTTTTAGTAAGCATATCGTCTTTTATTATTAACGGCTTCTTTCAAGTTCCAAGTGCTTGAAGGAAATTTAGGCAAAACAAAATAGTACCGATTCAAGTTAATGTGCTTGAATTGGAATCTACTATTGCCATACACAAACATTTTGGTGACCCCTAGATTTTTTCGATATTGGAGTTTCCCCCCACCAGTGGTAAGGAACTCCAAATATCCAAAAAAAAAAAAACAACGCATCCTTCTAATCCTGGAGACGCAAGAAGGGTCACACAGCGGCATCCACCAAAAACAAACAATTTGGTTACTTCTAATTTCATAATTGTGAAAAAGTTTCCCCCACCAGCGGTAAGGGACTTGAAAATATTGTGAATAATACGCAGCCAGTCGTCAGGACAACAGTCCATAAGCCACAACACAAACGTGTGAACATCAGTTCACAAAGGGGCATCAGGCCACACAAAGTAGCACAGGGCTACATCAACATTACATTGACTTCCTCTGAAAACGCTTTAAAAAAAAAAAAAACAGTAGCACAGGGCTACTGAACTTCCTTCATCAAACAACAAATTTTGTATCGCGGGACGTCTAGTATTGGGATACACCTTGTACTTAACTTAAAGGAAAAGCAACATCCTACACTGAAGCAGCGGTACACCTTCAGGCAGCTAGGATAAGCAACATTCTACACTGAAGCAGCAGTACACCTTCAGGCAGCTAGGAAAAGCAACATTCTACACTGAAGCTGCAGTACACCTTCAGGCAGCTAGGAAAAGCAACATCCTACACTGAAGCAGCGGTACACCTTCAGGCAGCTAGGAAAAGCAACATTCTACACTGAAGCTGCAGTACACCTTCAGGCAGCTAGGAAAAGCAACATCCTACACTGAAGCAGCGGTACACCTTCAGGCAGCTAGGAAAAGCAACATTCTACACTGAAGCTGCAGTACACCTTCAGGCAGCTAGGAAAAGCAACATCCTACACTGAAGCAGCAGTACACCTTCAGGCAGCTAGGAAAAGCAACATTCTACACTGAAGCAGCAGTACACCTTCAGGCAGCTAGGAAAAGCAACATTCTACACTGAAGCAGCAGTACACCTTCAGGCAGCTAGGAAAAGCAACATCCTACACTGAAGCAGCGGTACACCTTCAGGCAGCTAGGAAAAGCAACATTCTACACTGAAGCTGCAGTACACCTTCAGGCAGCTAGGAAAAGCAACATCCTACACTGAAGCAGCGGTACACCTTCAGGCAGCTAGGAAAAGCAACATTCTACACTGAAGCTGCAGTACACCTTCAGGCAGCTAGGAAAAGCAACATCCTACACTGAAGCAGCAGTACACCTTCAGGCAGCTAGGAAAAGCAACATTCTACACTGAAGCAGCAGTACACCTTCAGGCAGCTAGGAAAAGCAACATTCTACACTGAAGCAGCAGTACACCTTCAGGCAGCTGGGAAAAGCAACATCCTACACTAAAGCAGCAGTCCACCTTCAGGCAGCTAGGAAAAGCAATATCCTACACTGAAGCAGCAACACTATACTAGGCAAACAACGTCCTGAACATGGCAGTTGAAACTCAGAAAGAACTAATAACTATTTTGTCAAAGCATGGTTTTAATCTGAGAAAATGGTGTTCAAATAGTCCAAAATTATTGAATGACATACCTCATAGTGATCGGGAAGTAGATTTGGATTTCAATGATACTGTTGGGAAAACAATAAAAACATTGGGATTATATTGGATGCCCCAACCCGATCATTTTTGCATTAAGGTAAAAACCAGTCTCTTTCCAGTGGTGTCAAAACGATCCGTTACATCTGAGCTCGCAAAAATATTCGATCCTCTTGGTCTTCTTTCTCCTGTGGTGGTGAAGGCTAAGATATTTATTCAGCAACTGTGGTTGCAGACACTCGATTGGGATGAACCATTACCTCGGAACCTACAGGATACTTGGGAACATTTTCGAACCGACTTAGAAGGCCTTAACAATTTCAAAATAACGCGATATATATTCTATAATAAAATTGCAGAAAAAACGGAACTACACGTATTTGCAGATGCATCTGAAAAGGCGTTTGGTGCTGCAGCGTATATTCGTTCAACAACAAAGGACGGACGGATGGCAGTACGATTGCTCTGTGCAAAATCAAGAGTGGCTCCCTTAAAACAACAAACGCTTCCTCGACTAGAACTATGTGCCGCAGCCCAGCTGGCTTATAGAGTAAGGGTTGACTTAAAGCTTCAACATCAACCTATGTTTCTATGGTCCAACTCTGAAATTGTGCTATCCTGGATAAGGTCTCAATCCACATCATATAAAACATTTGTGGCTAACAGAATATCAACCATCCAATCTTTAACTTTGCCTGAACAATGGAGACATGTGCAATCAAAGGATAATCCTGCAGACCTACTATCCCGCGGACTTCAACCAACAGATATGACTACATGTGGGTTATGGTTTCATTGGCCAATATTTCTGCATAAAAAGGAAGAGCTGTGGCCGCCAAAATGCTCACCTCAACTCTCTGTTCTCAATAACCTAGAGATGAAAAAGGCTGTTAGTATAGCAGCAGTGGTAGCTGATACCGAGTTCATATATAAAATCCAGCACAAAAATTCGTTTAAAACTTTGCAAAGGACGTTGGCATATGTACTTAGATTTACAAGAAACTCTAAGGTGACAAACGTGCATCGACCAAGGTATTTAGCCCTCACTCCTAAAGAGCTAGATGAGGCACTTCTTCTTATCGTAAAGGCTATACAAGTATCTGAATTCGCAGCAGAAATAAAACAACTGAAAGAAGGCAAAGAAATTAATAACCGCAGCCCGATAAGCAGTCTAACACCATTTTTAGATGAAGGAGGTATCATCCGCGTAGGAGGACGTTTAGAACATTCGAACCTACACCCAGATGCAAGGCACCCAATAATATTGCCATATAATGATCCTTTGGTAAAACTATTGTTTATACAGACTCATAATGAATTCAAACACTGTGGACCTCAAGCACTTCTAAGCATAATTAGACAAAAATTTTGGTCAATAAAAGGAAAGGTAACAGCACGCTCAGTTACCCAAAAATGCGTTAAGTGCACTAGAGCGAGACCACAGCTATATCTGCAGGTAATGGGCAATTTACCGGAGCAAAGAGTAGTTCCTGCTAGACCATTTATAAACTCCGGTGTAGATTATTGTGGTCCGTTTTGGGTACACTACAAGGTCAGGGCTAAAAAACCTACCAAGGTTTACATAGCAGTGTTTTGCTGTTTTGCAACAAAGGCAGTTCATCTAGAGCTTGTAACCGACTTATCAACGGACGCGTTCATAGGAGCTCTTAAGCGATTTATTGCTCGTCGTGGCCATTGTCAGAATATATTTTGTGACAATGCTACAAATTTCGTCGGAGCCAAAAATAACTTAGCGGAATTATATGAAACTGTTTATTCAGACAAGGCACAGGAAGAAATCACTGCTGCGTCCAGTTCTAGGGGAATACATTTTCGTTTCATACCACCAAGAGCACCTCATTTCGGGGGTTTATGGGAGGCTGCAGTTAAGTCTGCAAAACATCTGTTGACACGCAGTGTATCAACTGAATCACTAACCCATGAAGAACTGGAAACAGTAGTTATAGAGGTTGAAGCAATTTTGAACTCGCGTCCACTTACACCACTCTCGAACGACCCAGACAGTCTTGAAGCATTGACACCTGGTCATTTTCTCATCGGGGAGGCGCTGACTTCACAAGTAGACAGTAGAGAAGAGGCTCTAAAGACATCTTGCATCTCTCATTGGAAATTGGTCTCACACATAAAACATCAATTCTGGAGGAGATGGTCTACAGAATACCTAAATGAACTACAACAACGTTACAAATGGATATACAAGTCCAACAATTTAAAAATAGGAGATATGGTTATCATCAAAGAAGATAACTTACCTACTATGAAGTGGCCCCTGGGTAGAGTCATCAACGTGTTCACAGGTGACGACGGTGTTGTTAGAGTGGTCGAAGTAAAAACAGCAACGGGAGTATTCAAGCGGCCTATTCACAGATTAGCTCCATTGTTGCAAGAAAATGAAGAAGAATCTTTTGAATCAATAGCAGTCAAAAACAAGGAGAAAGGTGCGACCTCATGCCAAGAGAACTCCGAAGGTCTCAATCCAAATCAAAATGTTGACAATGAAACCCCAAAAAAGAAAAGACGTACATCTATCAATCACAACGTATTCACAGTCATGATGGCTCTTATCGTATTACCACTTGTATTGGGAACGCAAGTACACAATAAGCACTTTGGAAAGCGATTAGGTATACATTTCGAAGGGATGGCAACTCTTGGTCTATTACGACTTAACAGAATTCTGGTCCGAATCAATAATTTTCTCACAAGGTACAAAAACACTTTACTATTTATGTAAAGAAATGCAGGATCAGGCGACATGCAAAAATTTGGTTAAATACTTTGAGTACACTGATGCAGAATTGACTATGGACAGCACGCTGATTTCTGGACGGAGGCAGAAGATAGCAGCGATAGATCTAGTGGGGAATATCGCACACTCACTGTTTGGTGTCTTAGATTCCGAATACGCCAAGGACATGGACCTTACAATTTCACAAGTCAAAGAAAATGAAGCGCATCTACTTAACCTCTTAAAAAATCAGTCTTCAATAATTGACTCGACCATAAACATCATTAAATCAGACCAAATCGAAGTGAAGAAAAAATTTGATCAGATAGATGCTCAGATCTCGGAAGTACACAACATGATTATCGCCGGTAAAGAAGAAAATCATCAAGCTAAACTTTATCGTATTTTTTCATCTCTATGCATTCAACTGACAATTTCGGCAGCAAATTTGCAGCGCGTACAATCCTCAGTATTTGATGTTCTTACAAATACTCACCATGGCGTCATTAGTCCATTGCTCTTGACGCCACAACAATTGCAAAATGAAGTTAAAAGGATAAGATTCCATCTACCTGAATCACTGGACTTACCGGTAAGGCCGGAAAATACGTTACAATTGTATAAACTTATGAAGGTAAATGGAGGACTAACCAATAATACAGCAATTTTTCGCATTACTTTACCATTAATTGAACGTCATCGTTTCGAAATATTCAACATCGTTCCAATACCAAATTGGATCAATAATACATTTGTTTCGATTAAACCGTGTTCATCATTTTTGCTCATTAACAAGGATCGCCATCTATATGTTGCCTTGCGTGACTCTGAATTCAACACGTGCACACTCTTTACAAAGGATCTGTATCTCTGTTCAAAAAGTCAAATTAGATATGAACAAGGGGCATCAAGATGTGCTTGCGAAATAAATTTATTTCACAACAACAGTCAATCAGACTGCCCAGTCCAGCAAACGAATGAAAAATCACTATGGATTCCTCTTCACCATCGAAACGAATGGATATATGCGCTCTCAGTTCCTTCTATAGCAACAGCAGTATGCAAACAAGAAATAACACAACTTACTCTCGAAGGGTCTGGCCTGTTGGTTCTGGAACCAGAATGCACACTAAAACACAAATTCATGACAATACAAGGACAGCAAATTGCATCTAGTTCTACTAGAACATCATACACCAGGCTTTGGGAACTTACCGAACGGATTCATAAAAAACGTTTGGACCCTGTACTAAATGAACTACACACGAGCAGTTACATTTCACAACTCAAAAACTTGACAACTCTGCAAATGTCGTTGGCGGAACAAAAAATACTCGAGCTTCCAAATAAAATTGACGCTCACAATAACCATCATATAGCAGTAGGCTACACATAATTGATAATCACTATGGGTATCGTTCTGTATCTAATTCTTAAACGAAGATCAAGGAAGCCTTCAAGTCCAATTCCAACCCCTCGTCAAACAACCCAGCAATCAACCTCAGATGTCACAGTCCACCTTTAATGAAATGGAAACAATGGGATCAATCAAAAGATTTAAACCTACAGTGACCATCTTTTACTTATTTGTTTTTTATACCTTTAATTATTTTTCTATTTTGTTTGTTTACGACATAAATCAAATTAGTCATTTTAATTTCTTTTACTTGTAGCAAACATACATACATACATACATACAAATGCATGCATATAATTTGTAATACCATTTTTGTTTATTAATCAATTTCTTAACATATTTAAAGTTCATTTGCTTTAAGGTTCATTAACCATTGCAATTAAATTTTGTTTATTAAATAGTTGGCTCAGTTCATTTACACTGTTTAAAAAATTATGTCATTTATTTGTGCTAACCTAAACATCTTTACTTCCGTATTTAGTCAATTAATATTATGTATAAGCTAAGCATTTTATTCTTAATTATTTGTATATAAAAGAATGTAAAAATAAAGTTTAATCAGTCGTTTTTAGTAAGCATATCGTGTTTTATTATTAACGGCTTCTTTCAAGTTCCAAGTGCTTGAAGGAAATTTAGGCAAAACAAAATAGTACCGATTCAAGTTAATGTGCTTGAATTGGAATCTACTATTGCCATACACAAACACTAACTTTACGACTGTCAAAGAAATTGCGCTAAGTCAGATGTTATTTTTTTTTCGCGCCCTTTTTTACAAAACAATAATATCCACTTGCGCTTCTTGTTTTTCGTGAGCTTTATTTGTGCAAAATAAATATTATTTGTGTTTTATTTTAAACGAAAAAGGTAATAAATTACTTTAATGAGTTAATTAAACGAAGAATTAAATAAAAACAAAACAATTTCTTAGCAGATTTCCATGGATTTGCAGAACAATAACAACGTTACAGCACAATCACTTCAGTGCATCGATGATGCGTCTTTTGGAATAGAATCTGATGATGGTGTGGTTGGTTTGGTTCCTTATGGCTTCCACAGTGACTCTGACAATTCCATTGATATGCCAGTGAGAAATAAAAAACGCAAAAAGAGAGCGCAGGTGGAGAACAATACATGGCTCGTTGCAAAAAATAAAAACAGAAGAGAATGTGGAAAAAGCTATTGGGGAAGAAAAAAAGAAAGTGACGTGTGGAATTATAAAAAAATAAAAGTTGCACGAGCCATAAAGGCAAGATGTAAGTGTGCTCAAGCATGTGATACTGCTACCATGAAATGTGCATTGGTGACTGATGCTCAACGACAGCAGATATTCAAAACGTTTTGGAAGATGGATTGGAAACCAAAAAAAGTTTATGTTAATACATTAGTGCAAACGACTAAACCATCCAATCCTCGAAATAGAACAAATCCTAATGCATCTAGAAGAGTCCAAACTTTGAAATATCATTTGAAAGTGGATGGTAAAATTTTGCGCGTATGTAGAACTTTTTTTTAAATACCTTGTGCATAGGTAGATGCTCAGTGCTTAGTTGGGTGAATAAACCCGTGACTCCACATAATAATGTCATGAGAAATTTTGAAAACAACATTTCAGAAGAAAAAAAAGACATGAACTTATTTTTTTAATTCTCTGCCAGTAATGGAGTCTCATTACTGTCGTGCTGTCACGCAAAAAAAATATCTATTACCGGAATGGCGTTCTAAGCAAATGCTTTATGATTTTTATTCAAAAGATTGGTGCGCAACTCACAACGTCCGGCCACTTTCCTTACGTACGTTTCATTCGGTATTTGAGAGCAGAAATCTTGGCTTGTTTGCACCAAAGAAGGACCAGTATGAAATATGTGCACGTTATTCTGCCGGCACTACTCCACTGGAAGAATATTCTTCTCACCAAGAAAAAAAAGAAGAAGCAAGAATGGAAAAGAACAAAGACAGGTCTGCCGAATCCAATGTGTTTACCGTAGATCTTCAAGCTGTACTCATGGCTCCGAAATCCCAAGTCAGCAGTTTATATTATAGAACGAAATTACAGGTTCACAATTTGGTTTTTTTCAACATAATAAACAAAAAAGGGTATTGCTTCCTCTGGAATGAAGCTGAAGGAGGTGTGAATGCTGAAGACTTTGCAAGCATATGGGTTTATTTTATTGAAAACAAAATTCTTCCCAGCCTTGATAACAGTGATAACCCTATTAAGATAATATTTTATAGTGATGGATGTGGTTACCAAAACCGCAATTATATAATGAGTAACGCACTTCTAAATACTGCTATTAATCACAACATTGTGATAGAGCAGAAAATACTGGAGCCTGGGCATACGCAGATGGAGGCCGATAGTGTCCACTCTACCATAGAGCGTGCTATGAAGAATAAAAATATCGATGTTCCTGCCGAATATATCGGAATATGTAAAGCAGCAAGAAAAAAGCCTATGCCATACGATGTGACTTATTTGACACATGATTTTTTTAAAAAATTTAACAATATTGAATTCTGTAAAAGTATTCGTCCTGGACGTACCAAAGGTGATGCCAAAGTCACAGACATTCGTGCATTAAAATATACACCAAATCGAGAAATTTTTTTTAAATTACGCTTCACCAATTTATGGAAAATTCTGCCGCAAAGAATTGATCAAAAAATAGTTGGTTTAAAGTGGTGCAATTTAGAACAACTGTACCAAAACAGAATACCAATAAAACGTAAGAAATACGAAGATCTACAATATTTGAAACTTACTTTGCCTAAGGACCATCATAAATTTTATGATGATTTGCTTTCCGAATAATTAAATTTTTACTGATTTTTTTATATAACTTTTACTAGCAGCAGGAGTAAGACTGCAAAATTGTTATTTGTGATATTAATTATATAATTTTAAGATTGTTTTTATAAATAATTAACTAAGAATAATTAAATAGCAGCAATGAAATAAGACTGCATATAATTTGTGATCAATGTTAACAAATAAACAAGTACCTTTTTATTTTTTAAACTAAATTGTTTGAATGTTATTTATTAATACTATGAGGAAATAAGTTTAATAAAATGTGCTAAGTCAGAAAAGAAAAAAAAATTACGTAAGAAAAACTGCTAACTCAATAAAAAGCTGATAGGGGTAAAATGCATGTTTTTTTTTAGTTTTTTTTTTTGTCATTTGCGTTGAGTAGTTATGACATTGAGGTTACTGCATTTACAGTTTAATAAAATAATGTTTTATTTAAAAGTTATTAGGTTTTTTGTCTCCCCTGTAAAATTTGAAAAAGCTGACTTAGCACATTTTCACGTTAAGCTAACGATATATTAAAAAAAGGGTACACTTTGATGTCAACACCAAGTGTGGAAACAAAACGACCGATTCCAATCCTAATTTCAGGTTATGTTGAGAATGGTCTCTGGGTGGTTTATGTAAAAAATCGGTCCATTTTCCATATTATAGTTTTTTATTGTCACTTTAAAAGTTGGTTTGGTAACTTTATAGCCAAGCCTTATGTGTACAAAGGTATTCGGTCTTTCTAATTCAAATGTTAAGCTGAATCTACTCAGTCTAATAATCATTTTGTTTGTTCGCTGACCATTAGATTTTTCACTTGTTATACACTTACATTCTATCACAGGTATGTGATATCAATATTGTTAGAATGGTACTTTTATACTTTTTTATGTCTCTCTTATTGAAACGTAAGTTGGCCACATTCTTTTTTAACCTCTTGCTCCAATTTATGTTGTTTATTCAAATACTTTTTGTCCAAACTCATTATATTATTTCAAAAGAAATTTTGCGCGTATTTACACAGGACAAATTTATAAACTTTCCGAGTAAGTGTTTTTAATCATTGATTTATAGTGATAAAAGCACAATGACAGCAAAATAGTGGCCCTGTGTTTTTTTTCGTATTCAAATTATTCTAAAATTCATTTCGGTTTGAATTTCTTTTGTAATGAAATTGGATTTCCGAATCCAAGAACCACCATCGCAACGATTGACACGTGTTTTACGAGACATTGAATATGCTGTTCTTGCTGACTTATGACTGCGAAATTGCTTACAGTTTACATGGATGTGGATGTATCCAGATGAAACCAATAGCATGTGTTGATATTTATTTTATGCCGAAGTTCAAAGTCATCATATGGAATACCTTACCCAAAGGCCAATCTGAGCAGCACTTTTTCATGTTTTCAAAAAATCTGACCCAGCATATTTCTTACACATTGCTGATTCAGAGTAAAATTTATTACGGAGCTGGTTCATTGTTACCTAATGCTGATCATAAATTTTTGCAAATATATTGCATTGGAAATGAAAATCGTGAATTGGATCAACGTTATACAATTGCTTCGCATACAAGACGCTAAATTGTTTCCCAGCTTCAAACATTTTTCCATCAGCACAATGATTGTTAAAAATCGCAGTCATATGGCCCCCGACAACCACAAAATCGTGTTAAGGATATCTACAACATCAGTATACCAATAATTGGTCCACAAACTGGTAAAGTACATACCAAGTTCATTTATACTTACTTTACAAGATTTATGTTATAATTATGCACCTCTTACAGGTTGCTATGTAAAAAAAGTTAGTGGCATGAATTTTCTTAAAGTTTATAATTCGGCCACAAAAAGACAAATTAATTTTAAAATGTGGCAAACTTTTCCATCAATATGCCATTGATATATGTGCGAAAAGTAAAGCAAAACGCATTCGATTCGATTCAATCAAACCTATTACGATCAGAAGAATACATTCACTTACCTTATTCAATTGCGAATGATCACAGGGTATTGCTTCCTCTGGAATGAAGCTGAAGGAGGTGTGAATGCTGAAGACTTTGCAAGCATATGGGTTTATTTTATTGAAAACAAAATTCTTCCCAGCCTTGATAACAGTGATAACCCTATTAAGATAATATTTTATAGTGATGGATGTGGTTACCAAAACCGCAATTATATAATGAGTAACGCACTTCTAAATACTGCTATTAATCACAACATTGTGATAGAGCAGAAAATACTGGAGCCTGGGCATACGCAGATGGAGGCCGATAGTGTCCACTCTACCATAGAGCGTGCTATGAAGAATAAAAATATCGATGTTCCTGCCGAATATATCGGAATATGTAAAGCAGCAAGAAAAAAGCCTATGCCATACGATGTGACTTATTTGACACATGATTTTTTTAAAAATTTAACAATATTGAATTCTGTAAAAGTATTCGTCCTGGACGTACCAAAGGTGATGCCAAAGTCACAGACATTCGTGCATTAAAATATACACCAAATCGAGAAATTTTT
Source organism: Trichopoda pennipes (assembly GCA_030448955.1). NCBI lineage: Eukaryota > Metazoa > Arthropoda > Insecta > Diptera > Tachinidae > Trichopoda > Trichopoda pennipes. The sequence goes on along the minus strand of JASKUP010000042.1, from coordinate 3,145,742 downwards.
TTTAAATTACGCTTCACCAATTTATGGAAAATTCTGCCGCAAAGAATTGATCAAAAAATAGTTGGTTTAAAGTGGTGCAATTTAGAACAACTGTACCAAAACAGAATACCAATAAAACGTAAGAAATACGAAGATCTACAATATTTGAAACTTACTTTGCCTAAGGACCATCATAAATTTTATGATGATTTGCTTTCCGAATAATTAAATTTTTACTGATTTTTTTATATAACTTTTACTAGCAGCAGGAGTAAGACTGCAAAATTGTTATTTGTGATATTAATTATATAATTTTAAGATTGTTTTTATAAATAATTAACTAAGAATAATTAAATAGCAGCAATGAAATAAGACTGCATATAATTTGTGATCAATGTTAACAAATAAACAAGTACCTTTTTATTTTTTAAACTAAATTGTTTGAATGTTATTTATTAATACTATGAGGAAATAAGTTTAATAAAATGTGCTAAGTCAGAAAAGAAAAAAAAATTACGTAAGAAAAACTGCTAACTCAATAAAAAGCTGATAGGGGTAAAATGCATGTTTTTTTTTAGTTTTTTTTTTGTCATTTGCGTTGAGTAGTTATGACATTGAGGTTACTGCATTTACAGTTTAATAAAATAATGTTTTATTTAAAAGTTATTAGGTTTTTTGTCTCCCCTGTAAAATTTGAAAAAGCTGACTTAGCACATTTTCACGTTAAGCTAACGATATATTAAAAAAAGGGTACACTTTGATGTCAACACCAAGTGTGGAAACAAAACGACCGATTCCAATCCTAATTTCAGGTTATGTTGAGAATGGTCTCTGGGTGGTTTATGTAAAAAATCGGTCCATTTTCCATATTATAGTTTTTTATTGTCACTTTAAAAGTTGGTTTGGTAACTTTATAGCCAAGCCTTATGTGTACAAAGGTATTCGGTCTTTCTAATTCAAATGTTAAGCTGAATCTACTCAGTCTAATAATCATTTTGTTTGTTCGCTGACCATTAGATTTTTCACTTGTTATACACTTACATTCTATCACAGGTATGTGATATCAATATTGTTAGAATGGTACTTTTATACTTTTTTATTTCTCTCTTATTGAAACGTAAGTTGGCCACATTCTTTTTTAACCTCTTGCTCCAATTTATGTTGTTTATTCAAATACTTTTTGTCCAAACTCATTATATTATTTCAAAAGAAATTTTGCGCGTATTTACACAGGACAAATTTATAAACTTTCCGAGTAAGTGTTTTTAATCATTGATTTATAGTGATAAAAGCACAATGACAGCAAAATAGTGGCCCTGTGTTTTTTTTTCGTATTCAAATTATTCTAAAATTCATTTCGGTTTGAATTTCTTTTGTAATGAAATTGGATTTCCGAATCCAAGAACCACCATCGCAACGATTGACACGTGTTTTACGAGACATTGAATATGCTGTTCTTGCTGACTTATGACTGCGAAATTGCTTACAGTTTACATGGATGTGGATGTATCCAGATGAAACCAATAGCATGTGTTGATATTTATTTTATGCCGAAGTTCAAAGTCATCATATGGAATACCTTACCCAAAGGCCAATCTGAGCAGCACTTTTTCATGTTTTCAAAAAATCTGACCCAGCATATTTCTTACACATTGCTGATTCAGAGTAAAATTTATTACGGAGCTGGTTCATTGTTACCTAATGCTGATCATAAATTTTTGCAAATATATTGCATTGGAAATGAAAATCGTGAATTGGATCAACGTTATACAATTGCTTCGCATACAAGACGCTAAATTGTTTCCCAGCTTCAAACATTTTTCCATCAGCACAATGATTGTTAAAAATCGCAGTCATATGGCCCCCGACAACCACAAAATCGTGTTAAGGATATCTACAACATCAGTATACCAATAATTGGTCCACAAACTGGTAAAGTACATACCAAGTTCATTTATACTTACTTTACAAGATTTATGTTATAATTATGCACCTCTTACAGGTTGCTATGTAAAAAAAGTTAGTGGCATGAATTTTCTTAAAGTTTATAATTCGGCCACAAAAAGACAAATTAATTTTAAAATGTGGCAAACTTTTCCATCAATATGCCATTGATATATGTGCGAAAAGTAAAGCAAAACGCATTCGATTCGATTCAATCAAACCTATTACGATCAGAAGAATACATTCACTTACCTTATTCAATTGCGAATGATCACAGATGTTTAACAATATTACCATCAACATACGTTGGTAGTGTTGGCGTCATATGCACGAATATACGCAGGTTCAATGTCGTACGTTCGCAAATATGGTCGCCCAGACCTATTTATTTATGTTTATAACGCTCGGAAAGGTATTACAGCACGTGTATTTTGAAAGAAATTGCAAGCACCGATGGATTCGATTATCAAATTGAAAACATTTGGGAGTTGCTAGGTGTATTCGGTGAATGGCAGAAAAGATAGCATGCGGCATGCACACACTTTAATATGGCTGGTTCGTAAAATAACATTAGATGAGATTGATAGAATTATAACAGCCGAGTTTCCAGATCAAATCGCCGATAGACATAATTTATTGAGTTCGTCATACGTAACCGATGGGAAATACTCAAAACGGTATCCAGTAGAAATAACTTCTGATACAATAACAGACAATGACGGATATCTATTGTATCGAAGTCGTTACTAGATGATAATGTGACCATTATAATCGTTGGTTATTGTTGAAAATATTTGAGGCTCGCATTAACGTTGAATATTGTAATTCAGTATAGTCCATCAAATTCATTTGCAAATATGTAAACAAAGGTAGTGATAAAGCTATTGGAGCAGCAGGTGACAATAAAAATGATGAAATTGCTCAATATTAAATGTGACGATACATCAGCACAAATGAAGCAATTTGGAGAATTTGTTCTTTTCCATCGCGTGAACATCCAGCTATTGTTCATTTGGAAAATGGGTAGCGTGTTTATTTTACCATGTAAATGTTCAGTAGACAGTGGCACATGCACCAGCAATAACATTAACTTCTGATTGTGAGAAAGTGATGAATTTACTTATACCTTGTAACTTACAAGATATATGAGATAAAAAAAGTGATCATATCTTTCGGCAAAAATGAGTTTGTCAAAGTTTCAGTTCAATATGATAATATTAACATGTGTCGAATTGAGGTCGAACTTTGGCAGTTTTTGAGAGAAAAAATCCTAGTTTTTAAAAACAAATCCCAATTTTTCATCCTTAAAATCGAGACTTCTTTTTTAGCAACGCTAGTTTTATTTGATAGGAAATTTAATTCTTATTAATTTTCAATTTAATAACTTTTTTGCTAAAATTGATATATACTTTTAGGGGCATTAAGCATTTACCAGGCGGAGTCGAGGTTAATTATAGATTTCGTGCCTGTTTTATTCACTTTGAAAATTATTACAAATTTTCCTTATATTAAGATATTGGAATTATCCTTAATACATATAGATTTCACAATTAAAAAAAAGGTTTGGTAAACTGTTATTGATAAGTTAAACAAGTACTTTTTAAATTTGAAATTATTGGAATTATCCTTAATACAGGTGGATTTCACATTAAAATAGAAAAGGTTTGGTAAACTGTTATTGCTGCAATGACTGTTTTTACCTATTGCATTAGTTTTTTAAACATCGAAATAATTTTTGTTTGAAATCAGTTTGTACAAGCAATCACACGCGTTTGAAAAAAAATGTAATTAGTAATTCCAAAACGTTTTTCTATAAATTATTATTGTTATAAACATGGATCCAGAGTATCGAGGCAGAAAGATGCAATTTTTTAATTGATCACATGTCTCATCAAATAAGTGGCAGTAAATTAATTACCTATTATTTGTCAAGGCTTACATAGTTTATTTTGTAACATGCGGCAAGCGAAATTAAAAAATAAAGAAGCTACTAGCCTGTGACGACAAAAAGTCGACAGGCTTGTTTTTGGACCACATAAGATAATCAATTAAACTGTATACATTCTTCAAACTTTTTTTGAGTACGGTTTTACGTCGACCCTCGTCAAATTTGGTTTGTAAACAAACCGTTTGCCTTCTTCAGTGTTCTTTTCGTCCGAACCGGTTTGTTCACAAACCAAATTTGACGAGGGTCGACGGAAAACCGTACCCAAAAAAAGGAAATCTAACCCCGTCGAAAATCTAAGCACATATTCTTCAAATTTCTTAATTTTTATTGTTTAATGAATTTCATAATTTTTTACAAAGAGAACATTATTATTAAATGAATTCCATTATACACTTTTCATATTTTATAATTACACTTATTATTTGTTTAATGAAATATGTTAAATTATAATTAATTTTAGGACAAAGAATAACCGTTAAGAAGCGCCAACTATTGACATGAAGATACATCCGTAAGAAAAACATACCATTAAATACAACCTTAAACAGTCGCAAGCAGTTGTCGTTTAGTGGTACGGGTGTGTATGTGTCCTTGGCAGAGACATAAAAAAGCGGTATACTTGAGTATTCTAAGAGAGTTAGCCACGGGCAAGCAACCGGGCAAGACTGCTTTTAAGTGATTTAGAATTTTATTCAACTTAATTAAAATAGTCTTGAATTAATTGAGTATAGCTAAGTTCTGTCGCTGCTTCACCTGGCCAAAATTTTATTCGCCCAGCTGACGGAGGCCAGAGCAAGGCCGCGCTTTGTTCAGCAAGGCCAGACTTTTATTAGCCCTAGTTGGACAAAATCGTTAAAAAGGCTAACACCAATTTAGACGTGAAAAGGTTGTCTCAGAATCTTATTCGTGACAACCGCAACAAGTCAAAAATTGGTGGACAAGCAAACTGTTCTGCTCAGACTGGACCAAAATTTTATTCGCTCCAGTGTGAGAAGCAGTAGGCTATCCGGCGGAGAGTGGAGATGAGAACTCTTAAGGGGCACGAAACGGTAAATCGTCGTTGACGTGCTCAGTAGTGTAGTAGTATAATTTTAACGTAATTTAAGAGTGGATTATAATAAAAATTATTAGTAAAACAAAAGTGTCATTTGTGTTATTAGTAAAACAAAATTTTTTTGTAACGAACCCTGGACGCCGCGAGCTCTATCCCAGCATAACTCGAAAACGTGTCGCTACAACCCTTACAATAAAGGAGGTTATTCTTTTTTGAAAGAAAGCCAGAATAGCGACCAAAGATGTTCAACATTGTGTCGCAAAGCTGGAAAAACTGTATGATGAATGGAGAAAACTGCAAAAAAGTGCTAAAAGATCAGCAAGCGCCACTGAAACTCAAAAAGAGGAGGAATTCAGGTTCAGCTTTGACGGCCTATTTGACATTGCTTATCAGGATGCTTACCAAGGCTGCTGAAGAAGACAGGAAATTTTTTGCTGCTCCAGAGAGAAAAAGAAAGCCCTGCATGCATGGAAAGCAAATTCTGATTTAGAGCATGCTATTGTGCACTGGGATGGAAAATTGTTTCCAGAGTTCTTGAATAAGGAAAATGTAGAGAGGCTAGCAGTTTTAACCCTTTGACGACCATAGGCAAATATGCTTGCCCGGGGTTCCTTAGATGATATATTTGTCCAGGTAACAGATACAGCAAATTTGTCAAAGACTGTTTTATAGAAGAGGATTGGGGCAACAAGAATGTGGTTGAGTACAAGTCCCCATCGGGCCCCACTTGTTCCCTACGAGGCTCCAAATTTGGCCAAAAAAAGTATTTATGACGAGGGCTGCCAAGGGGTGAAAATAGGGCGCAAGGGGATAAGAGTCAATTATGTTTTGGATTCAACCTTAAGCTATCAAAAAATATAATGGATAAGTTTGCGTAAATTCCAAGCTGTCTACAACTAATCAAATTATGTTTGGCAATTATGTTTGCCTATGGGTTGAAACGAAAATAAACGTTTCTAAAAAACTTTACAATTATAACCTCTAAATTCGAACTTTTGAGCGCTTTTTCTTAGCTAATGTTAAACACTGAAACAGCATGCCTGTGTTTAGTATTTTGCATTCATATATTGAAACGAAAAAGGCGAATCACCAAGTTGCAATACATACATATGAACACATGTAAGTATTTTGACAGTCTTTATTTGAAATTTAAAATGAGTGGAGCAGCCCGAGATCGTTTCTTTTTCCTTCGAACAGAGCAAATCGAACAACTTTTACTTTGCGATTTTAGTGATGACGACTAAGAAGCTGTTACAAACTTGGACACAGAAGATGTTTTATTTCTTGAAAATGACGCTTTGGGAATGCAAGATGATGAGCCCATAGAAGTTATCATTGAGGGTAGTATGCACGTTGACCATAACCCAGCTGGCGCAGTAGATGAGCTAATTACATCGAATTTAAATGTTGTACAAGCGCCAATAATACCAACGTTATTCATACCACCCGAAAAGATCTCCTGCTTTAGACAGACTCTTGCTTATAAGAATCCCGTTTTTACCGGATTTAAAGAGTATTGCGCATACAAACATTCCCAAATTTTAAAGCCCGTTGTGCATACGCATGAAGAAATCCCTTCAGTGTACGGTGTGTTTAACAGCGTTTGTAATTTTGAAGGTAAGTTTTTATCAATCGTAAATTGATTGCCCACTGATTATACAGCACTATAACAAAGGAATGGGAGCGGTCGATCTAATGGATCAAAAAAAAAGTATATTATGAGTACGATTGTAGAAGTAAATGGCGTTTTTATTTACGTTTGTTCTTCGACCTTTTCGAGTTATGTGTTCACAATAGCAATATAATATATAAAAAACTCATATTAGCCAACAGTTCCTCAATCAATTTTACCTCCATGGAATTTCGGGCAGCTTTAGCCAAAGAGTTGATAAGTAGCTTCAATTCAAGGAAGCGTGCCTTTTCAGCCGCAGTTAAATGCGGAACCCATTTTATAAGCAAACCTAAATCTCTCCATAAAATGGAAAAACGTGAAGGTTGGAAACGGTGCTCTCATTGTGCTTCCAATAAGTATAGTCGCACAAATGTTTTTTGCGTTCAATGTAATGTGTTCCTTTGCTTCTCTACATCCCGTGATTGCTTTGGAATCTATCACGAACAACAATAATTATAATAAATTTTTGTGATCTCTTGTACTTTTTCTTTTCTTGTACTGTTTCTGCAATTAAATAATTTGGGATGAAAAATTTCGTTTCAACCTATAGGCAACTATATTTGCCAAGCAAAATGGGGGACTTAGAGGGTTCCAAGGAGGGCAATTTTTTTTTTCATAACTACTATTAGACCATAGATCGCGAAAATATAACACAAAAGTAAATCGCTTCAGCCAAAAATGTTTGGTCGTCAAAGGGTTAATTACTTGTGGCGATGAAAAACAGTTCCAGTTTTTGAAAATACTACGGGCAAAAACTGTATTATCAGCAATTGACGAGTGGGGTGCAGCTGAAAAATTCAGGCAAAAGGTTTTCATAGCACTGCAGGAAATACTGGTCGTCATAGGGAACCTATATTGAGCTAGAGCAATTATTATAAAAAAAATCTTCTTTATTTAACATGTTGCCACCATATTTTAGAAGTTGCAGTAAAGGAAATTTTTGATTGCAAAATAGGTAGATCCACCTCTCCTCAGCTAGAAATTTTTGGAAAGTTCCAGACTAGGTGGTCTAAGAAAGACAAAATCAGTTATGGAGGATACAAATTTTAAAAATAAAATAAGTAACCCAGAACTAGTTTCAAATTTTCTTATTTAAGAATTAAAAATTCGCCAGACCAGCATTGATTGTAAAAAATTCATGCAATTTTGTTTAATTAACTTAGGACGTCTACCACTAGAAAAATCAGCTATAATCAACATTTATGTAAAAGCGTGGTTTAACGCACACAAGGCCACTCTTACCAAGACCTACCATTATTAAAATTATTAAAATCTTTTATAGAATAATTGACATTGTTTAAAATAACTAACCGCAGCAAGTTGCCTTTTCGGGTAATCTTCGGCAGAAACGACCAATAAGTCAACTAGTTTAAAGATATTCTGATCATTATATTTCGTAATTGAATTCGTGAAGTAATTCCTTCAATATGCTTATATTCGTCAGTTGTAAAGGTAATTATTGCTTTGGGTTGTTCTGTTAAAATATCCAGATAACAGCCAATTCTTTTCAGGTCAAGGCATCATCACTTTCTAACATCAAATTAATTGAACTTTTGAAAATTTTGTTTTTAGGGAAAACTAATATGAAAAAACAATAGTTTGATTTGGACAAAGTCGGTATTGATAGAAAATATGAATCGTGTCCACCGGCATAGTAAGAGTAGCCAGAGATTCAGAGATATGACTTTTCGAAAATTTTGCTTTTAAAGAAAAAGTAATAAAACAAATACGATATTTTGAAGGAGATTAAATTGGCATTTAGAGAAAACATAAATGCATACTTAAAATCAAAACGTTTTTAATGGTGTATTCGCGGTTCTAATTATGTGTTGCAGTCATATTTTGAAGGAAATGAACTATTTGGATAGAGTGTTTAGAAATAAATAAATTTTTCAGTTTTTCTGTTGTTTTATTAGTGGTTTATAAATGTAAGTAAATATTAAAAACATTACAATGAATAAACGCAAAAACACAAATACTTCATGAAATATATCAATAGCATATTTGCTCTAATTTAATTAGTATCCTTAATCCAGAAAAAAATTGCAACTACAGTGACAACACTAATGGAAAACTATTCAGCATCGCTGAGAAGTATTTAAATTGAATATTCTAGTAGTCGAATGTGGTAAAAAGGGTGTATATCAAATATAGGTTATACAAGTTTCTGGTGTAGTGCATGTCGTATAAACATGCATGCCCAACCAAAAATGTAAATATTCAAATATATTTACATTTATAATCCAAATAGAAATGCGACGTCAAGTTAACTGAAATGGGTTACTAGTGTAATATTAAATAAAAATAATGTAATTTGAATATGTCAAAGTCACAAATAAAATGTAAACCAATAAGTAGGAGAAATAAATATGAACATAGAAATTATTTATAAGGAAAATAGAATAAAGTTTTTTTTTAAGAAAACATAGAATATAAGCTGAAGAAATTGTAAATAAAAATTAGAAATAATTCTAATTGGAGGACAAAAGTCTTTTTTTTTTTGCCTCTTATTTATTTAACACTATTAAATTCAAAATTTAATTTGAATATGTCAAAGTCACAAATAAAATGTAAACCAATAAGTAGGAGAAATAAATATGAACATGGAAATTATTGATAAGGGAAATAGAATAAAGTTTTTTTTAAGAAAACAGAATATAAGCTGAAGAAATTGTAAATAAAAATTATAAATAATTCTAATTAGAGGACAAAAGTCTTTTTTTTTGCCTCTTATTTATTTAACACTATTAAATTCAAAATTTAGACAAGCCTTTTTTCTAACTTCGAGATTTTATTATATTACTTCATGTCTTTAAATAGAATACAATTGCATGTTATAATTTGAACTGAGTAAAATAAGTAATTTTTACAAGCACTCGACCAATAACTTTAAACACACTACCAAACTCAAGCGAACCGCATGAAGGGCAAAAAAGAACTCAACGTTGCAAAAGAAATTAATATTGCTGAACAAGTAATTGTTACGTTAAGAAATTCGGTCCGTAAATTTGTATTTTTTTTGCATAGAGTTTTAATGCGTGTCGCGATGAGCGGTGAAATTGTGTTGTTTTTAAATGCTACTGCATTGCAATGTGTTAAATCCTACATATAAATTTGTCATTAAAAATAAAACAAATTTGACAAATAATATATGACCCAGTAGGAAATGTTTTGTAATCAGGATCTTAACATTCTCCCCCCTTGGAAGCGCTGCTTTCAACATTATCTTCAGGCAGTGTTTCGATAGGAAGTTTGCAAAGTTTTGTTACAGCTCTTTTAAAGGTTCCCTCAGCTGTTTTAACCGACACTACTCGAACTTGTCCATCATCTCCTGGAAATGTTTCTGTCACTCTTCCAAGTGGCCATTTTAAAGGTGGTGTTGAATCTTCTCTAAGTAATACGAGGTCATCTAATTTTAGATTGGTTTTCATCGACAACCATTTTGCTCTTTGTTGTAGTTTTTAAATACTCGTTACGCCAGCGATCCCAAAACTCCTGTTGAATCCATCTTAAAATATAATATTTTCTTAATGAAGCTGGATTAACATTGATAACCGATGGCTCCAGAATAGTACTTAGAGGTCTTCCTAGCAAAAAATGTGTGGGTGTAAGGGGACGTAGATCGTTTGGGTCGTTAGAAATGGGAGTAAGAGGTCTGCTATTTATAATAGCTTCAGCTTGACAGCACACCGTATGAAGTTCATCAAATGTCAATATATGGATACCAATGGCTCTACGTAAGTAATGCTTTGCCTGCTTCACTGCGCTCTTCCACAATCCTCCGAAATGAGGTGATCGTGGGAATGAGTTTCCATTCTATGCCTTCCTGACCGCAGCAGTTATGTACCATCTTGTGGTGTTGTTCTAATAAAAAGTGCTGTAACATTTCCTTAAGCTCTCTATAATCACCTATGAAATTTGTTGCATTGTCGGAAAAAATTATAGAGCATCGACCTCTTCTGGCTATGAATCTTTTTCGTGCTGCGATGAATGCATTTGTTGTTAAGTCCGGTACGTGTTCAAGGTGAACTGCTTTGACAGAAAAGCATATGAAAACGGCAACATATACTTTAATAAGAGACCGTCCACGCAATTGTTGAGTTATATAGGATGGGCCACAGTAGTCCACTCCAGATACAGCAAATGGATGAAACTGACTTACTCTTTCTGTTGGTAGTGCCCCCATTATCTGGTGTTCTGTAACAGGACGAAACCTATAACAAAATACACACTTGTGTATTACATATTTAATTGTTTGTTTGGCTCTAAGTATCCAGAGGTTCTCACAAAGTATATTATGCAAAGTTTGTACTCCTGCATGAAGATTTTTACGATGGTGATAACGAATGATAGTGTGTACGAATTCATGCGTTGATGGTAATACTATAGGATGTTTCACAGAAAAAGATAAATTTGAATTGTTTAATCGCCCACCGACTCGTATTAGAACATTGTAATAAAATGGTGACGACGTTAACAATTTTGATTGACGGTCAATTTGTTGATTAGATTTATGACGCCTAAGCTCTTGTCGAAATGATTGGAATTGAATAAATTGACAAATGACTTCAAGTGATTGTGTCATTTCTCCAGCTTCAATTTGACCAGTTTTTGGAATTCTTTTACAAATACTTGAAAAGGCATAGCGAGAAATATAGACAAAAGTTCTTAATAATTTTTCATAACTATTAACGTATTTATGGTGATGCAATAAATCATTTTCTTTACTACTTGAGTTTGTTGTTGCTATTAGCGAGGTTTGTCGCATTTCACATGTAGCTTCTTCCAAATCGATGTGGGTTGTTTTAGGCCATAACGACTCATCTTGTAATAAAAACTCCGGTCCATGGAACCATAATTTATTCTCCATTAAATTAGAAATTGCTGCACCGCGTGACAGCATATCCGCTGGATTCATTTTTGACGGAATATGGAGCCAATTAACAGACGGTATATTTTGTATAATTTTGTCTACTCGATGCTTCACAAAAGATTTCCAACGTGTTGAATCTCCAGCTATCCAACTTAATGTGATTGTCGAATCGGACTAACAGGTCAATTTATGAGGTGGGTATGGTAATCCTTTTAGCACCGAATTTAAAAGTTGGGGCAGCAGTAAAGCTGCGCACAGTTCTAACCTGGGAAGACTGACAGCTTTCAGGGGTGCTACACGTGATTTGGAACATAAAAGCGAAGAAAAACTTCCATCTGCGATATTTGTGACGGCATATATACATGCACCATAAGCCTTTGCGCTAGCATCTGCAAATGCGTAAATATTACTAAAATTTGCTAAAAATGACATACCTGGGCAACTTGATAGATGAAATCATCATAAATTGTTTTTGGATCTCAACCCACTCCGTCACTATATCCTGTGGGACAGACTCATCCCAGTGAAGTTTTAACGACCAAATTCGTTGCAGCAAGACAATTTTGCTGTATGGGAGAGAATCGTTCTTTTGCTGATTTTACTGTCAGGAACTAAGCCTTCGTTGAACAAGTAGCCAAAATTGTCTTCGTGAGGTAACCATTTAAGACCCAATGTCTTAATGTATTCTGAGTCCTCAACCTTTACAATTTCTCAGAAATTGAAACATCAGCTAATATTTCTTCACAATTGGCAGCAAATTTTCTAACCTTTTAATAATTCAACAACTTGACGTTTGATTTCCCTCACTTTAATGATACTATTGCCACCAGTCATTAAATTGTCTACATAAAAGTCTCGCAACGTTACTTTGGACCCCAGTGGATAAATTGACGCTGCTTCCTTAGCTAATACTTGCAGACATTTTACAGCGAGATATGGCGCACAACTGGTACCATAGGTAACAGTTTTCAAAACGTATGTTGATAGGGGCTTACCTGGACTGTCTCTCCAAACAATGCTTTGCCAATGAACATCGCAATCCTTTACGAAGACTTGCCTATACATCTTGGCTATATCTGCCACTAGTACAAACTTGTGAAGTCGAAATCTCAATAAGATGGAAAAAATATCTTCCTGTAGAGTAGGTCCCACACGCAAAATATTATTAAGTGACAATCCGTTTGACGTACGACATGATCCGTCGAAAACAACTCGCAACCTTGTTGTCGAGCTATCAGGTTTGATTACAGAATGATGTGAACTGACATTAAAGCTGGCCTTTTGCATGTGGTTCAATGTTATGTATTCTTGAATAAAATAATAGTATTCTTTTCGAATATTCCCGTTAGCACCCCAACTTTTTTCTAATGAGTAAAATCTATTTGTAGCAATTTGATTGGATGATCCGAGTTCTATTGGGTTCATTTTAAATGGCAGTCTTACTATGAATTTGTTAGTTACTGGGCACCTAGTTGTTGTTTTTTCAAAAAATTTTTCGCATTTCTCTTCTTCAACGACACGTGTTTTCTCACAATTGGGCTCTTCGATTTTCCAAAAGCGTTCTAACATTTCATCTAGTAAAAGTTCACTTGGATTACTAAAAGACGTATAATAAGGCTTTGATGAAACTTTTGCACAAACAAAAGTAAATAAAGCCTTTGATGGTAATTTTGTTTTGTTTTCGTTGGTTTGCTTTCTGGCTGTTTTAACATCTGTTAATCGTGGCGAGTTTAATTTGGAAGATGTTACACACAATGTAATTTGTGATGTGTTTGTTTGTATTTTCTTTTCGGTTGATATATTGTTATTCTTAATAGTTGTACCTGTTACAATCCAACCCAATGTGGTTTTTGCAATATTGGCTGGTTTTCGATTTTAATCTGGCCAACCATCAACAGATCGTAAAACACTCCAGCTCCAATAAGTAAGTCTACAGCTCCCGGAACATAGAAATGTTGATCTGCTAACTTAATGTTTTCTGGTATGTTGAAACCCGTGATATCTACAGATGATTGTGGTTGGTATGATGTTATCGATGGAATTATGATGACTGTGATTGGCGTATAATATCCACTCGTTGTGGACCTTACCATTAGCGAGCAACTGCTAAATGCACGAGATTGTTTGCATGCGATACCTGTTAGTTCTATGTTTACCTTTTAATAAACTTAAATCAAGATTAGCTGGTCACAGGTGTGACCAAAAATATAGGAATATTTCCACGCAGAAAACATCCTTATCTTCACATTGTAAGAAATATAATCATTATCCTCAGTTTGACGAAGCATCAATATTACAAATGTTAGAAATTGTTAATGTACCGAATGTAAGGAGAATAAATTTCAAGACAGACACAGACAATTTAGATCAGAATTATAGGTACTTAATTCAAAAGACACATAATTTGTTATAATTTTTTCATAAGAGAGAATTTGTTATTTGTTATTTATTTGTTATTTCCGTTTCCTTGTTTTTGTATGTTTAAATATTTGAAAATTTAAATTTTTGTATGTATGTTTGTTTGTATGAAAAAATATTTTATATGTTTTTGTCAAATGTTTTGAAAATTTTTTCAATATGTTAATAATTTTTGTTTTCAAAAATAAAAACATTTTTTTCTGAAGAAGCTTTCCATAGGAAAGCAAAATATCGAAAAGGAAAAAAAATATAAATTTTTAATTTAATTTAAAAAGACCTTAAAAAAGAATAAGAGATATTTATTAAAGATAAAAAAGGTCGATTAAAAAAAACTACAAAAATAGGAAATGTTTAAATGTATAGATTAATAAGTATTTATAAGAATTTAAAAAAAAAGTCCAAATAGAAATTATACAGAAAATTATGTAATAAAAACATAAAAATTAGTTGAAGAGTTTAAACTCATTGCGCTAAAGAAAACCCTCATTCTCCCTATTCTCTAGAAAACATTATGAAATTTAAAGAAAAATTTTAAATTATTTAAAACTAAAAGAAATAACAAACATGGCATGGTATGGTATTCTTGACGCATCCAAAATAATACCAGAGTTTAATGCTGACCTCGGACAAATGAGTAATTTTTTAGGTTTAATAAAATTCTATTCTGAAACGCTCGAGGTAAGTTAATAAAATTCGTTCTAGCTACTAAATTAACAGACAGAATAAGGAACAAGTTAATTTCAGAAGAAAAACCAAATACGCTAGAAACATTCAAATGTACACTTAGGAAAGTATTTTCTCCGAGAAATTCACTCTCAATGCATACCGAATTAGCGAGACAGATGCAAGGAGATAGTTCAGTACTACAATTCGCCAATAGGGTTGAATCACTTGTAGCTTGTCTTAATGAATTACAGATCTCAGAACCGATTAATAAAATAAATGATCAAGTTGCGTTTAGTACTTTTAAAAGTGGTTTAAAGACCCAAAAGTCTAAATAAAGCAATCCAAATAGCTTCAGAAGTACTTTTTTTTTATAACATGAGATTAATAGGAATATTAGTAACAATCTTGGTAATTATTTTAGAAATAATAATAATTTCCGTGGTACTAATCTACCAAGAAATAATAACAGTTACAATAATAACAACCAGAGAAATGGTAAAAATTACAATAAAAATTAGAATAATAACAACAGGAGAAATGGTGATTTTAGAAAGGGAAACCAAAGAAGGGTATATGTCGCTCAGGAACAGGCAAACGAGGTAAATCGCTGCAATCTCTCAATAGTAAATGTGACAGAAGATGTAGGGAGATTAAAACAATTAAAAGAATATGCGCTAAAAACTTACAATTCGCACGGAGATGCACCTCATTTTGTAACATTTAAAACAGATGAAGGAGTTTTTATAAATTTTTTTTTTATATGTAACGAAAATTTTATAGGAAATAACGAAGAAAAAGAACACAATGCTTGCAAAATTACGGGCATTGAAAACAATGCAATTCAAACGATGGGTACTTTGATACTTAATTTGGTACTTCCAGAGGATATATAAGCCTTGAATATCAAATAGTAAGCACAGAATTCCCAATAGCAACAGATGGTATTCTAGGTATAGATTTTTTCACTAAATATTTGGCAAAAATAGATTATGAGACATACACATGAGCTATTATAATAAATGAAACTGAATACGTCCTACCAATGAGAGCAAATATCAATAAAGTCACTATACCACCAAGAACTGAAATGATACAAGCAATAAGTTTACATATTGAAGAAGATAGCGTAGGAATCATAGAAATGTTTTTATTGGTAATACAATAATTCCAAAACATGGCAGGCACAAAACACACTATAATTTTAAATGCTTCAGACAAAGAAGTTACAATATCTCAATTTGATTTACAAATCGAACACTTATCACATTATAACATTCTATATAATAAAAAAGAAAGTACAAATGATAAATAAAAGGATAGATGGGAAAAATTAAGAAAGTTACTAAGTATAGATACAGTCGATATTAACGCAAGACAAACCATAGAGGAAATATGTAAAGAATTCCAAGATATTTTTCATTTAGAAGGAGACCATTTAGCAGCGAATAATTTCTATAAACAAAGATTACAAACTGTGGACGATACCTCGGTATACACGCGAAATTATAGATTACCACAGTCACAACAGAAAGAAATTAAAACCAAGATTAACAAATTAATAGAAGAAAATTTAGTTGGACCGTCTGGTAGTCCTTATAATTCTGCTCTACTTTTGGTCCCTAAGTGACAACGATGAAAAGAAATGGGGACTAGTTGTCGATTATCGTCAATTAAATAAAAAATTAGTCAACGGCAAATTCCCATTACCTCTACTAGATGATGTATTAGACAAAATAGGAAGAGCAAAATATTTTTCAACGCTAGACATGACGAGTTTATTCCACCAGATAGAATTACAACCAGCATCTAGGTTACCTTTCGGTCTTAAAATATCATCGAATAGTTTCCAATGAATGTTGACGATAGCATTAACAGGTTTAGATTTCAATGCATTTATATACGTAGACGATATAATGTTTTTCGATGTTCTCTACAACACCATAATAAAAATTTAATAAAAGTTTTTCAAAGATTGAAAAGCCACAACCTTAAATAAAACCAAATAAATGTAATTTTTTGAAACCAGAAGTAGTTTATTTAGGACATCTTGTTACAGATCAAGGTATGATAATAGACCCCAATAAACACTTGAGACTTATCCAATTTCAATGAATGCAGATGATACCACAAGATTCGTAGCTTTTTGTAATTATTATACACGCTTTGTTAAAAATTTTGCACATATAGCTAAACCTCTCAATGAATTATTAAAGAAAAACTAACAATTTCATTGGTCAGAAAATTACCAAAGATCTGTTGAAATGTTAAAATCTATAGTTTCGAATCCACTAATATTACAATACCCAGATTTTGAAAAAAAAAAAAAATTATACTTACTACTGACGCATCTGATTACGCGTTAGGAGCAGTACTTTCACAAGGTGATAGCGATTTACCAATCTCATATGCAAGCCGATCTCTAAATAAACATGAAGTTAACAAGCCCGTGATAGAGAAAAAACTTTTAGCTATTCATTGGGAAATCAATCACTTTCGACCATATTTATATGGTAGAAAATTCAACTGACCACTAGTATCATTGTTTACTCACAAAAATCCTTCATCTAGATTAACTAGAATTAGATTAGATCTCATGGATTACGATTTTGAGATTATATATAGCAAGGAAAAATTAATACTAATGCCGATGCATTATCAATACTTGAAATAAATTCTGATGATTTGAAAGATATAATACCAAAAAGTATAAACGTAATGACTAGAAAAATGACTAAAGGCTTGAGAAAAAGTAAAGAAAATACTTCGATTAGAAAAGATAATGAGAGAAGAGATGACGAAGAAACTGATCACATCTATATGTGGAACAGCATTTCGTTTTCATTAAAGGATATCCAAGATTAAATTTTGTTATAGATAAAATGAATAAAAGCATGCCAAAAGTTGAAATTTTTAGGAATCAAGTAACAGTATCTTGTAATGAAAATGCATACTCGAATTTAGGTTCAATTTTGCAGAAGTTAACTAAGGTCTTACGGGATAATCAAATTTTTACAACAACAAAAGCGAAGGACGACACGATTTTTTAACTCATACGTGAGGAAAAATTGAGAAAAATATATAATAGCATGCAGAATAAATACAAGTATAGACAGAGACTTATAGAGGTAATATTATTTAAACAACCAGAAAGAATACTGGAAAAAGATAGACAAAAAGAGATAATAAAAGAATATCATGAAATTCCATACGGAGGTTATGCGGGAATACGTAGAACAGTCATTAGATTAAAGCAAAAGTACATTTGGGAGAATACGTATAAAATTATCAAAGATTATATATGTTATTATATGTTAATATAAAAAACATTTTATTTCCAATAAAAAAAACTTTTGATGACTTTGATAACTTTTGGTTATTGGAATTGCTGACACATTTGTAGACGAATAATCAATTCCATTGCATACGGTAACGGATACGACCTAATTAGTTTATTATTAATTACTGAACATATTTTAATATAGATTCTAAGCTGTAATTAATTTTGTAAAATAGTTTTAAGTTCAGTTGTATTTTAAAAGTGAATTAATAAAGATTATAGTTTTTTTTTTTTAACTAAATAATTTATAAACTTATAATTGGCGCCCTGATAAGAAACACCCCATAGGCTGTAATCAGGAAACTCCAACGTAAAAAGAGCTCCTTGATAAAAAAACCCCATAGGCTGTAATCGGGATACTCTAAC
This sequence comes from Trichopoda pennipes, assembly GCA_030448955.1. Classification (NCBI taxonomy): domain Eukaryota; kingdom Metazoa; phylum Arthropoda; class Insecta; order Diptera; family Tachinidae; genus Trichopoda; species Trichopoda pennipes. The sequence continues at coordinate 3,127,485 of JASKUP010000042.1, read as the reverse complement.
GAAAACAAATTAATCAAAAGCACCCCATAGGCTGCAACTCAGAGGATCATCTTCAAAATAAGGACGTTTTGAGTGGAGAACTCAGTGTAAGACGTGGATACCCCAGTACTAAGAAGAAAAAGGAATAATACCCCCTACCAGCTCTACAAGGATGATATCCGTTCTGATGTAAGAATAAAATTAAGTTATTTAGTTTGAATTTAAAAAAGTGAAAAAGTAATGTAAAAAAAAAAAGATAAATTAAAGAATTTTAATACAAATTTCAAGTTCATATAAATAAAAGATTCTTAGAGAAGTGTGTAAAATAAATTTCAAAAGAAAAAAATTAAGAGAAACCAATTAAATTACAAATCTTATAACAAGTGAAACAATCAAGAATAAATTTAATTTTTGAGAAATAAATTTAGAAAGCCTTCCAAAGAGCAAAACTATTTATAGATTGAAATACCTAATCATATGAAAAAGTAAAACATTTCAAATTAATTTAGTAATTAAAATTTAATGGATCAGAATTTATAAAATAAATTTGAAACATTGAAAACAAATTTTTCTTTAAAATCTTACAAAAAGTAAAAACAAAACTGAATCTAATTTTAATAACCATAATTTATGAAAATTAATCTAAAACAAAATCAATCAATCAAATTGGAAATTAAAAAAAATATATTCTAAATATTATCATAAAGTGAAAACAAGTAGAAATTTTGGTGAAGAAGCGAATCAAATCTTTGAATATTTTATTATTTTATTTAAATCAAACAAATATATAATTTAAAAAAAACACACATTTACATACATAAATACAGAGTTTTAAGAAAACAAATAATGTCTAATCCTAATAACTTGGTCAGGCCCGCGGTCCTAAATATTCCAAATCCAGCTCCTAGTAATGACAGTAATAAAAGCATGGAAGAAATGATATCTAGAATTTGCGCACAGCAATGCCAAATAGCAATTAGTCGGATACTAGATCCCAACGCAAGCATAGGAGGTATAGATCAGGTAATAGAGGACAGATATAGGGATGACTTAGCAGACTTGGACAAAGTTCCTGACGTTGTTAGGAACATAAGGGAATTCTCTGGAAACCGATCAGAATTTATAGACAGAATCCTCGGACTATATGACTCTAAGAAGGGAACACCGAAATATTTTGCAATATTAAACACGATTTGAAACAAAATTGTCGGTTGCTCAGATGCAGCATTAGAAACCTACAATACTCCCTTAAACTGGGAATGCATAACAAAATGTCTGGCATTGCATTATGCAGACAAAAGGGACTTAACTATTTTGAGTATCAAATGAGTACTCTAGTGCAAGGTAATAATAAAGTCCAAGACTTTTATCAGAAGGTATACTCCTATCTGTCACTTATCATGAATAAATTGTCCTACATGGACATAGGTAAGGAAGCGCTAGACCTTCTCGCTCAGACATATAGGGATAAAGCGTTAGACGTTTTCATTCGAGGGTTAAAAGGCAATATGTCATTAAATCTTAGTATGAAGGAGCCCAAAGATCTCCCACAGGCACTTCATTTATGTTTAAAGATGGAGAACCAATTTGTGCGAACTCAGTTCGTGAACTCGAGAAGAAGTAACAATAACAGGCCTCTATCACTTCAATAAAACAGAGTACAATATCAGAATAAACAGCAAATAAGCTTTTATCCGCAACTGCCTCAGATGCCACAACCATCGAACAACTTTCAACAATTCAGACCTTTTCTCCCTATAAGACACTACAACAATTACGGTCAAGTACCAAACGTACAAGGATATGCAAATCCACGTTTTGTTCCCCAACGGCCAAACGCACCAAAGCCCCAACCACGTCCTGAACTTATGGATGTGGACATTCAATGAAGACAAGGGTCGTGAACTACATGAACAGGCTAGCGCAAAATAACCAATTTTTCGGTAAAAGACAGACCAATCAGCCTGACTACAATCCGCAGAAAATGCAAAGGAACTTTTATTTACAAACAAGAAAAGGAGAAAATTTTATTGAAAAACAGTATGAGGAGTTAGGAAACTACGAGAAAGAGGACGAGCTTCCAACATTAGACAACTATATTCAAAACCAAACTGAGACATTAGAAACTGAAACTCAAGAATTCGTAGACATACATTTTTTAGACCAGTAGATTCGTCCTTGCCTTATTTCGAATGCAGGACGAATACAGGACAAATCCTAAACTTTCTTATTGACACCGGTTCGAACAAAAATTACGTTATACCCAGCCTAGTGCTAAATCCCGTGCCAAACCAAAAATGCTTTTTTGCAAACTCAGTAGGCGGAAATAACAAAATAACCCACCACACATTCATTAATTTATCCGGCAAAGACACTGGCAAAATTTTTCTTACTACCAACATTAAATACTTTCCTTGGCATCTTTGGAAATGATACCTTAAAGGAGTTATCAGCAATTATCTACTTGGCAGATAATTACATGTTAATAAATAAGAAGCTCAAAGTTCGAATTAAACAAAATATTTCGCAATCGGTAAATAACATTGATATCCGGACAGATCATTTGACACAGAAACAGAAGGACAAACTACAAGAAGTCATAGAACATCATAAATTTTTATTTAGTGAGCCAGAATAGTGATTTTTGTGCATTTTGTGCTGTTTAGCTTAATTTCGAAGTTTTGCTTTAAAACAATTCATATTTTGTTTGATTTTAATTAATCATTAAATAACAAACATTTAAAATTACGTATAGTTACAATAATTGCAATTCAATGCTTATTTTTTAAAGTTCAAAAACATAAACAAAAACAAAAATTTTAAAATATATCAAAAAGAAAACTGCATATGCATATGAACACCAACAGAATATTTTTTCTTCTTTGTTTGTTCTTTTAATATTTCTTTTTCATAACTTACTTAACTATCAACAAAAAACAATAAATCATATACCAACTCTTAAATATAGAAATTTTTACAACAACACTTTGTATTACAGTGAACAATTGTTTTGTTTGTGCAATATTATTCTTCTGTACTACAACAATTACTTAATAATTACAAACGATTACCCAACGCACGAAACAACTGCTAATTTAAACTTAATAAAATTCGTTCTTTATTATGGAATGTTCCAGTGTAAAATGTGTTAAACCCGAAAATAACCGGACAGTATCCTGCTGGTTATGTCTTAAATTCTATCATCTCAAATGCTGTGGTAGTAATTTTAGAGCAAGGGATGCTGATCCCATCGCGGACGTTCAAAAAAGTTTAACCTGGACATGCATACAGTGTAGAAATGTTGGTATTCAGTTTTACCAGCTTTTTAAAAATTCAAAAGTTGAATTTGATAAAATTAACTAGGTTTTTTTGTCACTCCAAACTAAACTTGCCGCGTTTGGAGAACTTTTTTCAAATTATACCAACCTGGATAAATTTATGAACTCACTGCAAAATCTTTCACCGAAACAAAAAAAGAAAAGTGAGGGAACTGCAACTACTCAATGCACTCACACTGTTGATACAATTGTTGATACTAATTCACTGTCAATTCCCATTTTGTCACCGAACACCTCAATACCTGTTAATTCGAATACGCTACCTTCTGTCCAACACGTAAATCATCCTACTCAAGTGCCAACTGTTCCAAAAATAACAACAGTAGTTAATCCTGAATCTATTAATAATACCTCTGATCTTTTGCCCACTACTAATTTATCAGAAAATCACACTAGTTATGCTGAAACTTTGACATCTCCACGTATCACAAATAATTCCGCAAATCATCTTAAACCTCTTAGAGTTATACTTCCGAGTATATGAAGATATTCAAGCATACATTAATTTGAAATATGGTACAAACTTAGGCATCTCAGTGTATAAATTTGCATATACTGAGTCAAGAATAGTTGCTTCATTTAAAATTACTGTACCAAATAAGTTGTTTAACCTCGTTATTTCTCCTGAATTTTGGCTCAATGGTACATATGTTCGGGAATTTATATTTAAAACAAGGCAAAGAATTTCAGTTCAACTTCCTACATCTATAACAAATATTTCAAAAAACTAACAAATGATGCTGTAAATTTTACTCTGGTATATCAAAATGTTCGTGGAATTAATACAAAATTATCTGTTTTATTCAATCAAAGTTTTTTATTTGATTTTCAAGCTATAGCGTTAACGGAAACTTGGCTTAATGCAACTGTATTAAATACGAAAATATTAGCTGATAATTACAGAATATATAGACATGATCGTCTAAACAATATGAAAAGAGGTGGGGTGTTGATTGCTGTTTCTAGTTTACTAAAAATATTGAATTTATTGCTGTTTTGGTAAAACTTAAACACAAAAAAATATTCATTAGCTGTTCATATATACCTCCTAAATCACATGATACAATTTACTAAAACATTCTGAAGCCATAGCGGCCGTCGTACAAATGGCTCATCAAAATGACACTATTATTGCAGTTGGGGACTTTAACATGCCTCTAATTTTGCATGTTGGATTTAAATCTCAATCAGATAAATGGCGTCTATAATGACCACCATAACCTTTTGGATTTGGTTTTTATAAATGATTGTATTGAGACGTCGGTTATTCGAATTGATCCATTAACTGTGCCAGAAGATAGATATCATCCTTCAATTGTAATAAATGCATGTAATTACATACCGTGTTCTGATAGCAGTTCAATAGCTCACAGATTATGTTTTAAAATGGCAAATTATCAAAGAATTACTGAACTACTGTACGAAACCGACTGGAAAAATTTTCTTACATATGGTTCCTCTGAAGATAACTCCGACGTCATTGAGCACATCATTGGAAACTTTTATGGTAAAATCTCTTGGATTCTTAATCAGTGTATTCCAAAGCAAATTGTTTCTCATTTATCTGGACCTCCATGGAATTGTAAGTTGCTTTCCAAAATTAAGAATTGCAAGAATAAATGGTATAAAAAGTATAAAAATTCTGTATCAGTTGCAGACTTTGTGAAATACTCTGTTGCCCGTGCTGAATACAGCAAATTAAATCAAGAACGTTATAACTGTTACCTGACAAAAATTAAGAACAACTTTAAGAAGAATCCTAAGTCGTTTTATAATTTTGTGAATATAAAGAGAAAATCTATTACCTTTCCCACCTTCTATGACATTAAATGAATGTGAATCAGATGATAATACTGAAATAAGTAACCTATTTGCAAAATTCTTTTCATCTACCTATACGGATGATCAGGTAATTAACCTTAACCAACTAATGCACAATTTGGGAAGTCAGGCTTTTTTACTGCCATGTTTGGATGAAATATTTGTACTTCATGGTTTGAAAAAACTAAAATATTCTTATAAGAGTGGACCTGACAATGTTCCAAGTTGCATTCTTATAAACTGCGCAGAGGCTTTTGTAACTCCTCTTACAATATTATTCAATTACTCAATTAAATTTGGTATATTTTCAGCAATATGGAAGAAAAATGATATTAGAAATTACAGAGGAATTGCTAAAATTAGTGTAATACCTAAGCTATTTGAAAAATTAGTTACGGATCATTTGTGCCATCAAGTGTCTTCAGTATTATCGTCTAGCCAACATGGCTTTCGTAGAGGATGTTCTACTGTTACTAATCTTTTACAACTCACAACTTTGGTTAATCGTGGTTTTGTCAATAAAATGCAAACTGGAGTTGTTTATACGGATTTTAGCAAGGCATTTGATAAGGTTAACCATGGACTACTGATCAGGAAACTACATTATATGGGATTCACACAAAATTGTTTAAAATGGATAAATTCATACCTTAGGAACAGGAAACAGAATGTTGCATACAAAAATGCGATTTCTAAGCCAATCTCCGTTTCGTCTGGTGTTCCTCAAGGGAGCCATCTTGGACCCCTTCTTTTTTTATTATTTCTCAATGACTTACCTGGTGTCATCAAAAATTCTTTTATACTAATGTATGCGGATGATGTTAAAGTATTTTTTACTTATAATAAATATGATGATCACATGCTGCTACAAGCAGATTTAAATTCTTTATACTCCTCGTGTGAATTGAACCTAATGAAATGTAATGTAATGAAATTGAACTTCGATAAATGTAAATATATGTGCTCTTCCGAAGGAACCATTTAAACGTTAAATATTTTTTGGGTGGCAATGAGCTGGAAAATGTTTGCAGGATCACAGATCTTGGAATTATACTTGACCATCAACTAAATTTCATTCAACATATTTCTCTAATTGTGAGCAAGGCAAGATGTCAGCTTGGTTTCATTAAACGTTGGGCAAAGGAATTTGAAGATCCTTATATCACGAAAAATCTATATATGTCACTAGTTCGTCCAGTTCTGGAATATGGGTCAATTATATGGGATCCACAGTACAAAACTTACAGTAACGCAATTGAATGTGTGCAGAAACAATTTCTTATATTTTGTTTACTTAGACTACAATGGAACCCGCTATGTTTACCATCTTATAAATCTAGACTTGCTCTTATCAAGTTACCATCTCTGGAAAGTCGCAGAACTATGCTTAATGCCATGTTCATCTTAAATACAATTAATGTGAATACCTCCTCTAACTTCTTAATTGAAAATATATCTTTTTGTGTTCCGCGGCGACCTAATCGATACTTTTATCCATTGGACATTCAACATTTTAGAACGAACTATGCAAATTCTGATCTTTTCATTAGATGTTGTAAACACTTTAATAAATTATACTATTGTATTGATTATACCTTAAATGAAAATCTGATAAAACGTAATATTTTGTTCTCATTAAATAATTGCATATAATTATCATATTTTTTCTTTTTTTTCCGCTTTCATGAGTTCTATAGATATATAAATGTATATGTACTAATAGTCTGTAAGAATTATAAATTCATAGACTTAAATTAAATAAATAAAAATAAAATAAAAATAAATAAAAGATAAACACCTCACATATACCACAGCCGTAGTTGCTGATATCCAAACAAAAACTACGGAACCCATATATTCCAGATATTATCCATATCCTGTACAACTAAAGGACGAGGTTGAAAAACAAATATAAGATCTTTTGAAGCAGGGTACCATAAGACCTTCTAGATCTCCATATAATTCACCCATCTGGATCGTACCAAAAAAGCCGACGCCTCGGGACAGAATTGTAATCGACTAAAGGAAGTAAAATCCAAGCACATATCATTAAATGAACAGACGTTACAGGACAGATATCCCATTCCAGAAATCAATGACGTTCTCCCACAACTAGAAGAAAACAAATTTTTTTCAGTGCTAGATCTTAAAAGCGGGTTTCATCAAATACCGCTAAGGAAAGCCGATAGACAGAAGAGAGCATTTTCGATCAACAATGGTAAATACGAGTTTACCAGACTACCGTTTAGCTTAAGAAATGTTCCTTCTATATTTCAGAGGACATTAGACGACATATTACGAAAGTGGATAGGAAAATTTGTTTTGTGTACATGGACGATATTATAATATTCTCCAAAACCGAAGAAGATCATTATAAGAATATTGACACTATTTTCGAAACTCTGACTTTCAAACATGAAACTTCAATTGGATAAGTGTTAGTTTCAAACAAGAGAAGTGAAATTTTTGGGATTCATTATTTCCGATGAAGGAGTAAAAACCAACCCTAAAAAGGTAGAAGCAATTCTAAATTTTCCAACACCAAAAACCCTTAAAAGATCTTAGATCTTTTCTAGGATTGTCAAACTATTATCGGCGCTTTATTAGGGACTATGCTAAAACGCGAAGCCCCTGACAATTCTTTTGAGAGGGGAGGCAGGACGTTCGTCTAAATACATGTCAAAAAACATAAAAATTGATTTAAACCAAGAAGCAACGGATGCATTTATAAAAGTAAAGAACATACTGACTTCTGACGATGTTATGTTAGCGTATCCAGACTTTAAAAAAGAATTTAACCTCATAACGGACGCATCAAAGTAAGCACTGGGAGCAGTACTATCCCAAGACAATAGACCTATTACGTTTTTATCAAGAACCCTTAGCAAAGCAGGAGAGCATTAGGCCACAAATGAAAGGGAATTACTCGCTATTGTATGCAAGGTTAAAGATATTAGCAGACCATCTTCCTCTGACTTACGCTCTAAACAACAAAAACTCAAATTTCAAACTTAAAAGGTGGAAAGCATTTCTCGAAGATTTTAATTACGAATTGCAATACAAACCACGTAGTTTCAATGTAGTTGCAGACGCCTTATCAAGGCCTTCGCAAGAGAATACGCTTATAAACTCCCTAACTCCAACAACACACAATGATGAGAGTTTATCCCAAAATGTAATACAATATACTGATGCCCCCATAAATGTCTTCAAGAATCAAATATTCATTTCAAACGAAGGAAGCCAACCGTCTAGTGACTTTGAAACAGTTTTCCCCACCTTCCACAGATATAAAGTTAATGAACTTGATATTACATTAGAATCCCTGACTCAGATATTGAAAAGATATTTATATCCCTCAGTAACCAATGGTATATATACATCGGACGAAATATTAGGAGTGTTGCAAGAAATTTACAGGAATAATTTGAAAAACGAAGAAGAACAGGAAATTGAAATACTTAAAGAACATAATATAGCCCACAGGAACAGCGTCGAAAATAAAGTACAACTCTTAACAAAATTTTACTTCCCACATATGCATTCGGAGATAAAAAAACTCATTAGCCTTTGTAAGGTATGTAAAGAAAACAAAAATTAAAGGCATCCCGACAAAATCGCGATACAGGAGACACTTATACCACAATTCCCCGGACAAATTTTATATCTAGATATTTTCATGACAGGGAAAAATATTAACCGCTATAGATAAATTCTCCAAATTTGCACAAGCCAGAATTTTAAAATCTAGGTCCGTTGAAGATGTTTAGGAACCCCTAAGAGAGATGATACTTTCATTCGGTATGCCAGAGATAATTGTGATGGACAACGAGAAATCCTTCAATTCCACATCTATAGTGTTCATGTTAGAAAACCAATATAATATTAAGGTACTTAGGATTCCACCCTATAGCAGTAGCGTCATTGGGCAAATTGAAAGATTTCACTCTACACTTTCGGAGGTTATGCGTTGCTTGAAAGCCGGAAATGGACATTATACCTTTTCAGAATTATTATACAGGGCAATATACGAATACAATAACTCAGTACATTCAACAATAAAAAGGAAACCCATAGAAACCTTCTTTTTGGGAAGAGTTACTACTAATCCCCGTGATATAGAGGAAGTTAGGGAAGATACAGTCAAGAAACTCAAGGAAAAACAACTAGAGGACATAACTTATCATAACAAGAAAAAGACCGCACCAAAAACTTATGAACCTGGACAAATAATTTACGTGAAGGAAAACAGAAGAATAGGGACAAAACTCAGTAAAACATAAAGAAAGGAAATATATAGAGAAAATAGGAACACTACAATTATAACCGAATCAGGAAAAACAATTCATAAGAATAATATAACGAATTAAAGTAATTTAAATTTCAGATTACTTTTTACTGTCGCTTGGGTTGACATTAAAATAATGGACTACACGAATTCACAAATAGTGACCATGAACTCTGGACAAGCAAAGTAACAAACTGATTCATACTATTAATATAGACGAATATCAAAGCTTAATTGACAACTTTGAAAAAACGTTACTCCAAACCGTTAACCAATCCAACTTCTTCTACCCATTTTTAAAACATGAGTCGCAAGAACTTCAGGAGTACCTAGATAGCTGGGACCCCTGACCACGACGACTTTGAAATTTTAGAGAAAAAAACAAACAAACTGTTGAAAAACAATAACAAACAGGTAGTTATAAATAGACTATCAATTGGAAAACTTAAAGAAATAAGTAAAATTACTAACGAAATATTAAGAAAAATAAACAACAGTAACACTAACTCTGAAAAGGAGCAGGCCATAACGATCTTAAAATATAAATTAGATATAATAAAAGAAGAAATAACAAATATTCAATACGCCATGCATTGGGCCAAAATCGGAATAATTAATTCCCATATTATCCCATACGGAGATAAATATCGTTAAAGATATAATAAATAAAAATTTAATACAATTTGTAAATTTAGAACAGGCATTTCGTCGAAGTTAAAATCGCATCAAGTCTATTATTTACATCATTAGAATACCAACAACAAGTGTAAATTATTGCAAAGAAATATTAATTAAACCTATCAAGTATGAAAAATATGTAACCAGGATTATTTACAATATGATTTTATTATATGATAATGTGATATTTGGAATAAGAAATAAATGTAAAAACTACAATAACCTTACCATATGCAATAGGAAAAATTTAGAAAACTTAGACAAAGATATTTGCCTAGCTAGACTCATCAAAAGTAAACCAGCAAACTGCAGTTTAATAGATAATCGAAATATACTCACCATAGATGAAATTTCACCTGGAACAATTCTTTTAAAAACCTTCGATGTAACAATATTTATCAATAAGGAACCTCGGAAACTCACCGGCACATTTTTAATACAATTCTATAATAAATCAATTTCAATATCAGATCAAATTTATAAATTCTTTGAGACTACACAGATGAAAGCCTTACCCGCTATTTTCCAATCTCGAAATCCAAAGCCAAACATTGAAGAAGAACTGTCATTAGAGATGGTAAAAGAAATGCGTCTTAATAACACAGAAGCCATAGATTTACTCAACCGCAAAAGTGAGCAGAATTTAGGTATCAATCTTGGACTAACTTTAACAGTTGTAATCGGAGTAATATTCCTAATTGTCAAGAACAGAATATGTAAGAAAGAAAGGAAATCATTTGCTGTAAGCAACCAACCTCAAGTAACTGTATCTATACCTGAAGTATCGGAACTCGCAGGAAATGAATCCAAGGGAGTAACAAGAATCCGACACATTCCTTATTTCTGACCGAACGAGGACGCTCGGATTTATAAAACATTTTATTTCCAATAAAAAAAACTTTTGATGAAAAAACTTTTGAAGTTCAGTTGTATTTTAAAAGTGAATTAATAAAGTTCATAATTTTTTTAAACTAAATAATTTATAAACTCATAATTTATACAACAATCATGTAGTAAAAATATTTATAGCTATGTGATCAAAACGAGGGGAATCCCAGGTTTATGTTGTCAATTTATTTCATATTGGCAGCTGAGTACTATTTAAGTTTATTTTAAAATACATATTTGGCTGTAGAAAGTGTTAGAAAGTATTAAATTTATTCAGTGATACTGCATTTAATAAAAAGCACATAAAACGGCTTAATTTGTGTAAACTTTTTTTCTGTACTAACTTTAGTACACTGGTCGCTTAAAGTAGTAAAGTAAATACATATTTATTTGTCTTATATGCTTCTGGGCCAAAATTTTTACTGGCGTTTGTTTCTTATATTTTCAATCAGTGACCTTTAATTAACATTCTTATCGGTAAATTAGTACAGAAGGTATTTATCAAATGGCGAAACGATATACTTATACACACAAAAAAGACTATTTTGGATTACAAGAAGCAATAAATGACATCATTGGCGACAGCAGTGATGATGATACTACATACGACGTGTTTATATTGCCACCAAATCCAGGTGTTATAACCGATGAGGAGGAAGGTGGAGACGATGAGTTATATGAAAACAAATTACATCGAAGTGTTCCACAACCGTCAAAGATCAATGGAGTAGCGATAACGATGAACCTCTTAACAAATTAACGTCATCTTCTTCGCGTAATGTACCAAAAAGAAAGAGATTTAAAAATACCAAATTGGAGAACATATACGCCAGTTTACTCAGTTTATCAGACAACTCCTGTTCAAAATTGTGTTGAAGAAAGACGTTGTTTTGTTTCGGATATTTTGAAAGACGTGACCCCTTTGAAAGTCTTTGAGCACCTTTTTGATGATGAAGTCCTAGAGATTATAACAACGCAAAGCACAACATATGCTGGACAAAACAATAGGCACGATACTTTTTTTACAAAAGACGAACTCCGCAAGTTCTTGAGCATAATTATACTTACCGGATATCATAAATTACCTAGTGAAAGATCATATTGGAGATTAGATGAAGACCTAAGTATGCCATTAGTTTCAGGGTGCATGTCAAGAAACAGATTCATGGAAATTAAAAGAAACCTGCATTTTTCAGATAACACTTTGATTATGAACTCAGCTGATAAGATGTTCAAAATCAGTCCACTTTGTGATGTTTTGCAAACAAAGTTTTGCCAATTCGGAATGTTACATGAAGACTTATCGATAGACGAATCAATGGTTAATTGTTTGGCCACCATTCAGCCAAACAATTTATAATGGGTAAACCTGTGCGATTCGGATATCGTATTTGGGCGTTGACCAGTTTTGACGGTTATTGTTACACATTTGATATATATTGTGGAAAACCTTCTGAGACTACCACTGTTCCTCTTGGCTCATGTGAGCAAAAAGTGGATTCAGGCATACCTCATGTATTCGAAAATTATACAAAAGGAACGGGAGGCGTAGATCAAATGAACCAGTCTACAGGATTATACCGAATTGGAGTGAAAGGAAAAAGTGGTGGTAGGTCTTTACATATGTAGTGGACATATCAAAGTGAATTTAAAGTAAATACTGAATCGAAGCGTTATACGTGTCCCCAAATTAACCGTTTCATTGCAGTGCTCTTTGGTAAGCCACATTTTTCGTTTTTTGGTCTGACGTTAACACAAATAAAGCGGATGGTTTCCCAACTCCAACACGAAACGTATAGCTGCCCATATGAAAAACAATGATTTTCTAAATTCATCCCGCAAACACTAAGCGATTGGCCTTGCGATTTGTTAATTGTCATTGCGAACGCAAGGCGAAAAGGAAAATGCAATCGTTCACCTGCGTACTTTCCGTTAACAATGGTTGCCTCAATCAAATTCGGCACGCCTTTTCATCGCAAGTCGAGTACCGTTGCAAAGTCGCGGTGAATTCAAATTAGACATCTGCAATGAATGTCTTGAATGGCATACCAAGCCATTCACTTTAATAATGAATGCGTAAAATATAGCATTCGCTACCAACAAAACAAACTAGTACTTCTACGATCATTCATTTCGAAACGAATCATCAAGACATCAAAACATTTTATAATCAAAACAAAAGTACTACCTTTCAGAGTACACTGAAACGATTACTCATTGCTATTTCAAATGAAAAAAATTCTTTAGTTTGGTTTGTGTGTGAATTAGAGATGGGCGCGTGTTGGATTTTTCAACACGACACGAACACGAAACTCAAGATGTCCAGCACGAACGAAACACGTACGGTAAAAAATTTCAAAACACGAGACCAACCGACACGCACGAAACTAAATTCAAATGATGTTATGATAAAAAATTCCAATAAAGTGTTTTGTTGATATTTTTTACAATGACACAAAAAATTTAATTTTTTTTACTGAATACATATTTTACACCTACTATCATTTCGTGTTTTTATTGCTCAACACGACACGACACGAACACGAAGGAAATCTATTTTTTCAACACGGACACGTCGTGTTGATCGAGCGTGTTTCGTTTCACGAAAAAAAACACGATTCGCGCCCATCTCTAGTATGAATAGGCTAATTGCGTACATACATTAGGGCACCTCACACATATTGAAAGTACTTAAAAACCGTTAAATTTTTTTTGTCATATGAAAGATATTAACAGGCCAGAAGCAAAAGAAATTAATTAAACTTTTTGCAACAAAAAAATTTTTATTTTTCAATACATCATCTACATAAACATAAAATAAATACATGAAGAAAAACAGAACTAAAATACTATCTAATCTATATAAATTAACTCTTTTTGTAATTCATTTTTATCTCTATTTGCATGTAAAAACATAATTTGATTTATGGAAGTATCATTTGTAGCAATGCTACACCTTTTATCTGAAATTAAATTGCGGGCAATGGAAAATGTCCTTTCAGAGGATGAACTAGTTGCGGGAGCTGCTAGTATTTTGCAACTGGTTTTATATAATAAAGGAAAATCATTTTTATGTTGTTCCCACCACTGCAAAATATTAAAATCATCATGTAGCATTACTTTAACACTTTCGTACATATGTATTTCACTGTTGATTTTGTCACTAGCATTTATAATATCATCCCGTAATACAAAATCATAAAACATTTTAATGTCGGAATTTGAAAATCGTGATGTGGAATCATTTTGTTCTTTTATCACAGATGCATCTTCTATATAACTTTCCATTATCCGTTTGCACTCGGATTTAATTAATTGTTTTTCATTTTCATTGAAATGGAGCAGCTTATTAGCAGGAGGAAAAAGATAAAGTGCAATTTTATGGTCCATTAAGTTGGTTATTACAACTGTATCCATATAACCGCTCAATTTAACTTTCAAATTTTTAATTATTAACAAATCTTCTGAACTTTCAGCACACGCTTTCCTCAAGTTATGAATATGAACAATAACCAGATGTAGCGTTGCATAATTCTCTCCTTCCAGTTTCTTGAAAGATTCTTGAAATGGTTCCAAAAGTTTAATAATGGCGCTTACTTCATTTAAATTAATGTTATGTATTCTGTTCATTTGCTGTTTCTCTTGCAAAATTTGTACTATTGCGGCCCAATTTTTTTCAATTGAAACAAATAAATAGTACACTGTGTTCCAACGTGTTGGGGAAAAACTCTTCAATGTAATACCGAGAGTTGAATTTAGTCCCGATTTTTTAAAATATTTCACTAGTTTACAGCATGCTTGGCATAAATTTTCAGCTTCATTTACTTCTCAATTGATTTTTGCAATGCATTATGGATTAAGTGATTAACACAATTTATACGATTATACTCTCGAAAGGCAGCAATCATGTTTGAGCCTCTATCTGTGACAATAATAACATTATCATTGAGGTCACAGTTAAACTCCTTTAATAATTTAATAATTTTTAAAGTAATTTTATCATCTGCAAATTAAGATAACCTTCATATACTTATATGGCTCATATATTACATTAATAAGTTAAAATACCTACGTGTACATTTCTGACCCTCCATAGACTTCATTCCGAGCAGTCTTACAACTAAATTACCATCCTTTATATAGTGAATTGTCAAGGACAAAAAGCTTTTGCGAATATAATTATCAGTCCAAATGTCAGAAGTGAGCCCAAATCCAATATTTTTGATTGATAATATTTCGGATGAAATTTTTTGAAAATATGTTTGGTACAATTTATTAATGTTTCTTGACACAGTCGTTGAGTGCGGAAGCGCGCTGTCAATATCAACATTTTTCCCATGTTTTGCACCTAAGGATATGAAAAATGCACCTACTTTTTTTAATCCGGAATCTTCAACTATTCGGAAAGGTCTGCAATTTACAATGGTCCATTCTGTGAAAATGTACTGCTTTCCTTTTAGTTTCGGTGTCTACTTTAATTTTGCAACTACTACTACTTTCTTCTGTCAATAAAATGTAGCACTTATGTTTGACTAAATTCGATGTTGACTTTTTATTGAATTTATAAACATTTAAACATTTCCGACAACCAACAATGTTATCAATCTCCTGTCCCAATTCGTTTTCAATTTTCCCAAAAATGTTCTACACATTGCTCCTCCCTTTTTTGTTATTAAATTTATACTCCCCAGTCAGTGGAATTATTAAACAAGCATACGTTTGATTCATTCGCGTCAGTAGAACCGTTTATTGATACCTGTTCAAATAAATACATATGCAAGGTAACTCAATTTTTGGGTTCTGCCCTAGTAAATGTTTTTTTTATATCAAAAGAAAACCACTTACGGCGTATTCAGTCATAGCGAAACTCAAATTGTTGTTGTTTAACAAACAAAAAAATTGCTATCCTCCTTCTTCGTTAAAAACTGATTAGCTACTGAATTGATTGAAAGCTACAGAATATACATGTGTGAATTATTGTGGTTACCGTTTAAACATTGACAATGTAGTGACGACGCAATTAAATAAAAAAAAGTATATTTGGCTTGAAGTGCTTGAAGTACTTCAAAACATTTCCAAAAAGCAAGCATAGTTTATAATTCATTTGAAAAAGCAAGCAGAGTATTGTGTTTGATTGTTATATATCAAGTGGAGTATTGTGCTTGGTTTTCTTGTTAGAATACTCATTCTTTTATTAGTCATTGCAAAAAGTACTACGTAAGAGAGTACAATGAAACAAAAGAAATGCGAAGACGTATAAATGAATGTCTTGATGCTGCTATTTAATTCAAATTACGCAATATCATAATAACTTAACCAACTTCGAGTTGCAAGTTTACTTACTTGTTTACTTAAACAAGCATAATTCTGATAATTCTCACTAATGTTTGGAAAAACATTTTCAATAAGAGCTAATTGAGAGTCTACAAATCGGCAAAAGTCGTTGGTAAGAGTAATTAATCCAGCAGTCCATCAACTGGGACTTTTCCATTTCCAACAGCTAACAATTGTTTGGAAAATTGTGCAGTGCTTTGATCATTTTGAAGTTGAACTCTCATATTAGTGGGTAGCGATGTTTTTACGTTATTCCACAAAGGTGATGCCTTCAGGCAAGCATTCAATTCATCTGCAGGCGTTGCACGGGGAATTACTGGCAACGTCTGCCTGAAATCACCTGCCAACAATAGCCTCAAGCCGCCAAAGATGACGTTATTTCGCCGAAGATCCTTCAGTGTGAAGTTAAGTGCTTCAAGTGATTTCTTATGTGCCATTGTGCACTCATCCCAAACAATGAGCATGCATTGCATCAACAATTTACCCATTGCACTGGATCGAGAAATATTGCATGTTGGAGTATCAATTTGTTTGAATTGAGTGGCAACTTAAGCGCAGAATGTGTTGCAGTACGACCGCCATCTAGAAGAGTCGCCGCAATTCCAAATGATGCTAACGCCAAAACTATGTCACATCCTGATCGAATAGTGGCCAAAATCAATGAAATGACAAATGTTTTCCCTGTTCCTCCAGGTGCGTCCAGGAAAAATAGACCACCAGTATTATTGTCCACCGCTTGCATAAATGTTTCGTATACTTGTTTTGGCTGTTCATTCAGCAACGGCACATTATTTCGAACGAATTCCTGCATTGTATCAACATTGTATTGCAGCTCTCGATTTAATTCTTGGTTGAAGGCATCGTGCATCGATCGATTTGGCGCAATAATTCCTACTTCAATCATAGCTTGTTTGCAATAGTGAAGCATTGATGCTCAATCAGTATCAATCCTTCATTGTATATTTCATCGGCTATTTGCATGTCGGGATTATTAGTTCGAATGCGCAAGCGATGCAAAATGTCGTCTTGGTATTTACTCCATAACTGAATTGGTTGTGAAGGGAAACATGTGGTGATGATAATTGCGAACAGCGTTCGTATTTGGTACGCATTTGATGAAACAACTGAATCCGCAACTGTTAAATCCCAATGAGAATCGTTTTACAGCAAACCCAATAGTTGACATGCTTCTCGATATGCTTGGAATTGGTGGCCATTCACAGTTTTCAAATGCACAATTGACTTTGGTCCAGGTGCATTTACCAACAGCAGTCGCAAATAAAAACATTCATCATTTCTAGGATGAACAGTATACAGCGACCTAGCGCATTGCAAAAAAGCTAGTCAATGTTGTCGAAGGTGGTCTCTCACCTGGTTGTGTCGCATTAGCCTCAGTGAAGTAAACTCTTTGTCCATTTTCTAAATCTACAACTGTGGGATATCTTTCATGAATTTGAAATGACAATAATTGCCATAGTGCTTGATTAGTACTGGCGTATTTGCCCATTTGGAAGTTGCTGATTTCGTCATTAGTATTTTCCGACGCAATACCAAACACAGCCATATCCCTGCCTTTTGTGACGTACTTGCACAAATATTTGACTGATTTGGCCGAATGACACCTCTCAACGTTCGCATGTGTTTCGAAAATTCGTGATAGCAGCGGGCAATATAGTACAATGCATTCATTTCCAATCAATGTCAATCTCTTGATTTTGAACTTTAACTTTGATAGTTCGACCATTATCTTCTTTTGAACGTCGACGATAGGCTGGATATTCATCGTTCGCTGCGACTGTTTCAGCAACAAACGGTCGCGGATATCGTTTTTTGCACTTTCCATCAGCCATGCAAGGTGATCATGGATTTAATGCACCGCACGGTCCATGCACCATCTTGTTGTTCATTATAAATTTATACTTATGTCAAAACTTTTTATTTTCTTTTAATTTATTTTTATTCAAGAGAATGCTAAAAGTATGCTTTCAAATAAATATGTGACAATTGTTCAATGGATTGCAGAAGCATACTTCGTTTGTATATAATGCTGCAAAAGAACAATTTTTTACCAAATTTTGTGTGCATGGGGCCATCTACTTAAAATGAAACGTACTTATTGCGTAATATACACCACGTACTGGTGCCGTTGTAGTACATGCTATGTATCAGAGATCGCGCTGTATGTAAAAAATAATATTCCCTGTTTTTCTCTTGAATTTTTTCCTGGAATTTCTTTGCTTTAAACCTAACGGAGCCCGAGACCTTTCCAACGAATGCAAAACCGTGGAAATCGGTTTTTGCGTTCTGAAGTTACAGCGTCAGAAAGGAAAACCCGACTTATATTTATATATTAGATAAACCTATGAGTATACATAAGAATAGAATAGAATTATGTTAGGTACTATTCTGTAACTTAATACTTTATTAAAAAAATAAATTATTTTCAATTGGGGTCCATGTAGTATAAACTGAATACCCAACCAAAACTTTAAATATTCAAATATATTTACATTTATAACCCAAACAGAAATGCAAGTTCAAGTTAACTGAAGTGGGTAACTAGTGTAATCTATATATACAAAAATTAAGCTCTAAATAGGTGTCCGTTGGTTGCCAGTGTTTGACGAGATACGCCGTCGGAAAATTTTCACAGTACCTTTGTAATGGTCGTTCGCTGGTTTGTATCTTTGTTTCATACGTTTACGCACAATAGTGCGTCCACAGTGCGTGTTTGAAACACGACAAATTTTTTAAAAAAATCTAAATTTTTTTTCGGTTGGATACTTCGACTCAATGTTTTGTATCAAATGAAATGTGTGTTTTCGTTTGTACGTCGCAGTGTGTGTTTGTGTGTGCTTGCACAGAATGCGGAGGCAATACAAATCGAAATATGCTCGTGTTCATAGCAAGTGGATGTACAAGCAAATAGAGAATTTAGTTTTCCATATTCTGTTGCATTTTGTGTGCGTGTGTGAATTTGCGTGTTCAATTGCAAAATGATCCATCAGCCGAATGTTTTTCCAAGCAATTGTTAGATATTGAAATGGCGCAATTCCAATTAACACCACCGCAAAAATGATTACGCTTCCAGAAAATGGTTGCCACTTGGCACAATCAAAATCGATCGCAAACGTATTTCCCGGTATTGGACAAAATTTTAAAAACCATGATTGGTTGGGGGAAAGAACTATCTTAGCTGCAAAAAATGCAGATGTTTCGGATATCAATGTAACAATTTTGAATGACATTCCCGGGGAAATTTTTACGTACAAAACAGTTGACTCTGTTACCAATCAAGAGGACAGTCGACTGCCTGGACTGCCGCCTACAAGTGAAAGTTGTGCACCAATTAATTAGAAATATCTGCCAGCCACGCCTTTGTAATGGGGCACGTTTAGTAGTCAAAAATGTCATGAAAAATGTGATTGAAGCAAACATTTTAAAAGGAAAATCTAAGGGCGAGGATGTGGTGATACCACGCATTACTATGGTTCCTCCAGATTTGCCGTTTGATTTTAAACGGCTTCAGTTTCCCATACGTGTTGCTTTTGCAATGATCCCTGTTTTTCGCACGGTCAATTATATGTATCATGCTCACGAGTTAATAAACTGCTTTGTTTGTCTACACCGCGAACCAAAATCAATCAAAGAATATCGTATATGTAAAATCATTCCTATAGAATAAGACGTATTATATAAGCACACAAAAATATTGAATTGTGAAAAAGATAAAATTATTTTAAAAAAAACATAAAAACGAAAAAAAAAAAAAATTGTGTTCTTTTTGGTTAATTTTAATTGAGTTTTTTGGCGCAGAATAAAAGCAAACCACAAATGACTTGCAAAGCAGTTACCGGCACGCTAGTATTAAATAAAAATAATGTAATTTGAATATGTCAAAGTCACAAATAAAATATACAGCCCAATCACGAATATTCTCTAGGAATTTCTTTCTCACGGAAAATAATTTTCTCGAGAAAAAATTCCTCCAATCACAAATTCCGCGGGAACAAAAAACATTAAAAAGTGGCATCATTGAGTTTTTTAACCAACTGTTTTGTTTATTTACATTTATTTTTCCTTTTTTTATTTGTAACTTAAGATTTTTTATTTACTTACAAACGTTCATCGAAGAATTTTGTTTTTAATTTAATTAAATAAATTAAACTATAAAAAGAAAAATATAAAATTTTTTTTTCCAACAATTTTAGTAGTGCCTCTTTGTTGCCTTTAAAAAACCCGCACGCTATATCTGTGTTTGCTTCCATTATGGTAAGCAAATGCTGCATTTGCTGTTTATTTGTGTTTTTTGACCTAAAAACAAAAATTAAAAAACTAAAAAAAATTTAAAAACCAAACATTACTTACATTTTTGTGCAAACTCCCTTCTATATAGCAGGTGGAAAAAAACTTGAAAAATAGCAATGTTTTCTCCCTTTTTTTTCATTTATGATACCTACTTTTTTCCCCGCCGAATTTTTTTCTCTTCTCACAATTGAAAAAAAGGGAAAATATTTATTCATAATAGGAGAAAAGGGAGAAAACTCACGCGGAATTTTTATTCATGATTGGGCTGATATACTTTCATTATTATTTTAACTCGACCTGTTTTTATTTATATTAAATAAATATGTTTAAATCTTTTAAAAGGTCTTTTTTAATTAAATTTAACTATATATTTTTCAATATTTCGCTTTCCTCTGTTGTTGTTGTTATAAAATTGATTTCCTGAAGATTTAATTAAAAAAGACCGTTTAAAAGATTAAAACATATTTATTTATAAAATATACTAATATAAACTAAAGAAATTGTAAATAAAAATTAGATAAAATTCTGACTTCAAAATCTAGTTATTTTTATTTCTCAAAGAAAAACTTCGGCAATTAACTTCGCCATAAAGTAGTGCCGCCTGCTACCCTAAGGCTCTTAAATAAAACAAGAGTATTATAGGAAAAACCCACATTACACTTAACAACATTACACTGTTTTATAAAAATTGAATGCTTAAAATTGAACTTGAAAAAGTTAATGGCAAGTTAAGTAGGAACTAACAAACCAAGAATGAATCTACAACAAGTCAAAAATTAAAGAAAAATGTATAAAAAAAATTGATGCATAAATTGAAATTGTATTTTGTGTTATAAATTTCAGAGAACCCAGAGTTTCGGAACTACAGTTCGTCTAAATTTCTGTGCACTCTGAGCATATACCGATAGTTAAGAAGTATCGAACCAAGTCTAGTTTAGAGAAGATATAAATAAAAAAATAAGTAAACTACAATAATTGACACTCTTTCCATTTTCCATTATGGGCCCCCGAACGTTTCATAGAAAACTGCGACTTCATACAATGGAAAACGAACCAAATAAATCTATACAAGCAAAGCCACAGAGCGAAAATCCAAGATAAATGTATATGTGTCGGGTCTCGGTTAATTAATTTTTAGAAACATATTAGCACCTTTTGAACGATATCTTCAAAAGATTTAAATCACAAAAGTATGATTCGTTCAGAAATAATGTGTTTGCTATGTACAGTTTAGAGTACCATATCATACTTTCTAATTCCTTTCAGTTTCTTTTGCAATTGAAAGAGATTCGCAAAACTAGATTTAAGCTAAGGTAACTCTTGAACTAAAAATTTTAAATGTGCTTAGGATATAATGTTGCTGCTTTCCAATTTCCGATGTAATGTATTTTATTTTCGTAAAATTAAAAATTTTAGTATAACTATTTTTGTTTACATTTTGCATATAATAATTTACTCACGATTTTGTACAACATGACGATTTTATAAGATAGACAAAAATAGGTAAAGCATGGTACAGCTCCATTTGCTTGTAATTCAAAGCTAACGAAAAAGCTATGCTAGCACAGTATTTTCGATTACGTAACAGGTTTGCCACAGATATTAGAAATAATCCAAGGGATATATTATTATATTGAAAGTGTCCATTGTCTATTAATATCTGACAAGGGTAGAATACCAGTATCATAAGCGAAGGCACCATGCACGTTGATGTAATCGATTTCAAAGAAAACATTACCAAAGCAGTTGCCGGCAAATACAAAAACAAATCCGCTGCCAACACAGTCATCCGCATAAAACTTTTGTGCTCAACAGACTCAAAACCTCGCGAGAAAAAAAGGTTAATATAGCTTGAATTTATGCGGTCTGCTATTAAGCCAACAACAAAACTATGATATGCAGTCAAAGGGGGATAGTCCAAACCCCAATAAAGCAAATCATTGTTTATTGTAGCGCGATACCATTCCCTCGCGGGAAGATTAACGGTTATTTCTTGCCAATGCCTCTGAGCTTCATAATCACCAAACAAGGGGGGCGTTGAAGCTCCCGAGTAAGAACTTAATGAAACGATTCCACGGATGCCTATACCAATGCATAATATAACAAATACGACTACATTATGAATATTGTAGCGCATATTGAAGAACGTCCACACGTACAAATTGACGGAACAGTAATTAATCCACAAAATCACTAATTTCTGCAAAGAGCACGGAGTAGAGTTAAATCATCAACGGCGGAATAGTACAAATCTTCGGTGACGGCTAGGAATCGCCTTAAAGGCTTTCATTTCCTCATAAATAAGATTACTATTTAAAATTAATCTAACCAATTTTATTTCGTGCTTGATTCCTTTAAATACATATTTTATGATATTCTCACAAAATATTTATTACAAAAATATTTACTAAAAAATAAACAGCTTATAAAATTCTCATAAAACATTTATTCAAATAAAAATAATTGAAATGTATTACTGCGGGGGAAAGCATATCCATATTGCAATTTCACTATTTCTCAAGTAGCTCATCAGTGAATTTTACACCAATATTGTATAGAAAAACCTAAGAGTCTTATATCCAAAGCCAAACTGATTCTATAAGAATTTTCATAATATCAACATAGCACAGACAGCAAGACTCAAAAACATTCCTACACAAACACAGCAAAGTTTTTCAAAACAACAAAAAACATTGTATACTAACTATTATTATTAATTACTTTTATATGTACTATTTATTTTTTTTTTTTTATTTAATTGTTCTTTTTGAGCCAGTTCACATTGGATTAGTTGTGCTTGTCTAACATGGCAGTTTGTTGGCATTTTCGGTGCGGGGGGTAGTTTTTGGTTGGCACAATTTTTCTACCAGCTTCAACCCCGCACAACGAGAACGAAACTAATACACATGCATTAATGAAAACACAGGTCTTGCGTGTTTTTTTTTGCAGAGCGATTTTTAGTCTTCAGTTGGCTATCATCGTGTTAATATGAATATGAATTCAAAAGTATATAAATAGGTTTTATGATATTTATTTTTATCTTTTTTACCTAAATATGTTTTAATCTTTGAAACAGTCTCTTAATTAAATTTTAACGATATATTTTTTCAATATTTCGCTTTCCTATGGAAAGCTTCTTCAGGAAAAATTAATTTTTAATAACAAAAGTTAATAACAAATTGAAAAAAAAATTTTTATTTAATTAAAATAAAAAAGGTCGAGTAAGAATAAAAATAATTTTACAGAAAATAAAATTAGAAAGAAACTTTTCATCATCACTTAATCCAGCCATATTTATTTTGTAATGCGTATACTGTGGTGTATACCGAACGAAAAACAAACGTGAAATGAATAAAAAACACTAACACACACAAAGCTGTTTATATGTATACATGTGTTTTGTGCTAGAATAATTAGTCAAGTGTGTTTTGGAAAGAACAAAAGTTGTGCGGAACAAATATTAATCAAATGTGAAATGACTCTTTCATTTGTCACTGTCACACTTTAATTTAAATTAATTCACAATATCAAAAGTGCTTATGCAAATTAAAGTTCAATAACTTATTTAAATGTGTTTATTAGTGTAATTTATTTGGACAATTTATTGTTTATTAAAATTTATTTATTATGATTAAAATTAATACTGTCTAGGGATCAACCATCAAGTCATCCTGGTCATGAAGGGTGCGCACCAATTGGCAAATTTTCCACTAGGCTGACAGCACTGAAGAAGTTGTTAATTGGACTTTCAGAGCTACCTAGTGGTGAACCTCAACAATTCTAAAGCATTAGAGTTGATACCATAAATAAGTTGTGGAATCAATTAGAAGAGTTGTACGATCAAGCGTGGGATCAATGTTCAAATTCTCTACATAACGGCTTGGATCAAGACGCTTACAAAACCGTACGTACCATGGTTATTGATGGTTTGACGAAGCTGCAAGTCATGATTTCTACAAAGGTTTCCTCCGTTTCAACAAATGACCATGTCTCTACAGTTATCGCATCAGAAGTGCCTCTCCCGAAGATATCAATTCCCAAATTCAATGGGGAATATGAGAAATGGACACAATCATACGACATGTTCCTACATATGGTACATCAACAGCCGATACCTGACGTTCAGAAGATTTGGTACCTTAAATCCAATCTTACTAGGGAGGTTAAAAAATTATTAGTCATCTGTCAACCACAGCGGTAGTTACGCCTCAGCATGGGCAATGTAGCAGGAACGATACAACAACAAACGAATTCTCGTAGCAACACTGGTCGAGAAGATCATCACTTAGCCATCGTGCAGTGCAATCTCTGCTTCCATCAAGAAACTGCATGACACAACTCGTGAGTGCCTACCGGCATTAAATAACATGGGGTTTTAACAAAGGATAGGAACCTTTTGTTAATACATATCTTAATCAAAAAATTAGACCGTACCTTACATATGAGGTTCGAGCAGTCTCTAAGCACACCAAAGGAGCTGCCAACAATTGAAGAATTTTTTTTTTGCCTGGAATTCCAATTCCAAACCATCGAGGCCATCACCCATAGAGAGAAACCAACACATACTTCAAGTAAAATTGTATCTACAGCAGCGGGTGTGGTTAAAGGAGCGACCAGACGCAATCTCTGTAGTAACGGAAATCACGATCTATACCACTGCACCATGTTTATGCGATTACCAGAAACTGAACGATTGAAGTATGTGCAATCACAAAGGTTATGCTTTAAGTGTTTCAAACGTGATCATGCTTCAAAGGATTCGCTTTCGAGCTCATGCAAAAAATGCAACAAAAAACATAATACATTACTACATATTGAAGGTTCCGGTAAACACCAAGTCAATTCAGCCAACTCAGATAAGGCCAATGCAACAGTGGCTTCCACTTCAGCAGATGCTTCATCAACACAAGGTGATTATATTGTACTTGCAACAGCAAGAGTAAAACTAACAGCACCCAATGGAAACTCGACATATGTCCTCGCAATTCTTGACTCCGGCTTATAAGTTAACGTAATAACTGACCATGTGATAAGAATATTAAATGCATCAACAGTATCATTGGGTATTGATGGAGTAGGAGATGGAAAGAAACGCCTCTCGAAACGATTAAACGTAAGTCTACAGTCAATAAACTGTGGGTTTCAAACAACAGTGGAAGCATTTGTCATCCCAAGTAGCATTACTTCTCAACCAAGGCAACATATCAACTATTCCAAATGCAACTCCCAAACTTGGCCTTGGCCGATCTTTGTTTCTATCAGCCAGGAAAGGTAGTCTTTCTGTTAGGCGCAGAGCATTATTTCAGCCTAGTTAAAAATAAATTTATTTCACGATCTCCCAATTCTGCTAAACACTTCACTTAGATGGATTATTAGTGGAAGAATTTCTCCAGGATAGGTAGCAATTGACACTGCAACTTGTGCAGTCCTACCTCGGAAACTACAAGACTTCGACGATGAGCTACTGTCAACTGAAGTAGGTTTCTCCCTAGACGAACAACAATGTGAGTCACTTTTCGTTCAAAATACTCATACAAATGATGCAGGACAGTTTGTTGTCAAATTACCTTCTCGTGAGGATCCCTCTGCATTGGGAGATTCTAAGACAACAGTCTACTAGCGATTTCTTTCCCTTGAGAGACGACTTATGAAGGTTCCATTGACCAGAAAGGAGTACATAAAATTTATGGATGAGTATCAGCAGATGGGCCACATGACAGAAATCGAAGGCAACTTGATACCGGCACCTAACTACGTCATACCACATTATTGTGTAGTGAAACCAGAAAGTACAACCACAAAACTTCGTGCAGTTTTTGATGCTTCTACAAAAACATCATCCGGTTATTCTCTAAACGATTTAATGCACACGGGCCCGATAGTTCAGAGTGATCTGTTTTCTATACTCATCCGATTCCGTTTACCAAGGTTCGTCTTTACTACAGATATTGAAAAAATTTATTGACAAATTTTGATACATCAAGACGACAGGAAATATCAGATTATTATATGCAGAAAGGACCCTTCTGCTCCCATAAAATTCTACCAGCTGAACACAGTCACATACGCAACACGAGCTGCACCGCACTTGGCGACAAGATGTCTTCAGCAGATTGCTCTCGAAAATCAAATCGATTATCCGCTAGGAGCTCAAATGCTAAGAGATAATTTTTACGTAGACGATGGTCTTGGGAGATCAAACATCTTAAGTAGAGCAATCGAAGCTTAGCGACAACTAATTCACATTCTGAAGAAACATGGGTTCAACTGCCGAAAATGGAGTGCAGATAACAGTCAACATCTTCAGCATATCCCACAAGATCACTGAGAAGTTAATCTTGACTACAACAGTGGTTACAAAGAGTCAATTAAAACGCTGGGTTTAATATGGTTACCAAAACTTGACCACCTCTGCGTAAAGGTTAAGGTGGACCCAGTAAATGTTATCACCAAGCGCACTATATGTTCTGATTTGGCAAAACTTTTCAATCCACTTGGACTATTAGCCCCCATCGTAGTAAAGGCAAAGATATGTATTCAACACTTATGGCAGGTCAAGCTAATATGGAACGAAGTTCTACCCGAGGATCTCAGCTCAACCTGGTCAAGTTTTCGAGACAGTTTAAACACATTAAACAATCTTAAAATTTCTACTCAATTGCATATATTTGCAGATGCTTAAGAGTAGGCCTTTGGCGCTACAGCATACGTTCGATCTACATTTAAAAGCGGTGGAATAATAACAAAAGTACTATGTTCGAAATCCCGTGTGTCCCCAATCAAAAGGCAAACTTTACGACGGCTAGAATCGAAAGGTTATGCAAATAATAAATTTACCAATATACTTGTGGACAGACTGTGAGATTGTCTTGTCATGGATAAATTCGAATTCGTCACGACTTTTGTGGGTAACAGGATGTCTAAAATTTAAACGCGAACCTCTCCAATACAATGGCGACACGTTTCCTCAAAGGACACTCCTGCAGATATTCTATCAAGAGGGTTGTCAACTAAGGCACTTTCAAAGAGTCACTTATGGTTTTTAGGACCATTATTTCTACATGGAAGACAAGAATGTTGGCCTCAAGAGTTTAAGCCACATTTACAAATTAAATCAGTCCTTGAAAGAAAGACATGTGAGATGATTGTCTAATTAACAGCAACTGAAGACAATTTTTTTACAACATTGATCACAAATTCTTGTTTAGAAAATTACAGCGAATAATGCCCAGCGCTTCATTAAAAATGCTACTGACAAACATTCACCAAGACCAAAAGTAAAGGCATTAACTACAGCGGAACTTGAAGCATCACTGAAACTTATTGTTCATGTCATCCAAAGTTACGATTTTGCTAACGAACTCAAACAGCTCAAAAATCAGCAAGACTTTCAAAAACCAGTTCTATTATTTGTTTAACACGTTTTATCGACATCGAAGGTATTATTCGACGATTCTAAATACCCAATGATTATTCCATACAAAGATACACTACTGTCGGTTCTATTTAAATCAGTGCATAATTAGGAATTGTGAGGCAAAAATTTTGGCCGATTAAGGGAAAATCAATTGCAAGATCTAAAAAATGCGTACAATGTAGTCGAGCACGTCCCAAGCTGTGCCAACAATTAATAGGAAACCTTCCACAGGACAGAGTTATTTCGGGCCAATATGGATTCACTATAAAATAAGAGGAAAACGACCAACAAAGGCGTATGTAGCAGTTTATTGTTGCTTTGCCACAAAGGCAGTGCATTTCGAGCTGTCAAATCAGCAAAATCTTTGCTCGATCGAAGTGTAAGTACCGCTTCACTAACATATGTAGAATTGGAAACCGTCATCATAGAATTCGAAGCCATACTGAACTCTCGTCCATTGGCACCAATGTCTAATGATCCCTCAGATACGTCAGCATTAACCCCGGTAAATTTTTTGATCGACGAGGCTCTCACGTACCAAGTGGACAACGCAGCCAACCCAAAGGAAATGACGCTTGTATCAAGGTGGGAGCTTGTTTCGAAAATCAAGCACGAATTTTGTAAGAGGTGGTCCAGCGAATATTTACATGAACTAAAACAGCGTCATAAGTGGAAAACTGCAACTTCTAACCTCACATGGCCATTATTAAGGACGACAACACGGTTCCAATGAAATGGCCGTTAGGGCGAATATAAAATGTCCATCCTGGAACTGATGGACTCATTAGGGTTGCTGATGTCAGAACAACCACTGGAATATATAAGAGACCAATACACCGTTTGGCATTACTTCCTGTTGAAGAAAATCGCAACAAGGCTGGCCCCAAATCAAACCAGTACAGACACAACCGCTGAAGATAGAATTAATGAACCCAAAGCCAAAAGAGCAAGACTACCTTCACCTACTCTTCCCAACCCTTTGTGCCGTGTTATTAATTCTCCCAGTAATCATGGGAAAAACAATTGATAATAAGCGATTTGGATCACAGCTCGGAATTAATTTTGAGGAAACAGGATCAACGTGTATTTTAACAAGTGAATGGAATCTTGTGGTGTATTATGATCTATTGTAGTGGAACCACCCTAATGTAAATATCTAATATTCACACGTGCAGTCATTAACACAACAAACTAAAAAGTTTAAATCAAATTACTCAAGCGCAAAGCACTAGCAATGCACTTATGTTTGTTGTCTTTATACTTTACATACATGCAATGACTGAATGCCCTTCAACAGGCAGATACATAGCGTGTGTGTGTCGATCGGTGAGTTTCAAGTGACACATTTATTTTGTGGAAAGAAATCCCAAAATAAATGCAATAGGAACCAGGTCACATTTCACTTTTCGCGATGACAATAATATTTATAATAATATTTGTATATTAATAAATTGAATTAAAACTAAATACTAGACTAATAATAACCTTTTCACAGTCGGAATATAAACGGCTGAAATTGAGGAAAGGAAATCAATCTTTGTTCATTCTACCTAGCTCCAAGTTAAGCTGGATTTTCACTGCTCCTAGCTGAGCACAAACGAAAAAACACAAATAAAGAAATCAGTTTTTAATAAACAAAACACAAACATTTTTTAATTTAAACGATTGAAATATAATAACAACAACCCTAATTGAAAAATATTACATGGCGATCCTGCCAAATTCTGCGAGTGCATAACTGCACCCAGAAAATAAATAAGAATATTACATAAATAAATAATATTATATCCTGCCAGCCTTATTGTAAGAGCACCCAGGCAAATTTAATTTTGGTTCCTGACGGCAGCCAAGTCAGAAGAGGAAAAACTTCTATTCCTTACCAGCAGAACAAAAGGAATTGGAAATATCTGCCGATTTCGCAAAACCGGTTTGCACAAACATAACACCAATTTAAACAAGGACTACAAAGTAGAGAAGCTGAATGATGATAAAGGGAGAACATTGGAAAAATCAGCCACAAAATCTTTAGGATCTTCAATATGTTCCAATAACAGCAACATCAGCAACAACAAAATGAACAGTAACAACAATAGCAACACATCAACAACACAACAACAACATTAAGAATAAGTATAATAATAATCCTAAATATAAATAATTAGTTTGTAAAAGGAGTGCGCTTTAATTACGCACCCTTAGGGAACAGAGGCGACTTCGCCCATGTTCACAATTTTTTTTTATAATTAATTTTAATACCCTTTTAAACTTTTTAAATCTATAAATAAACTCTATAATGAATATATTTAATATTTTTTTTACATTTAATATCCTTACAATTTAATATTGGTTCATACCTTCACCGTTATGACGCTATATTTTAGTTTTTAATGTTTTCATTTATTGTATAAACTTTTTTTTTTGTAACCTAAATTCTACTTTATTTTTATACTATTTTATTGTATAAACTTGCATTTTTATTGGTAACCTAATTTTATACTTCATTTCATTAGTTTTGTATGAACTTGCACTTTTATTTGTAATCTACATTTAATACTTTATTTTATTGTATGCTTGCATTTCTTTTATATATAGGTCACATTTGTAACCTAGATTTAATACTTTAATTTCATATGCAAGCATTTTTACGTAAACAAATATTTTTTGTTTATATGTTTAAGCATTTATATTTATATTTTGAACACCTGTTTTTGTTTTTCTTGTTTTGTTTTTTACCGCTGAAGTTTATTGCACACCTTCAATATACATAGGTTGCATTTTATTTATTGCACAACCCGGAAAAGACCTACAAACCTTTTTTGGTTACAATTCGGCATAAATTTGCTCTAGAAACAAAAATTGTTTCTGCCATGCAAAAAGGGGTGCAATCAACTTCAGCAACAATAGGGGTTACACCCAAATGTATGACATAGCATTAAGTTAGTATATAAGAACAAAATTTATTGAAATAAATGAGAGACAATAAAGTAAATCAAGTTTAGAAACATTGTTTTTTTTTCTACTCCGAGTTACCAAGTTCCAAGTGCTTGAGTAACAATTTATATCTTCAAGTAATATCGCTTGTAAGATACTCCACATTACTTTGTCTCTGCCACATACCTTCGTCAGGACCTTTACCTGACGCATCCTCTCCGTGCAACCAAGTTTAAGTGCTTGAGTTGCAGCGATTATCTTCAGGCGAACCGCCTCGAAGAAAAGAGAGCTTCCGGCTACACAAACTAGCGTGGCCCAACTCAGAACCCATTCTCTGAGTTAAACATTGGTGACCCCGACGTGATCCGCTACAGGAGCCAGTCAGCTAATTTCTACACTGAAGCAGCAGTACACCTTCAGGCAGCTAGGAAAGGCAACATTCTACACTGAAGCAGCAGTCCAATTTCAGGCAGCTAGGAAAGGCAATATCCTACACTGAAGCAGCAACACTCTACTAGGCCTGAACATGGCAGTATCTTGGAAAGACTCAGACATGACCATTTTCAACCAACTGGTATAATCCCAGCAAGCGTCAGGTGACGTAATCGAGACAATTGTTCGTAACTTTAAGAAGGACTCTACCAGTAGGAAAACGGTCGGTTACTATAAAGAACGTCTAATAAAATTAGACAACGCATGGTCCGAGTTTGAGAGCACGGACAACAAAATCCGAAGCTTAGAAGACATTCCCTTGGACCATCAGTACTTCATCAATGACTATTACAACCAGATAGCAAGGCTGGTGGAGCAGTACCAGACCATTTTTAAGTCAGCATTAACCACCCCCGCAGAGGAGAGGCCTATTGGCGCAGCTGGCCAACCAGCTCAAGACCAAACATTCTCAGTCAGCAATCCCGGGGGCGGCACTGGGGGACCTTTTGTCCCAACCGCAACCACATCGACAATAAGAAGGCAGAAGGTGATGATGGAGTCATTGCAACGGGTTCTCACAATGGATCCAACATCGGACAACATGCCCTTGAAAGAAAAATTGTGGGAGCAAATACAGAATTTACACTTCTCAATTTGGGAAAATAGCCAAGACCCGTTGCAGGAGGGATACGATATGACACCATATGCTGCATTAGAGGCCAGAATAGTCAACCATTTCAAGAGTGCGTCTAGGCCGGGTGTATCATCAGGGAGTCCTGGGAATCAAGGTAATGTACTAGCATTACCCAAGGTAGCAATTCCAAAGTTCGACGGCGACTACCTAAAATGGAGGACCTTCAACGACTTGTTCATGCAACTTGTAGACAAGCAAGAAATCCCTTCAGCCCAAAAAATGTGGTACCTGAAGGCTAACGTAACAGGTGAAGCCGAAAGACTTATACGTCATCTGGCCGCTACCGCCGAAAACTACGAGCCCGCCTGGACCATGCTCAAAGAGCGATATGAGAACAAAAGAATTCTCGTCGCCTCAGTGATACAACCATTTCTCGATCAACCCTCCGTCGGCACATCAGTATCATCCATTAAGCAATTACATGATACAGCTCAGGAATGCTTATACGCATTACAGAATCTGGGAATCAACACCACGTCCTGGGATCCGATCCTTCTGCACCTTCTGACGAAGAAACTGGATCGAAATCGTCATAATCAATATGAAAGATCAATCACAAATCCAAAAGAACTGCAGAAAGTCAAACACTTCTTAGGATTTTTGGAAACGCGCTTTCAATCAATGGAAGCAATAGGCTCCAAGGAAAGGGGTTTAACAAAGGTATGCGCCTCTCTTGCAGCACCTAAGCAACTTGAGTTCAGCTGCCCACTGTGTAAAACTGGTGTTCATTTCTTGTATCATTGTAACCGATTTCAACAATTCACGCCGCGCGAACGCCTAAATTTTGTGCAAAAACAACACTTGTGTGTCAATTGTTTAAGAAAGAATCACTCAGCAAGGCAATGCCTCTCCAGGGGCTGCGCGAAATGTATGAACAAACACAACTCACTTTTGCATTTGGAATCCAACAGCCAAGCGGTTGAGTCAAGAGTACGAAATGGAGACAAGGCCCAACCAAATCTCAAGAATTCATCAAGGAGGCAGTGCCTCCGACAACAAGTCCAGGATTAGCTTCATTAACTGCTGCAAGGACACAAGCATCGTCCTCAGTGGTGATCCTGGGCAAGGCAATAGTCAAAATCAAAACTGACTCATCACAAATTGAATGTCGCGCGTTGCTTGATTCCGGCTCGCAAGTGAATTGTGTCACGGAGCGGTTAGTCAAACGACTAGGTATCCCAATGCAGCCATCATCAGCAAATATAACTGGCATTGGAATGATCAACACTAAAACGCAGCATCGCGTTAACGTCGAACTACAGTCGCGAATAAACGGGTTTTCAACCCCATTAGAAGCATTTGTACTTCCTCGCATCATTTCGCCGCAACCTGCACAGTTCATCAACATCAAAGAATGGCCAATACCTAAAAATCTGGTATTAGCCGATCCACATTTCAATCGACCAGACAAAATCGATATTTTGCTAGGTGCCGAACACTTTCTTCAGCTACTGTCCGTGGGACAGATCAAACTCTCCCCACAATTACCAATTCTTCAAAATACAATGCTTGGATGGGTGATTCCAGGAAAACTGCAAAACCACAAAGCAACCCAATTCTCATGCGGGGTGGCTACGACTAGTGACGATCTTGACGCTTCTATTGCCCGACTATGGGAGCTTGACGAAATTAAGCCAGCTGAAAAACGTTTATCAGAGGCAGAGAGAAGGTGTGAAGAGCTCTTTGTGCAAACCACATACAAAACCAACAAAAACCGCTTCGTAGTAAAAATACCATTCCATCAGAATCCTGAAGAAGGACTTGGTCAGTCATACAAGGT
The DNA here is from genome assembly GCA_030448955.1 of Trichopoda pennipes. Lineage (NCBI taxonomy): Eukaryota > Metazoa > Arthropoda > Insecta > Diptera > Tachinidae > Trichopoda > Trichopoda pennipes. Next base: position 3,093,597 of record JASKUP010000042.1, on the reverse strand, counting down.
TGCTCTTAATCGGTTTCTGTCTCTAGAACACCGTCTGCAGAAGAACCCCGAATTAAGAAGTCAATATACAAAATTCATGGATGAATACGAGGAGCTGAACCATATGACGAAGATTTCATTTGAATCTATTCGATCACCAAACTATTGCATCCCACATCATTGCGTCCTGAGACCTGAGAGCTCCACAACCAAATTGAGGGTGGTGTTTGATGCTTTAGCCAAAACAACGTCCGGGCAATCGCTAAATGATCTGATGTATTCAGGTCCAACAGTCCAAAGCGAACTCTTTTCAATTTTATTGAAATTTCGACTTCCCAGATTTGTGTTTTCTACAGACATAGAAAAAATGTATCGGCAAGTTCTGATCGCCCCTGAGGATAGGCGATTTCAAATCATAATTTGGCGAAAGAGCGCTCCCGAACCACTGTCTTACTTTCAACTAAACACGATCACATATGGTACAAGAGCGGCTCCGTACTTAGCAACAAAATGTTTACAACAGCTGGCGAAAGATCATGCCATACAATAGCCGATAGCAGCTCAATTCATCCAAGACAACTTCTATGTAGACGACGGCCTCGGTGGAAGCGATAGCCTAACCGCCGCTATCCAACTACAAGAACAACTGATGAAGATTATGCAGCAAAGCGGTTTCAACCTTCGAAAATGGTGCGCCAACCATCCTCAGTTACTCAAAAATGTGTCACAAGGTGACATGGAAGTAAATTTAGATTTCGAGAGCACACGGTCAACCTCCATTAGCACCCTAGGACTGACGTGGTTGCCAGAAAAGGATCAGCTGTGCATAAAGGTAAACACTGCAGAAAATAGAAGAATCACCAAACGTACAGTTACATTGGATCTGGCAAGAATTTTTGATCCGTTGGGGCTCCTGTCGCCTATAGCGGTTACGGCAAAAATATTTATCCAAGAACTGTGGAAGTTAAAACTGGACTGGGATCAGGCTCTACCGGAATCCATGCACACTAAATGAATTACCTTTCGTGCAGGACTCAAGGAATTGAACACCCTAAGAATCCCAAGACACCTGAGCAGTGGTGGAGTCCCAACATCAAGACAGTTACATATTTTCTCAGACGCATCCGAAAAGGCGTATGGGGCAGCAGTTTACCTTCGATCAACAATGAGAGATGGGACAATTATTACACGTCTTCTGTGCTCTAAATCACGGGTAGCCGCACTCAAAACTCAAACCATACCGCGATTGGAGCTTTGTGCCGCAGCACTTGGAGCCCAGCTTGCTACACGAATCATGACTGATCTCAAGTTAACAACCCCAGCCTGGTGTTGGACTGACTCAAACATTGTGTTGTCATGGATCAACTCCTCCGCATCCCTTCATACCTTTGTAGCGAATCGAATTTGTATCATTCTAGAGAATACTCGAGCAGAGCAATGGCGGCACGTAAGCACCAAGTTCAATTCAGCAGATATGTTGTCACGAGGACTTGCACCGAGCCAAATGAAAGATTGCACCTTGTGGTTCTATGGTCCCCTCTTCCTATCGGGAAGAGAAACAGAGTGGCCCCCTAAATTCAACCCCCAACTAGCTAGTCCAACTAACCTGGAAAGAAAGATAAAATATGCAGGTGTGTTAACCTCTGAGGAGCCCAGTATTATATATCAAATCAACCACAAAAACTCCTTCTGGCATCTTCAACGGGTCCTTGGGTATATTTTGCGATTTGTTACCAACCTCAGAAGTAAGAAAGAATTCAGGCAGGACCAACCTTCATTGACTACACTTGAATTGAAAAGGGCATTGACGTTAATGGTAAGGCAAATTCAAGAAGCCGACTTCAGAGAAGAAATACATCATCTCACCAAATATAAGGACGTGAAAGGAGGTAGCCAATTATCAAACCTCTCGCCGTTCTTGGATAAAGACGGGCTGCTACGCGTTATGTTATCACATCAACCACCACCAAAACCCCAAAGACAGCAACAAACGAACACAACCAACAACAACATACCCCAATAATTTATATATATCATTTTTGTATTAGTGTCATTTATCGTTTATATATTTTTTGGTTTAACATACTTAAAAACAATGTCATTTATCGTTTATATTTTTTGTTTAACTTACTTGAAAACATTGTATTGGTGTCATTTGTCGACACAATTTTTATATTTAAGTACCAATGTCGCTGATCAGCAAAATCGATACAATTTTATTGGAACATTGTATTGGTGTCATTTGTCGACACAGTTTTTATGTTCAAGTACGATATTGACTGATCAGCAAAATCGCTACAATCTTATTGGAACATTGTATTGATGTCATTTCTCGACACAATTTTAATATACACAACTTAAGTGGAATATTGAATCATCAAATTATCAAAATTACATATTATAAATAGCTAGTTTTTAAGAATAAAGATTATTGTAATAAGAACATCAGAAAAGAGAAGAAGTGTTTCATTAAGTGGAATAAAATAAAAAAACTAGTGGGATAAAACAAAACTCGTGGGAGGGCGACTGGAAGAAGCACCAGTTGCTTCTTCCCTACAATGATTCAATTGTGAAACTTCTTTTTGAAATGATTCACAAAGACAATAAGCATTATGGCGCACAAACCCTCCTAGGGATGGTGAGACAACAATTTTGGCCAATAAAAGGCAAGATCATGGCTAGAGCAACAATCTATCGCTGCACAATATGTAGTAAGGCGAAGCCAGCTCTCCTTCACCAGATCATGGGAAATCTGACATCGCCACGAGTTACTCCAGCTCGACCATTCATTCATTCGGGAGTAGATTACTGCAGCCCAATCACGGTGCACTACAAGGTGAGGGGAAAACGACCACACAAGGCCTATATTGCGGTTTCCTGCTGCTTCGCCACGAAGGCGGTTCACTTAGAGCTTGTAAGTGATCTAGTGTAAGAGCCATCAAACGATTTTCCGGTCGACGAGGACACTGCCAAAACTTATATTGCGATAATGCAACAAACTTTGTGGGAACAAAAAACAAACTGTCCGACTTGCCATCCGCGATTTACACGGAGGAAGCAAAAGAAGCAATTGATTTTGCATGAAGCAAAAGGGGTATCCAGTTCAATTTTATACCTCCGCGAGCACCTCACTTTGGGGGATTGTGGGAGGCCGCAGTAAAATCTGCCAAGCACCTGTTAATCAGAAGCTTGGCTAATGCTTCCCTCACCTACGAAGAACTAGAAACCTTGGTAATTGAGATCGAAGCAATTCTAAACTCTAGACCAATTTCCCGATTGACAAACGATCCCAATGACATAGGAGCATTAACCAAGGGACATTTTCTGATTGGGGAACCACTTACAGCTCAAGTCGACGCTGAAGCTACACCAACAACGTCAAGTCTGGCAACTCGTTGGAAATTAGTGTCTGAGCTCAAGCACCACTTCTGGGAAAGGTGGTCACGTGACTACCTCAATGAACTACAATACAGGAACAAGTGGAAGGAGCAATCAAAATGTGTTCAGCCTGGAACCATTGTTCTCCTCAAGGAAAACAATGTCCCCGTGATGAAATGGCCATTGGGACGAGTAGTTAAAACCTACAAAGGGGAAGACGATATAGTTAGGGTAGCAGATGTCAAAACTGCTTCCGGAGTCTTGAAAAGAGCAGTCCATTACCTGGCGCCACTCCCCAGAGATCAAGCGGAAGAAGTATGCAACGATGGTGAAGAGGAGCCTAGTGAACCCAAGAGGAAAATACCGAAGTTACTAGGGGGTAACTTATGCGTGGCAGTGTTGGCGCTTCTACTAATCCCAATGATTTTGGGATCGCCAATCCACAATGAGCAGTTCGGATCCCAGCTGGGAGTCCATTTTGAAGAATTGCGCTCAACTTACCTCGCGTCTAGTCAGTGGAACCTAGTTATATACTATGATCTATCGACTTACTGGGTCGACACGGCATTTTTAGGAAAAGGGACTCGGTCTTTACAGAAACTTTGTGAAACACTTGAGTTCAACTCAACGTGTATCAGTACCCTAGAGCATCTTCGACATAGCGAACTGGACTTAAACCTGGATAACAAATTGCTATACCAATCCCGGCACAAAAGAGGTACAATAGACATCATCGGCAATGTTGCCAATTCATTATTCGGTGTTCTCGACTCAGAGTATGCAGAGAAAATGTCGAAAACAATCACCATTCTACGAGAAAACAATACTCACATGCTGCACCTTTTAAAAAGTCAAACATCAGTCATTAACTCCACGTTGAACATCGTCAGAGAAAGTCTAACTCTATTCCAAGATGATCAGATAGATGTTGGTTGAGTACTGCCTCAACGGGGGGGTGTATGTTCATACCTTCACCGTTATGACGCTATGTTTTAGTTTTTAATGTTTTCATTTATTGTATAAACTTTTTTTTTTGTAACCTAAATTCTACTTTATTTTTATACTATTTTATTGTATAAACTTGCATTTTTATTGGTAACCTAATTTTATACTTCATTTCATTATTTTTGTATGAACTTGCACTTTTATTTGTAATCTACATTTAATACTTTATTTTATTGTATGCTTGCATTTCTTTTATATATAGGTCACATTTGTAACCTAGATTTAATACTTTAATTTCATATGCAAGCATTTTTACGTAAACAAATATTTTTTGTTTATATGTTTAAGCATTTATATTTATATTTTGAACACCTGTTTTTGTTTTTCTTGTTTTGTTTTTTACCGCTAAAGTTTATTGCACACCTTCAATATACATAGGTTGCATTTTATTTATTGCACAACCCGGAAAAGACCTACAAACCTTTTTTGGTTACAATTCGGCATAAATTTGCTCTAGAAACAAAAATTGTTTCTGCCATGCAAAAAGAGGTGCAATCAACTTCAACAACAATAGGGGTTAAACCCAAATGTATGACATAGCATTAAGTTAGTATATAAGAACAAAATTTATTGAAATAAATGAGAGACAATAAAGTAAATCAAGTTTAGAAACATTGTTTTTTTTCTACTCCGAGTTACCAAACTCCAAGTGCTTGAGTAACAATTTATATCTTCAAGTGATATCGCTTGTAAGATACTCCACATTACTTTGTCTCTGCCACATACCTTCGTCAGGACCTTCACCTGACGCATCCTCTCCGTGCAACCAAGTTTAAGTGCTTGAGTTGCAGCGATTATCTTCAGGCGAACCGCCTCGAAGAAAAGAGAGCTTCCGGCTACACAAACTAGTGTGGCCCAACTCAGAGCCCATTCTCTGAGTTAAACAATATTCTTTTAAATAAATGAAGAAGTAATATAATTCGTTTAAAAATAACTAAAAATTTCATTTGTAAATGGACTCTTATAATGGACATTTTTGAAGAAAAGAAAATTTTTTAACAATTCCAAAATTGGCGAAGCTCTTAAAAAAATTTGAAAAAAAAATATATCTTGACAAAGTTTAATGGAATGGACTAGCATAATAAATAGAGCAAGAATACTGAAGGAAGAATTTGAAAAATCATACAAATGTTTGAACGCAGGTAGACCCAATAAACAGGAAACATTGCATAAACATTTTTCAATTCTCTTGGAAAATGTAGAGATTATTAGAATTCTTTTTAATGAAAATTACAATAGGTTAACCGAAGCACACAAAGTAGCGGCCGAGGCATTTTTTCTAGATATTAAATATAAAGTAATACAAATAGCTAATAAAAAGGGATTTAACATATAATTACCACCTACTTTGCAGGAGCCGATAGAAATACAGAAAATTCTTTCACAGCAAACTAACAATAAAGGCCCAATAATGGCACAAACGCCAATTGACTTTCTAAATACAGCTGCGAAGTTCATTCCAGAGTTCGATGTTCAATAAAACTGCGAATAGTTATTGCGACGAGATCGCACAATTGACAAAATCCCTGGAAACCGCTTACATATCCGATGGATTACCCACTGATATAGCAGGTAAATATTTTACGCAAGTTGCAATAAAAGCACTTACGAAGAACTGCACCTTGGATAAGGTAAAACTTATCATGAAAGCAGGACAATTTAACAGCATGAATGAGGCTATAAGCAAATTTGTCAACAATTGCACAGAAGCCACTGGACAACAGAACTCTATCTTATACTACAGGCAGGGACACAATACTTGGAATAATAATTTCCGAAGTAACCGACTAAGATTCCGTGGAAGAAATAACTTCCCGGTGAATAATAGGAACATCGGTAACATTAACAGTAACTATAACAACCGTAGTAACAACAATAATAATAATTTCAACACTACCCAGAGACGGAACAACAATAGTAATTTCAGAACGCGAAATTATGTAAGAACAACTGACTCACTTCAGTCGGAAAACTCAGAGGAACCCCCAAGATTAACCCAATAAAAAATAAAATATACAATCGCAATCTCAACTTATGTTATTTAATTTCAATTAAAATACACCACACCAATCACACAGCCACACTTCTAGTAGATACAGGCGCAGACATCTCTTTAATAAAAACAAAATTTACAGAAACACACAAAATAAATAAACATATAACAACTACACTCAGTGGAATAGGACAAGGCAATATTAAATCCTTGGGTAAAATATTGTTACGTTTATACCTTTTATAAACGTTTTGTTGTGAGTTCTTTATTGCAAAATGATTAACACCAGCTTTTAGAGTTTTTAAATAATTACAATTTTATTTACTTTAAACTACACAAAGTTGGCACTACTTTACAATTCACTTAAAAACGCACGTCTTCACACTATGAGGTTTAATTTACACTGATTGATTGTCCACTCAGACGCTTCCCCTATTTATACTTGTCCAATTAGATTCTAGAAGATGTAAGAATTTTCTACTCTCTTTGCGTGTATTTTGTTGTTGTAGGTTGTTTATTCATTTTATATGCGCCTGCTTGCCTGTGTGTATAGTTGTTTTTTTTTATGCTGATAAGGTTTCTGCTTGGGATTTATTTCAATACATTTGTTGTTGCTTTTGTAAAAAAGGGTTTCTTAAAAAACTACGAAGATGGTAAGCAACTGTATATTTGTTGTTGCAAAGTTAGTTTTTGTCTTGCGCGTTTAAATGATAAGCAGGATGCCAGGCAGTTAGTAAGCGGCATATCAAATTGTAGTTGTGTGTGTGTGTGTCTATAAACTTCTACGCAGTTTGTAACCAGTAGTTTTCCATATTGCTTAATTGTTTTATTTTAAACTTAAGCAAGACATATTCGTAAAAATATATATGGATTTACATTTTCAAAAATGGTTAATAACACACGACTTCCAAACGGTCCAAGATGACTTCCCATTACCATTTGATGGAATTATTGGAATTGATTTCATCAAAAGGCATAACTGTATATTAAATTTTAGTGAGAATAATGAAAACCTTGTCTTACGACCAAACTCCTTAACACACACAATAGAAATACCACTAACATGTAATATTGAAGAAATTATTCTACCACCTAGGTCAGAGGTAATACGCCAATTAAAACTAGAAGACTCAAATACAGATATATTAATTCCAAATCAGAAAATACATCCTGGTGTGCTTATACCAAACATACTAGTAAAATCCAACAATACCTTTATACGTATCTTAAACACAAATAACACAATCGTAACAATCAAAAAACACAATATAAAAACTGAAAACCTTTCTGATTACAACATTATTAACAAGAAACCAAACAAAAATACACAACGAAAAGAAGAAATAATTAACATATTGAAAGAAAATTTTCCAGAACAATTTAAAAGTAAACTCACGGAATTATGCACAGTATATAGTGATATTTTCGGGTTAGAATCTGAACCAATAACCAGTAATAATTTCTATAAACAAAAGTTGAGATTAAATGATACACAACCTGTGTGTATAAAGAACTATCGAATACCACACGCACATAAGGAAGAGATTGATAGACAAATTGAAACAAGACAAAATTGTAGAGCCGTCATATTTGGAATATAACAGTCCAGTTTTACTTGTACCAAAGAAATCGTTACCAAATTCGGACAAAAGAAAATGGAGACTCGTGATACATTACAGACAAATAAATAAAAAACTTATGGCGGACAAATTCCCATTGCCCAGAATTAATGACATATTAGACCAACTTGGAAGAGCTAAGTATTTTTCTTGCCTAGATTTAATGTCAGGTTTTCACCAAATTTCATTGGAAGATAATTCCAGAGACTACACGTCATTTTCAACCAATAGTGGCTCATACAGATTCACCAGACTACCTTATGATCTAAAGGTAGCACCAAATTCTTTTTAAAGAATGATGACAATTGCTTTCAGCGGCCTAAAGCCAAACCAAGCCTTCTTATATATGGACGACTTGGTTGTATTAGGATGTTCAGAAAAACACATGCTTTCAAATTTACAGGACATATTTGATTTATGTCGCAGACATAACCTAAAACTTAACCCTGAAAAATGTTCCTTTTTTATGAGAGAAGTAACCTATTTAGGACATAAATGCACAGACAATGGAATATTACCAGACGATTCCAAATATTCGATAATAGAAAATTATCCTACACCTACGGACGCTGACAGTGCAAAAAGATTTGTAGCCTTTTGTAACTACTACAGAAAATTTATACCAAACTTCTCGGAATATTCCAGACATTTAACGAGATTATCAAAAAAAGGAACCCCTTTTGAATGGGCAAAAGACTGTGACAACGCATTTAAATACCTAAAGAAAGCACTAATGAGTCCTACTTTACTTCAATACCCTGACTTTGATAAAGAGTTCTGCATAACAACAGACGCAAGTAAACATGCTTGCGGTGCAGTCCTTACACAGGAATACCAAGGCAAACATCTTCCAGTAGCATACGCTTCAAGAACATTCACACAGGGTGAAAGTAATAAATCGACAATAGAACAAGAACTAGCTGCAATACATTGGGCAATTACTTATTTTCGACCATACGTATACGGAAAACACTTTGTTGTCCGTACAGACCACAGACCACTATCCTACCTATTTTCGATGAAAAACCCGAGTTCCAAATTGACAAGAATAAGACTGGACTTAGAGGAATACAATTTTACTGTTGAATATCTTAGGGGAAAAGATAATTATGTAGCGGACGCATTATCCCGCATTAATATTGAGGAATTCAGAAATTTTACCAAGACTAACAATACACTATTGAGCATGACTACAAGATCAATGACTAAAAAGGCACAACATATGGCAAATGATATTAAGGATTAAAAGTATCAGGAAGAGGAAACTAATAAGCCCAATATATACATACCACTAAATAACACTGACGTCAGAAAATATCATAAATTGAGATTTAGCCCAAATAAATGCTATATAAAGCAAGGCAAAGTGGTACTAACATACGTAAATGTTAATGACTTATTTACTAATGGGAAGATTGACTTAGGACAATTTTTCCCTAGGCTAGAAAAAGTGGCCGGTAAATTAAATATAAAGAAATTGCAAGTGGCACCTAGTGAGAAAATTTTCGAATTTGTCTCAAGTACTGAATTTAAAGAAAAGGGCAATAAATATTTAGATAAATTAATAGTAGCGCTACTAAATGAGGTGACCCACATAAAGAATGACACTAGAAAAGATACTAAGACCATAGAGAAAATAATGAAACAATACCATGATGACCCTGCAGAAGGTGGACATTCAGGTGTTTCTAGAACTCTAAATAAGATCAAGATATTATTATTGGAAAAACATTACTAAAGATGTGACCAAATATGTTAAATCATGCCAAACGTGTCAGAAATTAAAGATAACAAAACACTTAAAAGGTCCAATGATAATTACACCTACGCCTGCGCAATTGTTTGATACCGTAATTATCGACACAATAGTTCCTTTTCCCAAATCCTACAATGACAACGAATACGCGATCACTATTGCATCTGATTTGACAAAATATCTAGTAACTATACCAATTAGGGACAAAAGTGCAAAGACAGTAGCCAAAGGAATTTTTGAACACTTTATACTTACCTATGGACCAATGAAGACGTTCATTTCGGACATGGGTACTGAATACAAAAATTCGATACTTACAAAATGATATCAACAGCCTATCACCATCAAACACTAGGTACAATAGAAAGAAGTCATAGGACATTTAACGAGTACATTCGCGCATATATTTCAGTTGACAAAACTGACTGGGACGAATGGATAGGATATTTCACATATTGCTTCAACACTACTCCTTATGAACTAGTATTTGGTAAAATCCCTAATGATTTTACACAATTTAACAGTGGGAAGGATATTACACCACTTTATAATTTAGATGACTACGTTAAGGAATTAAAATATAGATTAGAAATAGCGCTTAATAGAGCTAGAATATTACTAGATATGAATAAACTTAAGCGAAAACTGGGTTATGACAAAACAATAATAGACCATAACTTTTATATAGGAGATTTAGTTGTACTTAGAAATGAGACCGGACACATACTAGAAGTCCAATGTAAAAGTCCATATACAATTAAGAAAATAGACTTAAGAAATAATGTAACCATAGAAGATAAGAAAACAGATAAAACACAAATAGTAAATAAGAATAGACTTAAGCCATACAATATGTAATTTTAACCTAATGCCCCGGGACATATTCATTCATAATTAAAATTACTACATAGTATATTTAACTATAATTATAACTATTATAATTATAATTAGAAATTTAAATTTAAATTTATAACACAATTACTAATACTCTAATACATAATATAATATTTGTAAAAGAATGTCCATAAAACTACCTTTATATGAACATTCTTGCGAAAAGTGGAGATGTAGTGGAACCACCCTAATGTAAATATCTAATATTCACACACGCAGTCATTAACGCAACAAACTAAAAAGTTTAAATAAAATTACTTAAGTGCAATGCACTTATGTTTGTTGTTGTTATACTTTACATTCATGCAATGACTGAATGGCCTTCAACAGGCAGATACATAGCGTGTGTCTGTCGATCGGTGAGTTTCAAGTGACTCATTTATTTTGTGGAAAGAAATCCCAAAATAAATGCAATAGGAACCAGGTCACATTTCACTTTTCGCGATGACAATAATATTAGTATATTATTAAATTGAATTAAAACTAAATACTAAACTAATAATAACCTTCTCACAGTCGGAATATAAACGGCTGAAATTGAGGAAAGGAAATCAATCTTTGTTCATTCTTCCTAGCTCCAAGTTGAGCTGGATTTTCACTGCTCCTAGCTGAGCACAAACGAACAAACACAAATAAAGAAATCAGTTAATATTGCCATTTTCCGTCCTAACTGGCTGATTTGTATTCGATGGTGAGCGCTTTCAATGCGAATGCATCATTCTCAAGCCGCGGTTTAGTTTGTACTGGTGAGTCAGTGTTGCCGTTCAGGTAGTTCTGTTATTAGGTTCGTATATATTCAGGTAAGCAGAATACCGGCCACCTGGCATTTGTATGCAAAGTGAACTTACCGATACCTTCGTCTTTTACTATTATGTAGGTACGTGTGTCCGTCTGAGAGTGTTTTTCGCTTGCCCGTTTGCACGAGCAGTTTTAATGGTGTGAAAATTGTGTCTGAGGTCGTGTTTACCTGTTCGTTTATAATGTCGTTGTTGAATGCTTTTGTCTTGTAGATTTCCATATTTTCAAGAATGTCTAGTCTTTGTCCTTTTTCATCTATTTCCCTTGGTGTGTGTCCGTGAGTGTCAAGGTGTAATGCAAAGTTTAAATCTTCTCTTTTCCGTTTGTATGAGCGTATGTGTTCTGTAAACCTTGTTTTTAGTGTTCGTCCAGTTTGCCCTATATAGGTTCGTTTGCAGGTACAGGTAAGTCTGTATACCCCGCTGGAATTGAATTTGTCAGTTGTTTCTGTCGTTGTTCTGAGATAGTGTCTGAGGGTGTTTCCACTTTTTAATGCTGTGAGTATTCCTTCTTTGTGAAAAAGGTTAGTTAGTCTGTATATTTCTGGTCCTGTGTAAGTAAAGGTGTGCCGTCGTGTTGTATCGGCTGTCTCCTTGTCTTCTCTATTTCTGTTCTTAGTGTTGTATTGTCTAAGTAGTTTATCGATGGTAGTGGTTTTGTAGCCGTTATTCATAGCTATGGCGTAGATTGTGTCGAGTTCCCTCCTGTACTTATCTGGAGTAAGTGGAATTATCCCAAGCCTGCGTATCATATGTCTAAACACTGCTAGTTTGTGTTGGGTAGGGTGGTTTGAGGTGTTTTGGATGGTAGTGTCCGTTGTTGTTGGTTTTCTATAGATGTCGAATGTTAAATAGTCAGTTCCTCGCGTTATAGTGATGTCAAGATAATGTAAATTTCTGTCTTGTTCTTTTTCCATTGTGTATGTAATCTTATCACGAATTGTGTTTAAGTTTTCTAGAATTTGTTCGCCGTTATCTTGCTCGAGGATGCATATAATGTAATCTACGTATCTATAGTAATGAGTTATTTTGTATTTTTCCATGAGTGTTTTTACGTGTAGTGATTTGAGATGTTGCATGAAAATTCCCATGAAGATTGCGGAAGTTGGGTTCTCCATACCGAACTGCGCAACGAGGAAAAACATAAGCTTAAGCTTATACACTTGCTCAATATGGGATTCATGCAACTGTCATTAATTGCAAACAACCTGCAAAGAATACAGGAATGCATCCTAGAGGCATTGACTTACGCCCATCACGGAAAAATAAACCCTTTGCTGTTGACTCCAACACAACTAGAAGCCAAAATAAAACAAATTAAAACGCCTACCTGAATCATCAATGTTACCAGTAGCTGAACATAAATTGCTAGTATTCTACAAATTAATGAAAATTAAAGGTGGACTGACACGGGAGTACGCGGTGTTTAGTCTAACCTTGCCGTTAATAGACCAGTACCTGCTGCAATAAAAAAAACACAATGGTAACGATCGACACTTGCAGTCCCATTTTAGCAATAAACAAGGGGTTGAGACAATACTTTCCGTTATCATTGAATTAAATCAAATCATGCACTATGATTCAAACAGATACATTCATATGCTACGGTATACAATTGGAGTACAACTATGGAGCAGAAAAGTGTTCATGTGAAATTAACTTGTTCAACAACATTTCGATTCCACGTTGCAGATTAAAAGGCGTTTCGATGAATGTAACATGGACACCACTAATTCACAAGAATCAATGGATCTATTAATCATCATCAATAACACATGCCACAGCAGTTTGTAAGAAGGAAATCACGACTTTAAATCTCGAAGGCTCTGGATTATTACCCATTAGACTTCATTCAAATGTCTGGTCAACAGTCTATATCAACAATTACTGGATCATCATATATTAGTCTGGTAAACATCTCATATCTTTTACTTAAACCAACTCCAACAACCGAAAGGCTCAAACGAACAAACTATACTTGGATAACGGATGAAATGCCAATATAACTCAAAGAAATTAAGGATTTACAATCTAAGTTGGAAGCAATAAAAACATTGGAGTTTCAACATCGCTCAATTACAATCCACGGCATTACAGCAGCATACTCAGCTCTAATCGATAGCATGGTAGTCATAATACTGTTCTTAATTACAGCCTTATTACGACGTAAATTTAATGCCGTTCAATCATCGAATAATTCTCCGCAACAATCCAACAATAAACCAACACGCTAGAATTTTACAATTGAAGTTTAAAATCAATCTCTATTTAACTTGCCGATGGTAAATGGGGAAGAGGATGTACTAATTATTATTATTAATAACTTTTATTTGTACTATTTTTCCTTTGTTGATTATATTGTTCTTTTTTGTTTGTCACTGTCATACTTTAATTTAAATGAATTCACAATATCAAAAGTGCCTATGCAAATTAAAGTTCAATAACTTATTTAAATGTGTATATTAGTGTAATTTCTTTTAGACAATTTATTGTTTATTAAAATTTATTTATTATGATTAAAATTAATAGTGATGCAGTTATTTTTACTGGTCAACTTGCTTAACATTATTTACTAAGTCTCATATTACTTATTCATACCTGCATTGTAAGCAAACTAATATTTTGCAAATAATTATGTATTATTAGTTAATTAGTTAAGTCATCATTTATTATTGTATAAAAGCCAATAAATTTTTAGAAATAAATCAATTATTATTCGTCAACCGTAAACAAAGGTATCGATTGCAATTCTTTTATTACGAAAATAGGCTTTTAGTTACAAGTGCTAAAAAGACAATAAGGAAATAATAACAGTATTTAGTTCTGACGCACTGTCTGAACTAAAATCAATAGAGTCCTTAGTTCGTAGACATTGTTTATTTTCAATCATTTCTACATAAGGGCTTCCATTGGAAACCATTCATATGTAATTTAAAAATTTCAGAAAATAAAAAATATTTGTAAACAATTTTACAAAAAGTAATGGAAATAAGTAATTTATAATTAATCGGAATCATTTTCAATCTAAGCAATTTTATTTCGTGCTTGATTTCTTGAAATAAATATTATATGATATTCTCACAAAATATTTATTACAAAAATATTTATTAAAAAATAAACATCTATGATATTCTCATAAAACATTTATTCAAATAAAAATATTTGAAATGTATTACTGCGGGGAAGAGCATATCCATATTGCAATTTCACTATTGCTCAAGTCATCACTGAATTTTTCCCAAATATTGCATAGAAAAACTTAAGAATATTATATCCAAAGCCAAACTGATTCTAGGACAATTTTCATAAAATCAACATAGCACAGACAGCAAGACTCAAAAACACTTCTACATAAACAAACAAAACATATCAAAACAACAAAAAACATTGTTTATTTTCAATCATTTCTATAAGTTAAGGCAGTATGTCAAATATTATATTTGCATATGATCACTTGTTCTCACTAAACAATCTTTCCAGCTATTAATAATTATTCCATTAGCTGTAACTTAGTTATTCTTAATTAGTCCTCATAAGAAAGAAAAGCGAAATAAAAAATTGTTCAAATTAATTTAAATTTATTAATAAAGAATTTAATATGAAAATTTAATCACACTAAATGTGTTTTATTGGAATTAAATAAGAATAAAATTAACTGGCGTCCGAGCAGGGACTACTGAGGCTAAAGGAAATTTAGAACAAAATTATTTAAGCATTAAACTAAAAATAAGTGAAAGTGTAATAAAATTTAAATTAATAAAAACTATTTTAAAATTGAATCGAATTTTAAAGATATCAAAATTGATCGAAAGACTTTGAGTCCATAAAAGTAAAATGCTATAACAAACCTCGTGTTTAAAGAAAAAAACCCCTTTGTAAAAAATCACGGTATGAATGCAAAAACCATAGGTAATAATAGCAGCATATTAACAAAAACATTAACAGAAGCCAGCTAAGCAAAATATGATGTGTGCTACAAAAACCATGACAATTTTTGTGAATATTTAAAATCAGTTTTAAAATGTAAAATATTCAAAAATCTTATAAACTTTAAATTAAAACAATTCAAACATTTTTGGAGACTACAAAATTAAAGACCGAACAAGTTGAGAAACGCTAAAGACATAAACTTCGCTAAACCTAAATAAAATAAATTCGTTTTAAAGACAAAAAGCTATAATATTTATGGATGTGTTGCAATAATGTAAAATTTACAAAAATGCCATTAAATCTTATTCCCGTTAACATTTACAAAAAAAAATTAATAACACCAACAACGAATATAGATTATTGGTAAACAAAAAAAAAAAAAAAATAGAAAACGGTAATCATATTCCTCAATATTAATTTAACAAAAAGATTTGCAACGAAAATAAAATCAAAGCAAATTCAAAGAAAATAATTCCAACAAGTTACAGTAGAAGGAAAGAAGACGAACCAGAAGAATTTATATGAAAATAATTAAATCGAAAATTGGAATTCGAGAGAAGCCACAATTTTAAAGAGAAAGAGCTGAATGCAGAGTAATTTTAGAATTAACTAAATAGTGATAGTTAAAAAAAATTTAAACTGTTAAAGATAATTAATTATTTAATTTTATCTATAATTTGTTAATAAAATAATTTTACACCAATAAATGTTTTTTCTAAATAAATAATTAATAATTTAATATAAATCATTTAAAGATTTTTTGTTCTCAATGTAGTAATTCCCAAAAATATATAAAGTACATTTTTTGGTAATTGTGACACATAACTAATTATCTCTCTCTAACTTTCAAACTAAATGTTTTGTTTTTTGGTTAGTTACTGTCGCATTTAAAATAAACACTTGCTTCTGTTCTATTTCACATTTATTTTCCAAGTCCTTTTATACATTAAACAATGTTGTATACATACTTATAATATTTCATTGTTACAACTTTCTTATGGCACACTCTTAAGAGTTGCCACTTTGTTTTACCAATATAACATGTATAAAACCCCACAACTTTCCCCCCCTATATAAAATAAAGTTTACTAATTACCCTTCAACATAATCATCTAAATAACTTGGTTTTTTTCCTATTCTAGAAGAACGTCTTAATTCATTGTTTTGGTTTGTAACCTCCTTTCTAATACTGGTGTCTTCAACTGCTGGCACTGCTGAGGAATGCTCCGGCAACTCAAGACAAATTTCCTGCCGCTGGGTGAAACCATGCTATTATCTGGTTGTTGTTCAGTTTGTTCGGTAGAAACTGGTTCGGATACTAAGACCTTCTCTGGTGATCCGGCATTGCCGGCTTCTATATCATTACCAACTCTCCTCATCTGATCCACATGTCTTAGCCAAGTCCGACCATCATCCAATAAAATTTCGTAATTTAGTTAACCAATCCTTTTATTAACACGTTGAAACTTCCATTTATCCTTGGATAGGTAATCACGAGCCGCCACTCTCTCCTCCTTTTCAAAAGACTTTTTAGTGTTAAGCAAATCCAATCGGTTTTGAATTTGTCTTCCAAATACTAGCATAGCTGGCGAGCTTCCTGTATAAGGATGAATCGAACGTCTATAAGCAAGTAATATTTTTGATATGTCTGATTTTAAGATTTGAACACTACTTTTTGCCGTCTTTAGCTTATTTTTAATCGTTTGGACAAATCTTTCTGCTAATCCATTTGTAGCAGGGTGATATGGTGCTCCTTGCTTATGCTTAATTCCATTGTCTTTTAGGAACTTCTGAAATGTTTGAGACTGAAATTGTGTTTCATGATCGCTCACAAAGACATTGGGCATACCAAATCTACCAAAAATTTCCCGACACACTTCTATTGTAATTTCTGACGTGATTCGTGGTATAGCGTAAACTTCCGGCCACTTCGAGTATGAATCTACCATAATGAATAGATACTGATTCAAAATTGGACCTGCGAAATCTGCGTGAACTCGTTCAAAAGGTTTTTTACATAATTCGCTCACCGTTACTGGTAAATTCTGAAGTGCGTCTACCGCAATATTATTGACCTCGTCAAATTCATTTGTAACCCCCTCCTCAGGTAAGCGTGATACTGCGTCGGCGTTGGCATTGTCCTTCGACTTTCTTACTTCTATTTTATAATCAAAAGATTGTAAGTAAATTGCATAATGCTGCATTCTTGTAGCCGATAGTTGGGGTAACCCTTTGGTGGGAGAGAATATTTGAGAAATTGGTTTATTATCCGTTACCAAAATAAATTTCCTGCCGAAAAGATATTGATAAAATTTATTTATTCCAAACATAATGGCATAAGCTTCCTTATCGATTTGACTATATTTCTGTTGCGTCTCCGACAACGTTTGTGATGCAAATTGTATAGAGCGCTCATTTCCATAAGGATATCGATGGCTCAGCACAGCTCTTACTCCATATGGACTGGCGTCTACGCTAGCACCACATCCATTTTAGGGTTGAGCCTTAACTTTTTGAAAAGATCGTTCGCAATTATTATTCCAATCAAATGCCACCTTTTTCTTTAACAAATTATTAATAGGATATAACAACGTATAACGGTCAGTATGAACCGACCGTAGTAATTTACCATACCTATAAAAGCCCGAACTTCGTCGGCGCTGGTTAGCCTTTTCATGTTTGCAATCGCACTTACTTTCTGTTGTATTTTACCAATTCCAGCTTCGGTTATAACGTATCCGCAATATTCAATTGAAGGTTTCAGAAACTCGGATTTGTTTACATTAATACGCATGTCATGCTTTGCTAATCGTTTAAGTACCTCTTCTAATCTTTGCAAATGTAACGTATCATTTTCAGCAGTTATTTTTACATCATCCAAGAAAACTGAAACTCCGGGTATGTCTCTTAATAACTGCTCCATGAATCTTTGCCATTTAGCCGGAGCGCATGCGATACCAAACATCATACGGGTTGGCCGGAACAATTCTTTAAGAGTGTTGATTATCAGTAGCGGCCGGTCATCTGGATGAACCTCTAACTGAAGGTAGGCTTGCGATAAATCTATCTTTGAGAATTTCTGCCCTCCAGCCATGGCGCTAAACAATTCCTGAATGGTAGGCAAAAGTTGCTTATCCACCTTCATAACCGGATTGATTGTAATTTTAAAATCACCGCAAATACGAACTTTTGGCACTACCACTATGGGCGTTGCCCAGTCGCTCGAATCCACCTTTTCAAGTAATCCTTCTTTGACCTGATTCTCTATTTCCTTTTCCACTGCCTCCCAAAGTAAGAAAGGTACTTTTCTCGGCTTAAAAAACTTAGGGATAGCTGAATCACTCAGAAATATTCGGGCCTGGTGACACCTTATTTTTCCAACGGTTGGTGACTACAATACACAGTACTTCTCCAGAATTGAACTTAATTTGCTTTGAGTATCATCTGATTTATTGTTTGCTTGTAATTTATGTGCGGGATCACTTCGAATTTTAAAAATACTTTCCCAATTCAACTTTATCGATCTGAGCCACTCTCGACCTAATAGGGGCCGTCTATTCGATGTAATCACGTATAATTTTAACTTCAATGACGGTTTAGAAGATTCTTTATTGGTACCTGAAGATGAGAATGTAACGAGAGTTGGCTGTTGCAGTGAAACCAGCAAATACTCCTTGCATTCAATTGGCGTATTGCAGTAGCTATATAATTGGGTATCCGTAGGATACAGTCTTGACCCGCCGAAGCACTTCCTTGCATCGTCAGCAATTACAATAGTTACTGGTGCACCTATATCTATTTCAAAATGAATAAGAACATTATATACATACAAATCATAAAATACTTTAGACCTAGATTTAACCCTTGTATTGCTTACGCTGTTCACCTCGCCTTCATAAATCTGAAGCATCTCTTCTCCTCCCTCATCAAAACTGTCCTCCCCCTCTAGATTGTTTACTTGGCGTTTTTCTTTTAAGCATACTCTTCTTAAGTGCCCTTTTATTTTGCAGAAACTGCAAACGGTATCTTTGTGTCTGCATTCATTTGCTAGATGTTTACTGCTTCCGCACCGATAGCAATTTCGCTTATTAGCTGATGTATTTAAAATTTTCCTTCCCTTACTCTTATTATCAGTGACCAGATCTACGTTTGTATCCTGCGAAATCAGCTGACGCATTTCTACTCCACCTCTTTCAGCACATTCAA
This sequence comes from Trichopoda pennipes, assembly GCA_030448955.1. Lineage (NCBI taxonomy): Eukaryota > Metazoa > Arthropoda > Insecta > Diptera > Tachinidae > Trichopoda > Trichopoda pennipes. Next base: position 3,074,040 of record JASKUP010000042.1, on the reverse strand, counting down.
AAGATTTGACAATTATTGTTGCTGTTTCCCAAGTAAGGTTCGTTTTTTCAAACAGGCGATTTTGAATTGTTGTGTTTTTTAGTCCAAACACGAACTGGTTACGCAAAGCTGTATTTGCAAATGTCCCAAAATTGCAATTTACGGATAACTTTTACAATGCAATTAAAAATCCTTCGCAAAGCTCATCTTCTTTTTGTTTTCTTAAATGAAACCGGAAATGTCCAACTATTTCATTTAGTTTTGGATTGTAGTACTCATTTAGTAATTTGGTTATGTCTTCATACTTTTTGGTTTCTGGTGTAGCCGGCAGCAATTTATCGCAAAGTAAGTTGTAAGCATTAATTCCCATGTAATGTAGCAAGTACTTTAGTTTTTTACTCTTTCGGCATTAAATATCTCCAAAGCAGTTTCGAATCTTGTCTACCAACGTGACCACGTGCATACCTTTGCATCAAAAGCTTCTATATCAAGTCCCGTTGCTTTTGCTTCCTTATTCATATTGTAACATATTGTACAATAACCAAAAAAAAAAATCATAAAATATTTTGTAATTATTTTTTTATCCTCGTCGCCACTTGTCGCATTTAAAATAAACATTTGCAATGTTGTATACATACTTATAATATTTCATTTTTACTTTCTTATGGCACACTCTTAAGAGTTGCCACTTTGTTTTACCAATATAACATGTATAAAACCCCACAAGTTACTTTCAAGTCTAAACGAAATTACAGGAAAAAATTAGAATTAAGAAAATTTTCCTCATTATAATTAGAATTAAGTTTTCTAATAAGTTCATCAAAAATTAACAGAAAATTTTATATTCTTATGAACATTGACAGTTTAATATCGGACATACAGAACTTTAGAATTTACTCAGATGATACTGCTTCAAATTCTAGAAATATGGACGCTGCTACCGCGCAAGCCTTTTTAAATACTGCTTTAAGACAGGCAACTGCACGTGAAAATTTTCAGAGCAAAATTAATGATCTGACTAGAAGATTATCTGTATTGAAAAGTCCAATTCAAGTTGAGGAATATAAGGATATAACTGTAAGAGTAGGTGCGAGGTGCAGCGAATCTTTAGATATAGTGAAGTCCATTCCGGAATTCAGTGGAGATGCAAGCAGGTATATGTCCTGGCGTCAGGCCGCAATAACTGCCCACAAATTGTATGAACCGTATGGGGGTAGCTCCACGTGTTATCAGGCTCTAGGAATAATAAGAAATAAGGATGTGGGAGCCGCTGATACAATACTCAGTTCGTACAATACAGTGTTGAATTTCAAAGCTATTTTATCTAGGTTAGATTTTTCCTTTGGGGATAAAAGATCCATATTTACCCTCGAGCAAGAAATGTCGACTTTAAAGCAGGGTTCCGATGGAATTATTGATTTTTACGATGCAGTCGAGAAAAAATTAGCATTGATTTTAAACAAAGTGATAATGACAAATGAAGGCAACCCAGCATTAATTAAAGCACTTAGTCAGAAGTATAGGGAAAATGCATTACGGGTCTTTATTTCTGAGCTACGACGTCCACTGTCAGATATGTTATTTTCTTGCAAGCCTCCTGACATGCCTACTGCTATGGCTTTACTTATAACTTACCACATTATCAACAAGTTCGACAAGTTGAGTTTAATAATGGCCCAATAGAACAAAGATTTTTTTCTAGAAATCAGTTAAGCAATAGGTATGAATCACTACACGGTCAAATTTTAAACATAAATAGAAACAACAATAGGTTTCCTAATAATTTTTCAAATCCGCATCACACATATACGTTTAATAGAAGAAATAATAGAATGTAATTTTATGATATTAACTTTCGCCAAAACGTGCAGCCAATGGACGTTCATGGTAGTAATCGTCAACAGCGTCAAAAACGAACAGCTGATAGATTTCGTCAAAATTTTCCAAAAATACAAAGAGTTAACCACTTCAACCAGCATTTTCCTTTGGAAAATCACACTGAATATGAATATAATAAACCACCGAACTCTGATATAGACTATTTTTCACCCCAGCCTCAGCCGTCTTATGTACCACAAGTTGAAATTAGCGAATACAATGCGGAAGATGAAATAAATTTTTTAGAACCAGGTCTATCCTGCCGTACATAGAGAGATCTCTGGGAGAAAGGACGTTAAAAATATTAATCGACACCGGCACATCCAAAAACTATATTAAAAATCTTGAATCTTTATAATCGTTTAAACCACTCATGCAAACTTTTTTGTTCTGGGTGATCTAACCACTTTTACGCAATAGTTGGATTTGACTTTTTAAATGCAATAAACGCGCAAATTGATTACAAAACAGGTATTCTAAAATATGAAAAGGGGGAAGAAAAATTATCGTTTCTTTATTATAATACAGTCAATAACCTAATCAGTCCTAAAAGCTGTGACGCACCGCATTACTTAATTAAAGAACTCCAAAATATTCTAGATGTTAATAAGGAAGTTTTTGCTGATCCAGTTGAATCTCTTCCTTCACAAAGGTTGTGGCTACTATTAGAACTCAAGACCAAGAGCCTGTACCCTTAAAGTCATATCCATATCCGTTCGCTTTGAATGATTTTGTAAAAAAAGAAGTAGATGATTCATTGAAAAATGGCATAATAAGACCTTCTCGATCTCCATATAACAATCCTATATGTGTAGTCGATAAGAAAGGTTTTGATAAATCGGAAAAACCAAAAAAAAGACTTGTTATTGATTTTGGAAAGTTAAATAAGCGCGTAGTCAATGACTACGACCTTATTACAAAATCGCTTACAAAATATTTTCGCGGAGAAAAAGGACTTGTGTCGGCAAGGTGCTCTCGAAATGTAAAAATTTGCCTTGACGAAAAAGCACCTGATGCGTTTCAAAAGATTAAAAATATATTGGCATCAGAGGAGATCCTATTGCTTCATTTAAATTTTAATGAGCCGTTCGACCTTACTACCTATGCGTCATCGAGTGCAATCGTTGCTGTATTGACGCAGAATGGAAGACCTATAACGATGATCCCAAGAACTTTATCTTCAACAGAAGAAAATTACTTAACGAATGAGCGTGAACTTTTGGCTATAGTATGGTCGCTTCAAAAATAAAGAAGTTATTAATATGGTGCCAAAAATGTAAACGTTTTTCTCTTTTGGAAAGAAATCCTAATACAAAAATAAGAAGATGGAGGGCATTTATTGAAGAATTTTCGCCAAAGTTTCACTACAAACCTGGAAAAGAAAATATAGTTACCGATGCTTTATCGCGTCAATATATGAATTTCGTGGAATCTGACTCGATAAGTGTGGATGCTACATTGATAAGTTTCAGTAAAATATCAGATATCATGAATTTGTTCAAAAGAGCTGTGAATTCTGTAGTGGGATCACCCTAATACATATTATGAATGTTCACACAAACAATCAGAAACAAACAAACAAAGAAGATATCAAATTAATAAAAATGCAATGCACTAGCAGCGCATACATGTCCGCTGTTTTTGTGCTGTCGACGATTAAACGACCTTCAGTTTAAATGCAGCGGATAGACTTTGCTTGTGTTGTTGTTGTGCGTTTCAGGTGATACATTTGTATTGGAAAACATTCCTAAATTAAATGCAACTTAGGATGGGTCACATTTCACTTTTCGCGTTGACAAAAATATTTATAATAACATTTGTATATAATTAACATTAATAAATTAAGTACTAGACTATTAGAATTCCTCTCACAGTCAGTATATAAACGACTGCAATTGGGAATCTAAATCATAATCTTTGTTTGTACGTTCTAGCTCCTAGTTGAGCTTATTAACTTTAACTGCTCCAAGCTGAGCACAGATAAATGAACAAATAAAAAGATTTGAAATTGAAAGGTGATCAGAATTTTTATTTATTTAAAATTGAAAATAAATTTATTACAATCCAAATGTTATATATGGGAAGAAACGATCAAATCTGTTCTCAGGAACCAGTTTTGCGTCGAAATTTTTACAGTTCTACCAGCACGTAGCACAAGTAACGGCCAAGTCGAAAGATCCCATAGTACTTTGGCTGAGATTGCAAGGTGTTTAAAAGCAGAAGAAAAGGATGTAGACATGAAAGAATTGATTCTTATTGCCGCTTAGAACAATACATTCGATAACTGGCTAGACCAAGTGATGTTATTCACTGCGTTGCGGAAAAACTAAAACTTTTACTGAAGAATAAATTGATCGTAGCTCAAAACAAGGAGTTGACTTATCATAACGCACACAGAGTTACGAAAAACTTCTCCCCGGGAGACAAAATATTTGTGAAAGCTTACAGGAGAATAGGAAATAAATTTAGTAAACGTTTTATAGAAAAAATAGTTCAGACGGATATGGGAAGTTATGCTCTTATAGATAATTGTCCTGTTCATAAGGATAATTTACAATAAATTTAAAATTTTTCTTTCAAATTCAAAAATTGTAAAATAACTGACTTGATGCAGTTGAATATTTTAAGAATTATGATGTATTTTTTATCTATATATAACAGTCGTGGACGACTGGTTTTAAAGAGGGAGGGTAGTTAAGACAGTATGTGAAATATTATATTTGCATGTTTGTGTTCTCACTAAACAATCTTTCCAGCTATTAATAATTATTCCATTAGCTTTAAGTTAGGTATTCTTTGACTACCGTTGAGAAAGCAATCCTCATAAGAAAGGAAAGCAAAATATGAAATAACCAATATATTGTTCAATTAATTTAAATTTATTAATAAAGAATTCAATATGAAAATTTAATCATACTAAATGTGTTTTATTGGAATTAAATAAGAATAAAAGAATAAAATTACTTACATAAGGGTTTCCATTCAGATGTAATTTGAAAATTTCAGAAAATAAAAAATATTTGTTTACAATTTTACAAAAACGCAACGGGCGCATGCAATGGAAATAAGTAATTTATAACTTCTATAACTGTCTATGCTATGTTGATTTTATGAAAATTCTTATGGAATCAGTTTGGCTTTCCTTCTGTAACCGACTTACCTCATTTTGAAAATGCTCAGGTACTCTTGTGCCAATGCCTTAATCTTTTCATAGTGGCTAGTTTTGAAGTAATCTACGTCAGACTGGTCTTCAATAGCTAACCTTAACTTCTCGTCAACTTCAGTAAATTCGTTTAATTCGTCAGAGAGACGACGAAAACGTTCTTTGAAATAAGTCTTGTTTTTCCTGACAGCTTGATCCTTTTTGTAGTTTCGCATGATTCGCTGTAAGTTCTCACTTACGATGCTTTGTAGACTGAGAAGTTCTTCTGTTGAAGACATTTCACAATTTAAAGCTACGCCTTGGTTGGTGTGCGAACTTTGTTATTCAAAAACGTTACTTACACAAAGGTGTGATACCTTTGTCCTTACACAAAGGAATCACGTCGGGGTCACCAATATGTACGAACTAAGGACTCTGGTGTTTTTAGTTCAAACAGTGCGTCAGAAGTAAATACTATTTTTATATCCTTATTGTCTTTTTAGGACTTGTAACTAAAAGACTATTTTCGTAATAAAAGAATTACAATCGATATCTTTGTGTACGGATTACGTCGGGGTCACCAATATGTACGAACTAAGAACTGTAGTGATATTAGTTCAAACAGTGCGTTAGAATTAAATACTACTTTTATTTCCTTATTGTCTTTTTAGGACTTGCAACTAAAAGGCTATATTCGTAATAAGAGACTTGCAATTGATACCTTTGTGTACGGTTCACGAATAATAATTGATTTATTTCTAAAAGTTGATTGTCTTTTATACAATAATAAATGATGACAACTAATTGACATACATAATTATTTGCGAAATATCAGTTTGCTTACAGTGCAGATATAAATAAGTAATATGAAACTTAGTAAATAATGGCACTAGGCCACTATTTAATAAAAAATCTTTAAACACTTTTATTTTATTATTATTTTATTTTTAATCTTTTTAATGATATAGTAATATCATCTGTCTATTCTCCTCCCAGGTTTTGAATAACCGAGGAGCAGTATGGGCAATTTTTTAAAAGTCTTGGACCACGTTTTTTGGCAGCTGGTGATTATAATGCAAAGCACACCTAGGGGCCGAGCATTGTACAACATTATTAGCAGCAATGATTTGGATGATTTGTAACTATTTGTAACCCGCTTAGAAGACATTTGTTTTTTCCTGGTACAAATATGATCAGTCGCATCAACTGGTTCAGTTTTAAAAAATATCTCAGCAGCCATTGTTTGGACAGTATTTTGCCAGAAACACCGGAGGACGTGGGGTATAGCCTTGCAACTTTAAGTGAAAATATTAAACAAGCAGCTCAGCTTGCAACAACTAAACATCCGCAGACTACTTTAGGTCACATCTATTCTGCAGACATTGAACGTCTCGTAGCGGAAAAACGAAGAGCTAGAAGAGATTGGCAACAACATAGATCGCCCCTGCAGAGGCAGAGACTGCACAAAGCGGCTTAGAGACTTGCTAGCATTTGAAAAAACTACATCGTTTGAGAAATATCTGGAGGGACTCGATGCTTCACCTAACTCCAATTATTCTTTATGGCGTGCTACAAAAACCTTAAAAGACCCGTTGAGATCAAGCCACCTCTACGTAATATCAGTGGAGATTGGGCAAGAAGGGACGCTAAAAAGGGCGACTTGTTTGCCGAATACTTGAAAGATGTATTCATCCCACACAAATGTACTGATGATGTTAATTTGCCGAGCGTAGTTGCATTACCCCCTCGACCCTTAAAGTTTAGGTTGCGTGCAGTTCAAAAGTTAATTTCTGAGATAAACCTGGCATGGACGGTATAAGTAACAGAATGTTGAAAGAGCTCCCCAGTATTGCAGTCAGAATCGTGCTATTTATTTTGAATGCCATTTTACGGCTTGAATACTATCCTGACCACTGGAAGAATTCCAAAGGTGAAATGATTCCAAAACCGGGTAAAGACCTAACCAAAACCGAGTCATATAGGCCCATAAGCCTATTACCGACTATTTCAAAGGTTTTTGGAAAGTTGCTTCTGAATAAATTGTCTCCAATGCTAAGGGATAGTGGTTGTATCCCAGACCATCAATTTGGTTTTAGAAGTAGACATAGCACAATTGAGCAAACTCATAGATTGGTTCAGGTGATAAGAAGGACTTTTGAAGAGAAGAAGTATTGTTCAGCTATTTTTATTGATGTTTCTCAGGCTTTTGACAAAGTTTGGCATGAAGGTCTATTTCTTTAAGCAACCTACTAAAAAGCTACATAATTGGACGAACATTTTCTGTTATTGAAGGAGACTTCGTTAGTTTATCCAAACTAATTTCCTCAGGCGTACCACAAGGTAGCATTCTTGGACCAGTTTTATATTTGATATATACCTGCGATATGCCTGTAAGTGAAACTGTCCACACTTCTACGTTTGCTGATGATACAGCGTGTCTAAGTTCGCACGAAAACTCCTATCAAGCCTCCATATATCTTCAGCAACATATAACTCAGTTGGAGTTGTGGTTAAAATTATGGAGAATTAAAGTGAACGTTCAAAAATGCATTCATGTGACCTTCACCCTGCGAAGAGATAATTGTTCACCCGTTCGAATCAATAATCACATTGTTCCTCACCATAGTTATGTAAGATATCTTGGTATGCATCTTGATCGGCGCCTTACATGGAAGCATCATATTGACTCAAAGCTAACACAAACGAAACTTAAGCTAACACAATTACATTGGCTCATTGGCAGGAACTCGAAACTTAGCCTAGATTGTAAACTTCTAATTTACAAGAGTATTTTGATACCAATATGGTCTTACGGAATCCAACTTTGGGGCACTGCCTCAGCTTCAACGTGGACAGAATAAAATTTTTCGGTTAATAACTTCCGCTCCATGGTACATCAGAAATTCAAACATACATTGTGATTTTGACATACCGCTGGTGACTTCAGAAATCATCAAATACACAAGCAAATACTTAATGAAGCTTGAAGACCATCCTAATCAATACTACAGATGACACATCTTAGAAATATTTGTTTTGTTTTTTTTTTAATGTCAATTATTTTACCCAAAAGGTTAGTTCTGACATGGTCAGGACTAATGTAACTTTTTTTTAGAATTTAAGATTTTAAAACTTATTGCTAGTTCAGTTTCTTTAAGATGCAATAAATAATTATAAAAAAAAAAACTTTTATTTTTTCGATATTTCGCCACACTGTTGGTTGGCATCATCAGGAAAAACAAAAATAATGAACAAACAAATTGAAAAAATTTTTTGAAATTTTTCAAAAAAACAAAACAAACAAAAAGAATAAAAAAAACGACAAATTTAAAACATTTTTTGTTTTACATACATACAAACAAATTCTCAATATTAAAAAGTTTTTTAACAATTTTGATAAACAATAAATTGTCCAAATAAATTACACTAATAAACACATTTAAATAACTTATTGAACTTTAATTTGTGTAAGCACTTTTGATATTGTGAATTCATTTAAATTAAAGTGTGACAGTAACAAACAAAAGAGAACAATAAAATCAACAAAGAAAAAATAGTACAAATAAAAGTTATTAATAATAATTATTACAATATTTTTTGTTGTTTTGAAATGTTTTGCTGGGTTTGTGTAGAAGTGTTTTTGAGTCTTGTTGTCTATGCTATGTTGATTTTATGAAAATTCTCAGTTGGCTTTGGATATAAGACTCTTAGATTTTTCTATACAATATTGGGGTAAAATTCACTGATGAGCTACTTGAGCAATAGTGAAATTGCATTATAGATATGTTCTCCCCCGCAGTAATACATTTCAATTATTTTTTTGAATAAATGTTTTATGAGAATATCATAAGAGGTTTATTTTTTAATAAATATTTTTGTAATAAATATTTTGTGAGAATATCATAAAATATTTATTTAAAGGAATCATGACATAAAATGATTCCGATGAATTATAAATTACTTATTTAAAATTAATAAAATATTTAAAATTTGTCATAAAATTTAAACAAGTTGGTTAATTAATTTTTTATGCAATAAATGTACTACTTTTTGTATTATATCTTTTAATTGATTTAAGCAATTTTCTTGAAGACAATGCAGAAACTATACACAAACGCGAAGCGCTATATATATTTTATATTACCAATCTTTTTTTTACACAAGTTTGAGACGCGAATATTGTTTTTTGTGTTTCTAGCGCAAAAAGAAATTAAGTTTTTTATAAACATTACAAAATTATTGAAAGATATTTAAATATTTTTTAATTTATTTATAGGATAAGGCTAATATGGCTATACTTTTTAATAGTATTAAAAAAGTACAACAATGTTGACAAATAACATGTAAGTATGCAACATGTAAAAATGTTATTTAATGAGTTTATTAATGTTAATATTTTCTTTTAAATTTTACTAGTCACAGATACATTAAGGGATATCCGCCTGTAGAAAAGGTGCATAGTTTTCCCAAGGATTCTAAAAAGTAAGCTAATAATTCAAATTAAGTAGGTCTGTGTATATGTTAAGATCACAAATATAACCAGATTTCTTAAAAGTGACTTATAAAATATGTTTTTATTGCTTTTAGCAAAATCAACATATTTTTTTTGTTTTCTTATTAATCTTTTTTTAATGAAAAATAAGAAACCCAAAAAGGTCAATTTGCAAGGCTTACGACGAAGGTACAAAGAATTTATTCATATTAAAAAACTAAGTATTCGGATAACGAGCTTTGTTTTGATTATATGTACATCAATAAAACTTTTGTTTTAAATAATTTATTTTAATTATATTTTTGTAAAATAATTTTCATATTCTTCAATACAAGTTAAATAAAATTTACACAATAACTAAATGTCTTGAACGTCATCAAGTCGCTGTTAAAAGATTCACGAACTTTTCAGAAGAAAAATGTATATTAACAAATCAATTAAGTGAATAAACACAAATTATATAAAAAATAACACAAATTTATAACTCCTTTAAAGATTTATAAAATTGAAAAGTTTTGTATAACATTGAATTGAGAAAAAGACACTATTGAAAACATAATACTCAACAAATAACAATACGAGTGCTATTGTTGAGAAAAGAAAAGTTTCACTGATTGTTCTAATGATCAAGTGTATAGTTACAGTAGAATAATTAAAAGATTCTTCCTATATTAAATCTCTATTTGATTATAAAACAATATATAATCTTTGATAAACAAATGAATTACAAAAACAATATATAATGGCTTTAAGAAATGTTGACAAAGCATAACCAAAATATTACATCGAGGAGAAGATAACAAATTTTAGAAAACTTTTTTTTTGTTTGGAAAACTTTTTTCAGAGTTGCACAAAAGGTACGTGTACAACAACGTGCTATCATGTATTACAATAACAAAGAGTAAACAAATTATGACAAAAATATATCATTTTTAAAATGGATTTTAAATAGTTAATTTAAATTGTATTTTAAATACAAAATATGAATTAAAAAGACTGTAGGTCACAGAATCAGATTTTTCAGTTGTCACTTTTATTAGTTAAGAAACAAAGGCACTACACATAAAATATTTGAAGTTATTTTGAAAATTTTTGATTTCAGTTTTCCATTAATAACTCGATAACCGTTCCGCGTGCACAAAAAGCACTATATACGATCGATAGAGGATAAAAATACAAATCGATAACGATATATCCCGTTTCAAAAAAGACTTTACGGAAAAAGTTATAAGACAGCAAACTTCTGAAACTGTTAAAAAATCGTAAAATTTTTTTGGTTTTTCATTAATAACTCAAAAACTATTCTGCGTGCACATATACGGCTATATACATTCGATAGAAGATAAAAATACAAATCGATAGTGATATGGTTTGTTTCCTCAAAGACTGTACGAAAAAAGTTATAAAGCAGCAAACTTTTAAAATTTTTAAAAAATCGTCAATTTTTTTTGGTTTTTCATTAATAACTCAAAAACTGTTCCGCGTGCACATATTCGGCGATTTACATTCGATAAAGAATAAAAATACAAATCCATAGTGATATATCTTGTTTCTAAAAAAACTTTACGGAAAAAGTTATAAGGCAGAAAACTTTAAAAATTGTTAAAAATCGTCAAATTTTTTTTGGTTTTTCATTAATAACTCAAAAACGATTCCGCGTGCACATATACGACTATATACGTTCGATAGAGGATGAAAATACCAAACGATAGTGATATGGCTTGTTGGCGCAAAGACTGTACAAAAAAGGTTATAAAGCAGCAAACTTTTAAAATTTTTAAAAAATCGTCAAATTCTTTTTGTTTTTCAGTAATAACATAAAAACGATAGCGCGTGCACATATACGGCTATAGGCGATCGATAGAGGAAATGTGAATCGATCGCGGTATAGCTTTTTTCTGGAAAGACTTTACGAAAAAAGTTATAAAGCAGCAAGCTTTTGAAATTTAAAAAAAATCGTCAAATTTTTATCGTTCTTCATTAATAACTCAAAAACTATTCCGCGTGCACATATACGGCTATATACGTTCAATAGGGGATAAAAATACAAATCGATAGTGATATGGTTTGTTTCCGCAAAGACTGCACGGAAAAAGTTATGAGGCAGTAAATTTTTTAAAAAATCGTCGTTTTCATTAATAACTAAAATCTTTGTTATAATTATTATTTTTTCATGTTTATACTTTTTTAGCTTCTTTTTACATATTCGTTTAATAATTTAAATTTTCTACTTTTCCATCTTAATTACATAAAAAAGATGTATTTACGATGTAAATATTGTAGATTTTTTGTTTTTTTTTTAATGAATATTAATTTAATACAGTATATTACATATTATTTTAAATAATATAATAGAATAAAAATAAATCAATAAAAATTTCTATTTGTTATTAAAGCTAAAAAAATGAAGTAAACTTGTTAACAAACTGCTAAAACTATAATTCTAGTATTTTGTTTACTCTTTCCCATCCTTGGTGATTACATATGTTCCGTTCCGATCGTTAAATTATTAGTCTGGCAACACAGATTATTCTTTAACCTGGTGTGCAGAATATAAAGCAACAGAAACGAAAAATGTCAGAGATGGTACTTCCAGGCTTCTAGAATTGTACTATAGTATCTAATTTGTGCTACATTTTAATTTTCAATTGAGGTTTTTAAAATTGTGTATATAATGTATATATTTAAAATTGTTAAAAGCCTTTGTGAAGCCACACACATTAAGAATTAGTAGAATTAGAAGTAACCGACATAAAGAATTTGGCACATTACAAATAATCAACAAGTTTTCTCAAACTTCTTAAGATGTACAAATATCGTTCTGTTTGTTTTAGAATTTATTTCTTTTAAAATATTATCGCTATTTTTGGTTATTTACCATTTATTCTTATTTTTCATTTACTAAATTTTTTGTACACTTTTCTTTTACTGAGGTTGGTACCGAAATATTGAAAATAAAACTTTTTTATATAAAGAATGTGCCTTAAAAAAATATTTATAAAATATTAAAAAGGTAAATTAACTACAGTTATAATTTTTATAAAATGTAATATATAAATATATATGAACATGTTAAACATCAGTTAAGAAGAAGGTTAGTATCTATGTAAGTTTATAAAAATAAAATGGTCCACGTACGAAATTTTCAGAAGATGGTTTGTATGAAAAAAAATTATAAAAAACTTATTTACGGCACGACATGTTTGTTCGAACTGGTTTGACGAAGCTATGTGGTTATAAGTTGTACATTTTTCTTTTTAATAAATCAAATAAAAAAAAACCAAAACAAAAAGCAAATAAAAGACCAAATAAAGAAAGGCAATATCTTCAACTTCGGCCAAACCGAAAATTGTTCTAAGATGTCCATAGTAATACATGTATTTTTTTAATTTATTACTCTACATAGCGGCCAGATTTTTTAGAAATAATACCGTCACTATTTTTGGGAAAAAATCTGACTTCAATTAAAATTGACAATAAAATCACATATGTACATTGCGTGATTTGATTTACATTTGTACCTGGCAGTTAGCCCTAACCAGATAGTGGTCAAACCACTTTGAATGATTTTAAAACAAACGTCATTCATGTCCTAGAAGGCCGGTTGATAACCAACTGGTTGATAACCAACAGGTTGGTATCAAACCTGTGAAAAATATGCAATTAAGATAACAAGGAAAATGTTTTTCATATTATATCTCCTTGTTTTAGATATTACGTAGCCCTTAAAAGAGCTTTTGTAAACGACGATTTTTTTCGACTTTGTCGAGTCTAGAGCACTATAAAAGTTATCGATTAATTGCAACCGTTGAGTTTCTTTCGCAAAATTAGTGGCTCCTACATGCAACTGTTTCGCTTCCGCATCTAAACGCTTCTCATTTATGTATGCCTGCGCCACACTAGACGATATAGGTATATTTAGTACATACCACAAATTTAAATGGCCCACTAAACTTTTAGTTAGCTTATTGAACGCTTCTATGCGTTTGACTTCTGCGCTTGGAAAATAAAAGATGAGCCAAAAAATTATTGCACAAAACAAAACAGTCAAATATTTGTAATTATTTAATATACTGGCGGCTCCTAAAAAACAAGATAAAATGTAAATAATTTAAGTTTGTTGCTTAGGAAGAAAAAAGCACATTCTGCATAGCGATCACGATTCCAATTGGGCATTATTTAAATGACAAATGGAACCGCACACGGAAATACACTTGTTTTTTTATAAGCGAACTTTTTTCAACAACACAAAATATATAAAAAACTTACCTTACGGATTCTTCGGGAACTGGTAGAAATTCCTTACGTCTGGGCAGTTCACCATACATTTGCGGCTCCTAAAAAAATAAGATAAAATGTTTCATTAAGTAACTAGCGTGCCCGTGACTGCTTTTGATCGATTTTGGTTCGCGGTATTGAAAAACAAAGCACGTGAACGTGATACATATAACTGAAAGTGCAAAAAACAGGGATCATTGAAAAGCAACAGGTATGGGGAACTGAAGCCATTTAAAATCAAACGGCAAATCTGGAGGAATCATAGGAATGCGTGGTTTCAACACATCGCTCTTATATTTTTCTTTTAAAATTTTTGCTTCAATCACATTTTTCATGACTTTTTTGACTACTAACATATGTCATTGCATCTGCCAAGTGTGCATACAACGCCATCTACTGGCAATATAGCATTTACAATCATGTTTTTATGGGTTCTTGAGTTAAGATAGCGTTGTAAAAAAATGTATGTAAAAATGAATTTTCTTCATAATTTTTTTTTTGGGAAATTTTCCAAAATTTTCTTCAAAACATTGTATTAAATCAAATTTAATTTAAATAAATAAGGAAAGCTGATAAAAGCTGAAGAAAATTCCAATATTTATGTTACTAAAACTTCAGTCACATATGTCATTGCATTTGCCAAGTGTGCATACAACGCCATCTACTGGCAATATAGCATTTACAATCATGTTTTTTTATGGGTTCTTGAGTTAAGATAGCGTTGTAAAAAAATGTATGTGAAAATGAATTTTCTTCATAATTTTTTTTTTTTGGAAATTTTCCAAAATTTTCTTGTGTATTCTTCTTATTTGGCCGGAGACCTGTCCGAATTGGTGCTAACCACCGAAATCGGTCCAGGCATTCTCGAGTTATAAGCGTAGTAACTAACATCACTTTCTTTTATATATATAGATTCAAATTTGTTTCTGTTGTTTTATATCAAATTACCTATGCTTTATATTCTGCACACCAGGTTAAAGAATAATATGTGTTGCCAGACTAATAATTTAACGATCGGAACGGAACAAATGTAATCACCAAGGATGGGAAAAAGTAAAACAAAAACAAGAATTATAGTTTTAGCAGTTTGGTTTTAATAACAAATGGAAATTTTTATCGATTTATTTTAAGTCTATTAAATTATTGAAAATAATACTATAAAATACTGTATTAAATTAATATTCATTAAAAAAAACAAAAACTCTACAATATTTACATCGTATATACATATTTTTTATGTAATTAAGATGGAAAAGTAGAAAATTTTAATTATTAAACGAATATGTAAAAAGAAGCTAAAGAAGCATAAACTTTTTTCGTAAAATCTTTGCAGAAACAATCCATAATTTGATCGATTCATATTTTCATCCCCTATTGATCGCATATATGTATATATATGTGGAAGCGATATAGTTTTTGAGTAATTAATGGAAAACGAAAAAAATTTGACGATTTTTTTTAAATTTCAAAATTTTTTTGCTTTATAACTTTTTGCGTAAAGTCTTTCCAGAAACAAGCTATACCGCGATCGACTCATATTTCTATCCTCTATCGATCGCATATAGGCGTATATGTGCACTCGCTATTGTTTTTAAGTTATTACTGAAAAACAAAAAAAATTTTACGTTTTTTTAAAAATTTTAAAAGTTTGCTGCTTTATAACTTTTTTCGTACAGTTTTTGCGGAACGAACGTATATAGCCGTATATGTGCACGCGGAATGGTTTTTGAGTAATTAATGAAAAACGAAAAAAAATTTACAATTTTTTTTAAATTTCAAAATTTTGCTGCTTTATAATTTTTTTCATAAAGTCGCTCCAGAAACAAGCTATACCACGATCGATTCATATTTCTGTCCTCTATCGATCGCATATAGCCGTATATGTGCACGCGCTATCGTTTTTAAGTTATAACTGAAAAACAAAAAAAACTTGACGATTTTTTAAAAATTTTAAAAGTTAGCTGCTTTATAACTTTTTTCGTACAGTTTTTGCGGATACAAACCATATCACTATCGATTGGTGTTTTTATCCTCTATCGAACGTATATATTCGTATATGTGCACGCGGAACAGTTTTTGAGTAAATAATGAAAAACGAAAAAAATTTGACGATATTTTTTAAATTTCAAAATTTTGCTGCTTTATAATTTTTTTCGTAAAGTCTCTCCAAAAACAAGCTATTCCGCGATCGATTCATATTTCTGTTCTCTATCGATCATATATAGTCGTATATGTGCACACGCTATCGTTTTTAAGTTATTACTGAAAAACAAAAAAAATTTGACGATTTTTTAAAAATTTTAAAAGTTTGCTGCTTTATAACTTTTTTCGTACAGTCTGTTCAGTAACGCACCTACATTTTTTTTACATACAATTAAACATTAAATTTCCTAAATGCAATGTAAGCAGTAGCTGTCAATAACCGACCAAATTAAATAAAGAATTAAATTTCACCATCAACGCTTGGTTAGGTTGTTGCCTTCTGCTGCATTATAGTTCATTCACACATTAACAGAACAAATAATATTTTTGTAAAATGCATAACTACTAAGTCAGCATAAATAGAATATTTTTTAGTTTATTAAAGTACGTTGGACTTTGCTTTGGCTATTTGTTAAGTCATCACAACAACATAACAGAGGCCGTTAAAGTACAACGTGCGTGTGTTTGTCATAAGAAACAATTAAATTTAGTATTATAATTAATCATCATTTTTTAAGTATAAATAAGTTGAAATTAATAAAACATTATGCTAGAACAAATTTGCGTCTACATCATTCAACAACTGACACACGGTTCAAGTACCCTGTGTTTTCCCCCAAACGTTCTTAGAAATATTAAGCTTCCCCCCACCAGTGGTAAGGGGCTTTTAACACTCTAAAAACGTGCGACACGCATCCTATATTGAAAAATTTGGTGACCTTCGCTGAAACAAGGCTTCCAACATAAATCCTGTAACTAGGCACAGGCAAATAATAAATATTTATCCAAAACTATTATCCATTCAATTTTAATATGGATAAGCTAAAAACACTCATAACCCAGCAAAGGGAAAGAGCCGCAAACATTGAAAGAGCGGCAGCGAATATAAAAAAAACTCCACATGAGCGAAGATCTGTGGAATATTACACAAGGAAAGCGGAAGACCTAATTGCTCTGTGGAAAGACTTTGACACAGCGGAGAATATCATACGCAACGACCCCATGTTGAGCGAAGATGACCCGTATATTGTCGAGGATATCCACAAATCCATAGGAATCGTACACAGTACAGCTATGGAAGAAATAAAGCAGCTCAAACAAAGCCTGAGCAAGCAAACAAAGCCATTGCCAGCAGAACGAGCAGCAGGGTTACCAGCAGGCAACCCATCCACACCCATTTTATCATTGCCAGCAGGACAAGGAGCATGCCAACCCACAGGCAACCAATACGCATCCACGTCCAACATTACAAACAAAATATCAGGATTGATAAGACGTCAAGGAGCACTCAAATCGTCATTAAAGCGTCTACTTCAAAGTAACGCCACGAAGGAAACACCAGTCCAATCTATATCTGCTATAGACAGATTATGGCAGAAGATCGAGACCATCCATTTGGACATTTGGGAAATGTGTGCCAACCCGGCAGCTGAAGGTTATGACTGTGAAGACTATGAAGTCTTAGAAGAAAACGTAGCAACACAAATAGCGTCTCTTTCTAGTGAAAGAGTAACTTCGGAACCAGTACAACAACCAAGAGGTAGTGCCAACCTACAGCTACCAAAAATATCCATACCAAAGTTCAATGGAGACTGCTTAACATGGCAACCATTTTCAGACATATTCTCGAAAATGATTCATGATCAAGATATCCCGGCAATTCAAAAGATGTGGTATCTTAAGGCCAACTTGAGCGGAGAGGCAGAACGTTTAATACGCCATCTGGATCTAACTGAAGGAAACTATACAACGGCATGGAACACTTTAAAGGAAAGGTACGACAACAAACGAGTCCTGGTATCCACAATTATTCAAAAATTGTTTGGCTGGGGTAACTTAACGGCCGAATCCAAATCTCTGAAAGAGTTCCACGACGTCCTCAATGAAAGTCTGTCCGCGCTAAGAAACATTGGGATCAACATCGACAATTGGGATCCGGTCCTTTTACATGTGTTGGTCAAAAAAATTGGATCGACAAACACACATCATGTATGAACAATCGCTGGAAAACCCCACAGAGCTGCAGACGCTAAATCACTTCCTAAAGGTTTTACAAAACCGCTTCCAATCACTTGAAGCTGTTGGGGGAAAGGACAAGCCAAAGCAAATAGCTACAACAACAACGTACAAATCAAGCAAATGTGCCCTATGCACGGAAAATCATCCAATATACTATTGTAAACAATTCTTAGCAATGAGCATTGCGGATCGCCTGAAGTGGGTACAAAATAAAAGGTTTTGCGTTAACTGCATCAAGCCCGATCACCGTACCAAGGAATGCACATCCAGGGGGTGCATTAAATGTTCATCCAAACACAATTCGCTGCTGCATCTTGGAAAACAACAAAACTCCGGCAATCAGCCTTCACAATCTGGAAGTGAATCATTACCGTCAACATCAGTGGCATCAGCGAACGCTCGCCCGGCAAACATTCTATTCGCAACAGCAGTAATCGAAATAACAGCCAACAATGGGCGATCTGGCAAATTCAGAGCACTTTTAGACTCAGGTTCCCAAATCAATATAGTCACTGAAAGACTCAGTAAAAGCCTATCTATTCGACCAGAACGAGCAACACTAGGCATTCAAGGCATTGCTGGAAGATCCAGACAAGCCACACAGCGGGTAAACGTAAAATTTGAGTCAATCACAAGACAATTTTCGTCCAGGCTAGAGGCTTATGTTCTCCCAAACATAATACCACCTCAACCAAGTGCATCATTTGACATCTCATCCTGGTCTATTCCCGAAAACATAATGCTGGCAGACCCATCGTTCCACAATTCGGCAAAAATTGATGTCCTGTTTGGGGCAGAGTTTTACTTTGATCTTCTGCTATCAGGAACATTGCAGTTAGGAGACAACTCACCCGTCCTGAGGAACACAAAACTTGGGTGGATCGCCAGTGGAAGGTTAGCCAACGACAGCACAACGGAATAAACATGTGCAGTTTTTAGCGAAGAAGATATAACAACAAACGAACTACTTGAAAGATTTTGGAAAATCGAGGATGTTCCTGCAGAAAGCAATCTCACAGTCGCGGAACAGGCATGTGAAACTCACTTCAATCAAACAACCACCAGAGATCTCAATGGACGATTTGTTGTTCGTCTACCCTTATTTGAAGACGCCGAAACACTTGGTGAATCAGAAACATCAGCATACTCCAGGTTCCTTGCCTTGGAACGGCGATTCAAACGAGATAACAATCTTGAAAAACAATACAAGGACTTCATGCAGTCATATGAAGATCTTGGCCACATGACTCAAATTGACCCAAAGAAACTGCCAGGCCCTAGGTACTACATTCCTCATCATTGCGTTTTACGTCCAGAAAGCAGCACAACTAAACTTCGAGTCGTCTTTGATGCTTCAGCAAAAACGTCAACAAATCGGTCACTAAACGACATCTTACTGACAGGTCCAACAGTGCAAGGCGACATAGTTGGAATGCTTCTACGTTTCCGATTACCCAGATTTGTCTTCACCACCGACATCGAAAAAATGTATCGTCAGATTCTCGTGGACGAAAGAGACAGGAACCTTCAACTCATTTTATGGAGAGATAATCCTGGACAGCCTATACGACATTTTCAACTAAACACCGTTACATATGGAACATCATCAGCTCCATATCTGGCAACAAAGTGCCTACAAAGGCTAGCGACCATCCGGATGGACAAATATCCGCTTGGTGCAATGATCCTGAGCCGAGACTTTTACGTCGATGACGGGATGAGCGGCTCAGATAGTCTGGTAACAGCTAAGGAGATGCAATTTCAACTCACCTCCTTGCTCAAGGAAGCCGGCTTTAAGTTGCGGAAGTGGTGTGCAAACCATCACCAACTCCTTCAAGGCATACCTCAAGAAGATCAAGAAGTCAACCTTGATTTTGAAGACGCGTCAGTCAAAGCATTGGGATTAACATGGAGCCCAACTTCGGATCAATTTTGTCTTAAGGCAAATCTTCAGCCGGTCTCAGTCATAACCAAACGATCTGTAACATCAGATGTGGCACGAATATACGATCCGTTGGGCATTGCAGGCCCAGTCGTAGTGTCAGCCAAAATATTTATTCAGCAACTATGGGAAGATCAAATATCATGGGACGATGAACTCCCCGCAGCTCTCACAAAAAAATGGCATGAGTTCCGGAAGGCACTGAACACATTAAACAACACTCGCATCCCTCGCCATATTTTCGACGGTCAAAAGGCTTTACACATCCAAATGCACGTGTTTGTACACGCATCAGAAAAAGCGTATGGAGCAGCAGTCTACATACGATCCAAACTTCAAAATGGCGATTATCCTTCCATTTTGAAGTTTGGATCCGGCTGTTGTGCGCTAAGTCTAGAATTGCGCCTCTACAAAGGGTATCGCTACCAAGGCTAGAACTTTGTGCAGCACTCCTAGGGGCAGAATTGGCGAACAAGGTAAAAAGGGAGCTACAGCACGAGGACAAACAGCTCTTCTTCTGGTCCGACTCAGAAATCGTCTTGCATTGGATAAATTCGGCCTCGTCATCGCTCAAAACCTTCGTGGCTAACCGAATCAGCAAAATACAAAACCTTACCATCAATAGTCAATGGCGACACGTCAGCTCCAAGGACAATCCTGCAGACTTAATCTCTAGAGGTTTAAACCCAGAACAATTATCCGAGTGCAACATGTGGTTTTACGGACCCCTTTTCTTACACGGAAATGAAGATCTATGGCCTAAAGAATTCGCGAAAGAATTGCATCCCACTGACTTAGAATTCAAACGAAAACCGGTCCTTGTCACGGCAGCCGCCCAAATGGGATTAGAGGAAATCATATATAAAATCAATCACCGCAACTCTTTTGAGTGTCTTCAACGAGTGGTGGCTTATATGCTGCGATTCATCAAAAACACTAGGGCATCATCAGCAGACAGATCAGCAACCAAGCTCTTAAGCCCAACTGAGTTAACATCAGCCTTGCATCTGATAGTCAAAACCATACAAGCAGCTGACTTTAAAGACGACATCAACAAGTTGAAGACAACCAAGGAACTCAGTAAATCCAGCCCAATAAGCAGCTTATCCCCCTTCCTTGACGAATCAGATATTCTTCGAGTTGGCGGGAGACTAGAGGCGTCAAAACTATCATACGAGGAGAAACATCAAATAATATTGCCTTATAATGACCCAATCGTCAAACTAATACTCGTGATGCTGCACAATGAAAACCATCACTGCGGCCCACAAACATTGCTAAACACAACACGGGAAAGAGGATTCTGGATTGTAAAGGGCAAAACAATGGCAAGGCATACAGTACACAATTGTATTCGTTGTACAAGAGCCAAACCAAAGATGTATCAACAAATAATGGGAGATATACCGGAAGACAGAATTACGCCATGTCGACCCTTCTTAAAAACTGGGGTAGATTATTGCGGTCCATTCTGGGTACACTACAAGCTAAGGGGAAAGCGTCCGCATAAGGTGTATATCGCAGTCTTCTGCTGTTTTGCCACAAAGGCAATCCATATGGAAGTGGTAACAGACCTGACCACAGATGCTTTTATTGGGGCATTAAAAAGATTTATCTCGCGCCGCGGGCGATGTCAAACAATATATTCAGACAACGGCACAAACTTTGTTGGGGCTAGAAATCAACTGAAGGAACTGGAGACATCAATATTCGGGAAGGAGTCACAGGAGACAATTGGAAGAGCATGCAGCAAGCAAATGATCGAATTTAAATTCATCCCCCCCAGAGCCCCCCATTTCGGAGGCCTTTGGGAAGCGGCGGTAAAATCAGCTAAACATCTTCTTCTGCGTTCGGTTTCCACCGCCTCCCTTACTCACGAAGAACTGGAAACGGTAGTCATCGAAGTTGAAGCAATTTTAAATTCAAGACCGCTAACCCCCATATCATCAAACCCTAACGATCTAACCGCACTGACACCAGGCCATTTTCTGATCGGGGAACCCCTAACCACACAAATTGACGCGAGAACAAACCACCCATCAACATCATTGTCTAAAAGGTGGAAACTTGTGTCAGAATTAAGACACAGTTTTTGGAATAGGTGGTCCAACGAATACCTATCGCAACTACAACAGAGACACAAATGGAGGGCGGCCTCAGCGAATATAAAACCCGACCAACTTGTCATTATCAAAGAGGACAACGTACCGGTCATGCAATGGCCACTTGGCCGTATTACAAAAACCTACAAGGACAAGATGGCAACGTGCGCGTAGTCGATGTCAAAACTTCATCAGGCATAATCAAGCGGCCAATTCATCTCTTAGCGCCATTAATCAATGATGAACCCGAAGAGAAGGAGGAACACAAGGGCATAAAACGACCAAACGAACAGGAGCCAAACACAACAAAGCGATCGAGGGCAAATAACTTTAATTTGTTGTGCACAACACTACTGGCTCTACTGATACTACCGGTTGTATTATGCAAGCCCATGGGACTCCAGCCGTTTGATACAAATCCCGACTATATTTCGAAGGAATTGGTACAGCGCGTATAGCCACAGCAGAATGGAAACTCATGGTCTACTACAACCTCACTCCTTTTAGATCAGAAATTGACAACTTCGCTAACGGCATAAAGGTATTCTCCGATATATGCAGAATATCTCCCCAAGAAACGATGTGTAACAACCTTGTATCGCACCTGAAGCAAACTCAAAACGATTTAATCCAAGATAGGGATATCATTATGCCAAGGAGATTTCGCAGAGGTGCTCTAAATATTGTCGGTAATGTTGCAAGATCACTGTTCGGAATGCTAGATGCGGACTATGCAGCCGAAATGGACAAAACGATACAGAAGGCAGAAATGGACAGAACCCACCTCTCATCGCTACTACACAACCAAACCTCAATTATCGACTCGACCTTAAACATAATAAAGGAAGACGAGTTCTCATTAAAAACTAGAATGAATGAAATCCAAGCCACCATATCGACGATACATAACCAAGTAGTGAAAGCCGAAACTCAACTAAGGTTAGCTCACACAGTAGCTCTTCTTGCCAACGAATTAACGCTAGCAGCAACCAGATTACGCCAAGTCGAAACGGAAATCGTTAATGTTCTTACAGACTCTCATCATGGTAGGATCAGTCCATCCTTACTAACGCCATATCAACTGCAAAGAGAAATAAACGTGATCAAGGCGCACCTACCGGTATCACGAACTCTTCCTTTCGATAACATCGACCTCATTCAGTTCTACAAGATCATGCGAGCAAGGGCAGCAGTCACCAAGGACAAGGTTATGTTCGAAATAAGGCTCCCTCTAGTTGACCAGCAAACATTTGAGTTGTTGAAAATATTTGGCATACCCGCAAACAAAAATGGCACTCTTGTTGCGATACATCCCCAAACAGAATACCTGGCGATCAATCTTCATCAAGATGAATACATTCCACTATCCTTCGATGACATTCGCAACTGTATTCAACCAAGCAGTGACATTTTCATCTGCGACAACAACCACGCAATATTCTCAAGGGGATCTATGGCGGCTTCGTGCGAAGTGGATCTGTTCAAACACAAATCAACCAACAGGTGCAAACTTAACACTTATACGGAGCCTACCATCTGGCAACAACTGCATCACAAGAATCAATGGATCTATGCTACAATAAAGGAAACCGATGTCAGCACTGTCTGCGGAACAAAGGTCATACAACACACGCTCCGAGGCTCAGGCATCATCAACCTGGAACCAAGTTGCACCCTTAAGACTTCTGAAGTCACTATTCGAGGTCATTATAACACATCAAGTTTCATTCAAGCATCTTACCCTCGCTTCCCGACATTCAATCTGACGACGCGAGAGAGAGATCCCACCTCAATCCTCAACTCGACTAACCAAGTTTTAATAAATCACACCGAGCAGTTAACCGAGCTTCAGAACAAACTACATGATGCTGACATCTCAACCTTAAACACCGCCTACCGCTTCGATAAACATCACCACCTGGCGATAAGTTACACAGCCTTCATCATGTCATCAATTCTGTTGGTCTTCTACCTTGTATGGAGAGTT
Source organism: Trichopoda pennipes (assembly GCA_030448955.1). Taxonomy (NCBI): domain Eukaryota; kingdom Metazoa; phylum Arthropoda; class Insecta; order Diptera; family Tachinidae; genus Trichopoda; species Trichopoda pennipes. Next base: position 3,050,019 of record JASKUP010000042.1, on the reverse strand, counting down.
CTGAAGAAAAAAGGCGAGTTAAGTCAACAACCCACTCCACAACCACGGCAAACCGTTGCGGACAAGTATACTGCCCAGTCAGCAGAAAGCTAGTTTTTCTAGACGAGTTGAACCTACAACGTTCAACGTGGGGGAGAATGTTCAGTAACGCACCTACATTTTTTTTACATACAATTAAACATTAAATTTCCTAAATGCAATGTAAGCAGTAGCTGTCAATAACCGACCAAATTAAATAAAGAATTAAATTTCACCATCAACGCTTGGTTAGGTTGTTGCCTTCTGTTGCATTATAGTTCATTCACACATTAACAGAACAAATAATATTTTTGTAAAATGCATAACTACTAAGTCAGCATAAATAGAATATTTTTTAGTTTATTAAAGTACGTTGGACTTTGCTTTGGCTATTTGTTAAGTCATCACAACAACATAACAGAGGCCGTTAAAGTACAACGTGCGTGTGTTTGTCATAAGAAACAATTAAATTTAGTATTATAATTAATCATCATTTTTTAAGTATAAATAAGTTGAAATTAATAAAACATTATGCTAGAACAAATTTGCGTCTACATCATTCAACAACTGACACACGGTTCAAGTACCCTGTGTTTTCCTTTACAACTGCTTTTTGTTTTGTACTTAAAGCAACATTAGACAAATAAATATTCAAAATTATTCACAGTCTTTGCGGCAACAAGCCATATCGCTATCGATTGGTATCTTTATCCTCTATAGAACGTATATAGCCGTATACGTGCACGCGGAATAGTTTTGGAGTTATTAATGAAAAACAAAAAAAAAGTTGACGGTTTTTAACAATTTTAGAAGTTTGCTGCCTTATAACTTTTTCCATAAAGTCTTTTTAGAAACAAGATAGATCACTATCGATTTGTATTTTTATCCTCTATCGATGGTATATAGTGCTATTTGTGCACGCGGAATGGTTATCCAGTTATTGATGGAAAACTGAAATCATAAATTATCAAAATAACTCTAAATAATTTAAGCTCCAGTGCTTTCGCTTTTTCACTAAAAAAGTGACAACTGAAAAATCTGATTCTACGATCTACAGGCTTTTCAATTCATGTTTTTTATTAAAATACAATTTAAATTCACTATTAAAAATCGAATTTAAAAATGGTAAATTTTTTACACAGTTTGTTTACATATTTCTTCTTGCGCATGGCGTTTGTTTCCATTTTTCTTGGAAATAGTCCGAAAAAGTTTGCCATTTTCTCAGAGTTTTTTATCTTCTCCTGCGTAAATATTACCTCACCATAAACTTGTGTCTACATACAATCATATATACATACTTATATAATCTCCTTCAATTTTATCTTTGTCTTTGTTTACACAAATTTTTGGAGTTCATTGCTTAAAATTTGGAATATGGATTAAATAAAATTAAAAAAAAAATATTAAAAAATAATGAAAAAATAAAATAGAAATACAAAAATACTATTGTAAAACCAATATACATCCTTAAATAAATCAATAAATGAATTACATAAACAATAAACACTGACTTTTAGAAAAAGTCTGTTTTTGTTTACACAAATTTTTTAACAGTCCTAAATTCATCGCTTAAAGTTGTTTCATGTTTTGCTAAAACTTTATTATATGAGTAAATTACCGGAATTCTAAGCAAACTAAAACACAATATAACATACCTAAAATTATTATAAGAAACTGTGTGGTGTATTATTATTCTCAGAGATTATTTAAATCACATCCAGCGGTAAAGTACCATTTCAAATATTTTAGCAATGTCTAACACTAGAAGCAATAGTAAAAAGCTTAGCGGGTGCTAATTCTAAAATTATTAGGATACAAGAAACGATGGAAGATTATTCATCTCAAGATGATATGCAAGCTATGAATGCAGAAGCAGTTCCAATCATAAATAAAATTCAACGAGAACCGGTGTTAGATAGCCATAACTCCTTTACGAGTTCTCCATTCAAAACCATGAACGCAATAGAAAAACGTTTTGAAAAGTTCACTAGGGAAATAGGAGTTATGCTTGAAACTAATTTAACTAAATACAGAACTGAACTTATGACGATAATTAACAGGATCTTTAATGCGACCAAGCAACAAGTGAACGATGTTACATCAAGAGTAAATAAATTGAAAATAACAATTAGCAACTTATAAGATGAAATAAATATGTTAAAAACCAATATTAAACAACAAGAAAATAAAAGCGCAGCATGTAAACTGCGAATTAATGAAATTCCTTACAGGGAAAATGAGAATTTAAATGCAATGTTTGGACAAGTTTGTCATACCATTTGCTTTTGCTTCAGCCTGAAACATATCGGAGAATCGTCTGAAAATAAATTCTTTTCTGCTGCTACTAGATTAAGGAAACAGAAACAACTTCACAGTGCATACAGCATGCGTGGCTTGATATATGTGAAGTTAGAGGCTGGAGGAGATGCAATCAAATTGGATGATATAGGTTACATAAATAATTTATTTCGGAGATCTCAACCTTATCTCGCTGAACCCACAAATGATCAATACGATTATGTTAATATGCAACAGCAGAGTGATTGAAACTTCAATCTACATGTTTACAATTTGATCCTTTAAAAATTGTCCTTTTGTGCTGTTTGACTGCGTATTACGAATTTTATTGATTAGCATAGCTATTTTCTTTAACATATATTTCTCGAAAACATATTATAATGTTATGCGTGTTTTATTCAAATATAACTTTTTGTGCGTTACCTATATTAATATTTTAACAGAAGCTTATGATTCTTGATAGAGTACGGTCCAGGGATGGTCTTGCAAATATGTTATTGCGAATCAGAAACGTGGCTTAAGGATTTGTCATGTAAACGCTCAGAGTCATAGGAGAATATTGACATTATTTGCATTTCGGAGACTTGGTTGAATTCCAACATACCCGATTCTTTAGTGTCCTTGGGTAGATACAATCTCTGTAGAGTTGACAGGGTGGATGGTTATGGCGTTGCAATTTATTTGAGGAAGAATATTGCTTTTAAGGTTGTACAAACATCAAGGGAGAACTTTGACATTGAGGATAAAGGAGAGTATGCATCAGGGGGATTTTGCATATAGTAGACGGAAAAGGTTTAGGACAGATGAATTGAAAGATAATTAGCGCAATGCCAGGAAAAGAGTTGATAGATTAATTAGGAAAGCAAAGGCTGATTGCAGAAGAAGATGGCAGACAATTCGGGAAATGGGTATTGCTAAAACGGGAACATGTGTAACCAGCGCAATTAATGTTCTGAACGAAAATTTTTTGGATATTCCATTGGTGAATGCTGATCTACGATATTATGGCAATCGGATCAATAATCATTCTTTTTTTTTTCTTTCTCCTTTGAGGTTATTGACTAAGTCTAATTGACTAATTGATTAAGTCTAATTCTGTAGGTTCTAATGGCATGAATCCAAATTTTTTAAAGATTCTTCTACCCCTTCTATTGCCCTTTATTCATTTTCAATGGAATACTGGCTTACAGCTACTTTCCCACTAATTGGAAAGTTACTAGGATTATTCCGATACCAAAGTCAGGTTCTGAATATGGCAATTGTTCTGCCACACTGCCATTTCTTTCTAAAGTCTTTGAGAGAATTATGCATAACCAAATTACTCGGTTTCTCGATAGGAATAATTTGATAACAAATAGGCAGTCTGGTTTTTGAAGGAATAACGGGTGTGTTTGTGCATTGTTGGATGTCTCTGAGGATATCCGAATGGAAATTGATAAGAGTAATATGGCGTTTTTGGTTCTTTTAGATCACTTTAAAGCTTTTGACACCGTCGAGCATAACCTTCTCTGCTACAAACTCCATAACTTCTTCCACTTCTCATCCTCCACTATTAGGTTTTTTTTTGTTAAAAGAGAAGTAGTACTTCAGGCAACAATGCCTATTTAGTCAAGTACCGTGCTACATTATTTAGGAAAGGGATAGAGAAGAGATGAAACAGGTAGTGAAAGTAGAAGCTAATATCAACTTATCTATCTAACAGATTCCAATATACGCAAATACTTGATAAAAAATCAAGCCCTAAAAGCCTTTGTTCATGTTGTAATATTGATATGGTAGAGCAATGAATAACTTCGCTGAATCGACAATTACATGCTATTAATACATGGGCTTCTGATTGACTATAAATCCCTTCAAGTCTAGATGCGTCGTTATGCAGAAAAGACTTTCACGATTCATAATTAGACCTGATGTTTATATAGACAATCAGAGAATTGAGATAGTTCCATACGCTAAGAATCTGGGTGTTTTCTTTAATAGTACTCTCACTTGGTCTGATCATATTAATTACGTATGTGGTCGTTCAACGTCCATGCTGAGGACAATATGGTCAACACGAAATTACATCCCGTTGAGAATTAAAATACTGATTGCAAAAACGTATTTGATACCTGTATTGTTATACGGATGTGAACTTTTTGCTAACTGCGACTCAGTCAGCAAAAGGAGGCTAATAGTCACCTTTAACAACGTTGTTCGATATGTGTATTGTTTGGACAGACGTTCTAGAGTTTCAATGTTTTTGAAAGAATTGTATGGCGTCTCCTTTTGCAATTTGCTTAATTTTAGGGTATTAGTTTTTTTGCATAAAATAATATACAGACACCAGCCGGATTATCTTTATGGAAGATTAGCTTTTGCAAATGGTTGTAGAGGTGGAAGAATAAGGACACTTGGGTAGAGGAGCTAAGTGTCAAAATGGCATTTCTATATATTTGCAATATCTCTATGGAATTCGATCCCTCATAGATTACAAATATTAGGTAACTCACAAAAATTTTAAAATGATATTTTGAATTTTTCTCGGCTTTGATAGTATTTATTGTTTTGCTTATGTAAAATTATCTAGTGTTATTCGAATTGAATTATTATGTTTTACTTTATCTTCAAATTATCTTAACTTGTTTCATCATTATACTTATTTTTAAAATATTTGGGAGCTTTCGCTTACATAATTTTCTTTTTAATTAATTAAATTCCTTATTATAATGACAATTATTTATTTTGTGCATAATAGTTCTCTATTTTAATGTAATAGTATTTCATGGATAAGTTGAATATTTGATTTATTTGTTCGATTTTAATATATTTTATTTTAACTAATGTGTAATTTTGTAATTCATTCAGTTCCACACTGAAAAATAAGACTAAAGGTCTTGTGTGTGGGATGATACTAATAAATAAATAAATAAAAAGAAATAAAGTATACAATAAAGATGTACAAATGTTTTATATTGAATAGCATGTTATATTTAAGTCTTTATTATTATTTGTATACTAAAATTTCTTTTTAATAAACATTTTTAAAAATTTAGGGAATAACAAAGTATAACTGTCAATTGAGCCGTTTATACTGAAAGTGGCATAAGTCATAACTGAACAGTTTCTTTTCATTTTTAATAAATTTGAAATTAATAGAACTATTAAGATTTGTTTGAGAGGAGTGTTCATAATTAACGGTATACCAAAAATGTTTATTTTGAAAGTGGCGTAAGTCGCTGTTCTCAGGAAATTAATTACGGAGCTTAGTGTAAAAGAAATGGAAACATTGGTACGACATTACCAATTACCAAACATTATCGTGTTGTATAAAATATTTAAGAATGTCACAACTCCAAACTGCATATAGTGACTTATGTAAAGGACAAAATAGTAACATAATACTGGCATTAACTTTGATGAAAATTGTTCAGTCTTCAAAAATCAGTATCTTAATTCTTGATCACAAATTTTTAATTTCGGGTCATTTATACTTATAAGATGATAGTCACTTTGGTGTGATAGAAAAGGCCTTGAAAAAAACAAATGTACACACAGTACAGAACATGGAAAAAAAAGATTTTATTTCAACATAATCATTAGAAAAATTCGTTCGGACCAAAACTAAGTGAATTTGACAAAAAATCAATGGATTCAATTTTATCACGATAATCCCTATAAAAAGTTTTATAAACTAACTTAAGATATAAAAGATGACAAAAACAAAGTGACTGATGCCGCTTTTAAAATAAACGGCGCAATTTATTGTAAACACAAGCTGTGTTCCCGTACTTTTTGGGTAAAGTTTGGGCAAATGAGAGTAATGAAAAAATACTCTCAATTAGAGACTAAAACGTTTAAAAGTACGGGAACACTACAAACAAAATTTGTAGCCCGAAATAATATGTCAAAATTGTTTACTTGTTTTATGTCTATGGAAATATGTACATATGTACTTATCTATGCATATATATGTACATATATATCACATTATTATATATATAAGTGCATACATACATAAATAAAAAATTTAGGCATTTACTTAAATTTTTCAACATTCTTCAATAAAAAGTTTTATTTCAACTCTAAAGAAAACTTGTTTGCTGACAATTTTTATTGTTTATTTTATGCAACAGCTGATTGATTTACAATCTTACCAAATCAGCCCAAAGAAAAAGTGCGGGCTGTTTTGGGCAGAAAGAAGAAGAATATTATTCTCTCAAATTCTCTCTCACTTGCCCAAACCTTGTGTACGGAAACGCTTTTGGGTAAATTTGGGAACCCGCGGGCTCCCAAAGTAGAGTACGGGAACAAACATACAATTTGTTTTGTTTTTAAAGTTTTAATAATAAAATAGAACTTTCAATTTATTGTAGGTTTAAAGTAGGTTTTTCCTACTTTAAAGTTAACAAAGGTATTTTAAGGTAAAAACGTTTTTTGAATACAACTTTAGAAAATTGTGCTTAACAAAGGCAGTTAAAACTAATTTAAGTTTTTATGCATACGGCTGTTAACATTTTCTATTAACCCTTTTATTGAAGAGAGCTGATATAGAGTGGCATCATAAAAAACAATGTGAAAAAGCAAGCAGCTATACATACAATACGTACCTCACTCCTAAACAAAAATATATTTGACAGCCACAAAATAAATGAAAAATATTTTTTGGTAAACTTTAAAAATTTGTAAAACTTAATTTAAAACTTTATTAACTATTTAATGGGTAAGTAAATTATTGAATTAATTGAAGGCAAACTGTGAGCATCGGCTGCAGGGAAATAAGCAGAACTGAAAACAAATTAGCAAGTATTAGCTGCAATTAAAATGTTCATTACTTTGTTATTAATAACATTTGCTTTTTGTTTACAGGCACTTACCTACATAGGTGTAGAAATTATTTGTGTAACTGGTGGAATGATCAAAATTGTACTCTGAATGGTTAATGTTCCTAAAAATAGAAAGTGAATTACATTCCTATAAAAACAAATTCTTGTTTTGTTCTCAGGTTTTAGGATAACTAAAAATACATATATTTTGTTTGTAAATGGCAAACGACAAGTTTAGAAGTTTTGGCTGGAAATAATATATCCAGCGCTCACATATCAAAGAATAGCTCTTTTAAGAGCTATAAAAACTTTTAAAAAGAGATAAATTAAAAGGCTATAAAATAACTAAAATTGAGATAAATTGAAAATTCCCACATTTTTGTTTGGTTGGTGGAAAATTGGCAAAAGCGAATTCAGAGTTCTTAGCATTGTCTAAAAATAAAAGTAAGTTACTTTTTATTGATGCAATGCCGAAAATCAGCAGAATTTCACACCAATTGGTAAGTATTATCTGAAAAAAAATATGCATTACCTTCTTACTCACAGGAACTTTATGAAGCTTAAATATTAAAATATTCCAGCAACTCTTAATGCAGAGGCAGAAAATTATATATGAAAAATCTGCAATCAAGATAACAAGGAATATGTTTTTTTTATATTTTAACTCCTTTTTTTAGATATTCTGCAGCTCTTAAAAGAGCTTTTGTAAATTTTAATGTTTATCCTTTTACTTCACAAAAAGATGATTTTTTTCAACCTTGTCTAGTCTAGATCCATTATATTTTGCTATGAACAACATCACTCCTTGTAGGATGTGCCTCTTCACCACGCATGACGGTCTTGAATAAAGAGAAACTAACCGTGCATAGGCTAGCTACACTTACCTCTGAACTGTACAAATGTTAATACTTTTAAAATTATTCGATATCATTCTACCAAACAAGCAAACTTTAATTTTTCAAATCAATGTTTTCTACTTTTTATTTCTAATTATTAATTACATAAATAAATAAGATAACTTAGTTGTAAATTTTATAAAACTATTTTTATTCATTGAAGGAACAAAAAGTCTTAAATTTATAATTAAAAATAAAGCCGGTATAGCGACATTTCTTTAATATTTAAAAATTGTTTATGACGTGGAACGATTACCTGCTGCCGCTGTTGAATTACCTTGTATTTGTTGCTGAGTTTGTTTGCTACTTTTGTATGCAATTTAAAAAGTTCTTGACTTGCATATCAGACTCTATAGTCCCAATTTACATTGGACGATTTTTGTCGCTGCAATTCTTAGTTTGTTGTTGTAAATAATGTGTGTAAAGAGAATAGGGGAAGAGAGGAACATACTTCGGGCGAAATTCTTGACGTCACTCTTACAATGTAAATTCGGTCTTAGTTGCAACCATTGTTGAGTTTGTTTTGCAAAATAAGTAGCTCCTACATGGAACTGTTTCGCTTCCGCATCTAAACTCTTCGGATTTATGTATGCCTGCGCCACACTAGAAACGATATTGGTATATTAAGAATCAGAAAATTTTATATAAAAGTAGTACCACAAAATTTAAATGGTCCACTAAAGCTTTAGTTATCTTATTAGATGCTTCTTTGCGTTTGGAAAATAAAAGATGAGCCAACAAAAATTATTGCACAAACAAATATATTGTTACGTTTATACCTTTTATAAACGTTTTGTTGTGAGTTCTTTATTGCAGAATAAATAACACCAGTTTTTAGAGTTTTTAAATTAGTAACAATTTTATTTACTTTAGCTACACAAAGTTGACTCTACCAAACAATTTACTTAAGATGCACGTCTTTGCTTGCGATGTTTATTTTTACACTGACTCTATCCACTCAGTCGATGCCCTTTTATATTTGTCCATTAAAAGTCTAGAAAATTTAGGAATCTTCTTTATGTTGTTTATTCAATATATAGGCGACTGTATGTCCGTGTGTATTTTTGTTTTTGCTTTTATACTGATAAAATTTCTTCTTGGAATTTATTTTAAGATATTGGTTGTTATCTCGTGTAGAAAAGGTTTCTTAGAAAACTACGCAAATGGTAAATAGCATGCACTGTTGTTGTTTGCGTTTATAAAATTTCTACGCAGTTTGTAACTAGAAATTTTGTTGTAGTAGTAGTTCGCTTTATTGCTTAATTATTTTATTTTAAAACTTAAGTAAGACACATCCGTAACACTGCTGCCCACTTAAGCCTGTTCGGGATGACATATTCCCTCGCCCATACTTAGTCAGCCGCTTCAAGTGGACCACCTACACCTTAGACCTCGGATTTTTATATTGCTGTATCCGATGAACCACGTCATTCAATTTTTTGCTCACCGTATATTGTCCTTCCCAGTGGGTTTGCAATTTGGAAGCTAGTCCATTTTTTCGTTCTAGGTTATATAGTAGAACCAGTTGTCCTTCTGTAAATTTTTCCGTATTTGCCGCTTGATTATCCCTGACTTTCATATTGTCAATGGACTTTTTAATACGATTGCGGACAAAATCATGAAGCTCGTGTAGATCTTCTTGTATCTAATGTACAATTAAACACTTTTATTTTATTTATTTTGTATCGGCCACAATGCGACCGATCAGTTTATTGGTTTTATTAACAATGATTATTATATTCTTACTTCTATATTATAATAGCTAATCAAATAACTTATATCAAATAACTAATACATACAATCATATTTTACCTGTTGGAATATGCAGCGTTTGCACTTTGTCCGGATTGTGTGCGGTGGGAATATACAACGTTTGCATATTCCCAAGTATGAAATAATTTCAATACGTATAAACGCAGCACAATCAAATGTGGGGTGTCCGAAGTCATGTAGAAAACATGGCATACGCGACACAATCACACACGCTACAAAGTACACACACTACACCTCCTTTTTCCAGAAAGAATAATCAATATAATTTGATTATTCTTGTTTTCCCAAAACAATATAATAGAAATAAAATTGAAGTTGATATCTCCTCCCTTTTCGGAAAGAGTAATCAACATATTAAAAAGTCTACTAAATTTAAAAAGTAAACAAATATAGAAAACATTTAAGTTTTTAACATTATAAAAACCAATTTTCAAATGAATTATATAAAATTATAAATTATTTTGTTGTTTTTATAAATTGATGTGAATTTTGTTAATTTAGATACTCATATTAATATTATTTTATAAGTATTATAAAATTTATATATAAAATTGTTTTGTATTTCTTATTTATTTAAAAAATATGTTTCTATTTTTAATTCAATTATTTGTGACTAAATTAAAAAATAAAAGTTAAACAGAAATAAAAAATTAACATTAAAAAATTATCCAGTAAGAAAAAAGAAAACATATCAGTTAAATAGAAATAAAAAATTGTTCTGGGAACAAAATTATTGTAAAGTAAAACGAATATGTATAAAAAATAATCAAAATTGAAGGCCAAATGCCATGATTAAAAGGAATCAAATGGAATCCAGAGTTTGCTAATGCTTCCGCAAATGCATTAGAAGCGAGGTGAAATGAACTCAATTGTGGAATGTCCTTTTCCTGTTTTTATGAACGACAAATGGTTTCCCATCGTCGTTTCGAAGTTCCACATTATTATTATCAGGTAGTCCTGTAACGGTATAGGGACCTTTATAAACAGGATCTAATTTACCACCAGCTTCATTTTTCAGTAACACTAAATCATCAAGTGATAGTGTCACTGGGTTAGCCTGTTCTTCAGAAAGATAATGCCGTTTTAATTTAGCATTATCTATTAGGCCAGCCGCTCTGCGATGCGCAACCTGAAGTCTAAATTTCACTTCCTTCTCGTATGAATCTATGTTATACAAGGGAGCTACGTTGTCCTCATGAATAAAGTCAAGTTTGGGTGGTATTTTCCCGAAAATTAGTTCAAAGGGACAGTATTCATGGGCTGTTGATGGAGTCGTATTATAGCAGAATACAAAAAACTTCAACCATACATCCCAATCCGATTTGTCTTCGGATATATAGGATCTTAGGTATTTGTTGAAGGTTCTATGCGAACGCTCCACGGTACCCAGGGTTTCAAGGTGATACGGAGTGGAGTTAATTTTCTCCACTCCCATGAGACTGTAGAGCTCCTGTAGGATTTGATTCATATACTCGGTGCCCATATCGGTAACAATCTTCTTCATGGGGCCATAAGTTAGTATAAAGCCCTCCATGATTGCCCGAGCAACGCTCCTTGCCGATTTATCACCGACTGGTACCGCCACTAAGTATTTAGTAAGGTCGCACATTATAGTAACTGTTAGCAATATATTTATATAATGAAAGAACTCCTTCTTAACTCTGTTTTATATACAAATATGTTTATGTTTAAAATAAGTATCTTACTTTATAACACAACTATTATGTATATCTCCATTTTGGTTTTTATGTATACGTTTTTCACTTTTAATAAATTCGTCTTCATAATTGGTTATGGGCCCAGAGTCTCGCGTTTTATTTTTTTTTTAAATATAATTTAATACAAAATTGAAGATATCGTTGAACATGAATACAACTTATGCACAATTTCCTAAACTGTCCAATAATAATTACCATGTTTGGAAATTTAACATGGAATTGCTATTGTTGGAGAGGGAGCTGTGGGATGTTGTTGTTGGAGCTGTTCCTGAGGTGCAGGATGATAAGTGGCTGATACGTGATAGAAAGGCAAGAGCTGCTATAGGACTAGCTGTGGAGGAATCACAAAAAGTTCTAATTAAGCAGCTGAAAACTGCAAAACAGTTTTGGGAGACCTTGAGAAAACATCATGAGAAGTCAAACATTTCCAACAAAGTAAGTCTTCTTAGACAAATTTCGTCAATGCATTTAGTAAATGGAAAATCCATGGAAGACCACATCAATGAGTTTTTAACAATTGTTGATCGATTACGAGACTTAGGTGAAACTGTAGAAGAGCATAAATCCGTTGCATTTTTGTTGGGAACATTGGGGGAGAGCTCTAATTCTTTAATTTCATCATTGGAAATGCGCTCTGAAGCCGAACTTACGCTTGATTTAGTAAGGGAAAAGTTGCTTCAGGAATTTAAAAGGAACTCCGGGTGTGAGCAGGAGGTTGAAGCTGCATTTAAAATACATAAGAAAAAGTTTGTTCCTAAATGTTTTACTTGTAGTAAGCCAGGACATTTCAAAAGAAATTGTCCAAATAATAAGACACAAAAGCAACAAAAGGTAAATGCAAAAATTGTGAAGGATGATAACATGAATATTTGTTTCGGTGTCATGAAGGAAATGGCAAATAGTGACTGGTTTGTTGATTCAGCTGCAACATGTCATATGTGTTGTGAAGAGAAATATTTTATAAAAATTAATAAGCAACAATTTGAAACAGTTTATTTGGCTGATGGCACTGAGCTGAAAGCTAGTGGAACAGGTGATTGTCAACTAATATGTAAAGGTAGAGAAATTTGTGTACGAAATGTTCTGTATGTACCCGAGTTAGATGGTAGTTTGTTATCTGTTCGTAAGTTGACTAGTGATAGTTTCGATGTACATTTTAAGTCTGATACTTGCTCAATTTCTAAAGATGGTAAAATTTGTGCAGAGGCATTTCTTAAAAATCATTTATTTGTATTAAATCATTCATCCTACCGAGCAAATAAATTATCAAATTGCAAAAGTGATTGTATTTATATTTGGCATCGTCGTTTTGGTCACAGAAGTATCAATGCTATAAAATCTTCTGTAACTAAGGAATTAGTCAAAGGTGTAAGCATAAACAAATGTAGCTGCGTTTCAAATTGTGAAGTGTGTTTAAGGGCGAAGCTTACCCGCAATCCATTTCCTAAGGCATCAGAATTAAGAACAAAAGAAGTTTTGGAATTGATACATTGTGATTTATGTGGACCAATGCAAAATATAACTCCTGCTGGTAACCGTTATTTTCTGACATTAATTGATGATTTTAGTCGTTATTGTACTATATTTTTCATTCCATCGAAAGATTTGGCGTTCAATAAAATTAAAGAATTTGTAGAACAAACACAAAACCAATTTAGAAAGCGGATAAAAATTATCAGAACTGATCGTGGTGGTGAGTTTGTAAAAACAAGGATGCAGAATTACTTCAAGGATAAAGGTATTATTCATCAACTTACTTGTCCTTATACACTCGAACAAAATGGGGTTGCGGAAAGGAAGAATCGAAGCTTAATGGAGATGGCCAGGCGTATGTTGTATGATGCAGACATGCAAATTAAGTTTTGGGCTGAGGCGGTTAACAATGCAAACTACATTCAGAATCGTTTCTTGTCATCTGCAGTTAATGTGACACCATTTGAGTTATGGTTTGGTAAGGCTCCGAATTTAAGGCATGTTCGTATTTTTGGTACCGTCGCATATGCTCATGTAAGCAAGCAAAAGCGTAAAAAATTAGATGATGTAGCTGTTAAATGTTATTTAGTTGGTTATGCTGATGAATCAAAAGCTTTTCGATTGTTGAACTGTGATACTAATAAAATTATTATTAGCCGTGACGTGAAGTTTTTAGAGCCAAACGTTATTTTGTCATATGGCGTTGTTATAGAGGATGGTAATGCTGAGAACAAAGTGGTGAATGTTTCTTTTGAAAGTAACAATTTGGATCCCATTTCACAGCAAGTACCAGAGGATCTAGATAAGATTGGTTTGGACGATTTGTATGATTTTGCATCTGCGGAAGAATTTGTATCATCTGACTCTAAAACACAAAACGATTATAATACAATGACTAGAACTTCTTCGAGAGCAAACAAAGGAGTACCTCCCAAAAGTACGGTTATAAAGTTTGTGTTAGTGATGATCCAATAAGCTATAATGAGGCAGCATCAAGACCTGACAATAAAGAATGGTTTAATGCTATGAAAGAAGAGATGAAAGCACTGCAGGATAGTAACACATGGGACTTGGTAAACTACCCCAAAATACCAAATTAGTTAGCTGCAAATGGGTTTTCAAAATAAAAGAAACAGTTGATGGTGCGAAACGGTACAGGGCAAGATTAGTTGCGAGAGGTTTTTCGCAAAAGTATGGCGAAAGCTACGACGAGGTTTTTGCACCAGTTGTAAGGCAGACATCATTTCGAAGTTTATTAGCAATTGCAAGTAACAAGAATATGAAAGTATATCATATTGATATTAAGACGGCGTTTCTTTATGGTGAGTTAGATTCCGAAATATATATGAAACAACCAGAAGGTTTTGTTACGCCTGGAAAGGAAAATCTTGTTTGTAAATTAAATCATAGTTTGTATGGACTCAAGCAGTCAGCTCGGTGTTGGAATCTTCGTATCAATCAAATTTTTATTGATTCGGGATTCAGAAGGGGAGAGGCGGAACCTTGTCTCTATGTTAAGGGAAATGCTGACTTAATATATATTTTAATTTACGTGGATGATATCATAGTAGCTTCAAAATCAGAAGAACAAATCGAAGAAGTCGTAAAAACTCTGAAGACACATTTTAGGATAACGGAGTTAGGTAATTTGAAGCTTTACTTGGGAATTGAAGTAAGTTTCAATACTGGTTTATTTTACTTGTCCCAAGAGAAGTATATTGATAAAATATTAAATGAACTAAACCTTCAAGATGCAAAGTGTTCATCTGTTCCTATGGATCCTGGATATTTCAAGAGAAGTACCGCTAGTTTACTTAAAGACAACAATATGTATCGAAAGGCAATTGGATCACTTCTGTATGTTTCCAATAATACTCGACCCGATATTGCGGTTGCTGTGTCGATATTATCCCAGAAGATAAATAATCCAGATTATAATGATTGGACGGAAGTGAAAAGAATTTTTAAATATCTAAAAGGCACTAAAAATTTAAAATTGTGTGTGGGATCTAAATCTAAATTGAAGCTGAAAGGGTTTGCTGATGCCGACTGGGCAGGTGATATCAATAGCAGAAAATCTACGAGTGGTTATATTTTCAAGCTAGGTGATGCAGTAATCAGCTATGCTAGTAGAAAACAATCACAAGTGACGTTATCATCTACTGAAGCCGAGTTTGTAGCTCTAGCTGAAGCATCTCAAGAACTTTTATGGATTATTCAGCTAATGAAAGAATTAGGAATTGATGTACAGAATTCTACAATTTATGAAGATAATCAAAGCTGTCTAAAAATGCTGCAGGATGGGAAAATATCCCCCAGAAGCAAGCATGTGGATGTAAAATATTATTTTGTGCGTGAATTGTATAAATCTTCGAAAGTTACTTATACCTATTGTCCAACGGATTCCATGCTAGCTGATATTTTAACTAAACCTTTGCAGAGGAATAAAATATCAAAATTTATAAAGTTAATTGGCTTGTGTAATTAAATTAATTTATTATTTCTAGCTTATATAAATTTATTGTATGCAATATTTGAATATATTGAGAAGGGGTGTTAGCAATATATTTATATAATGAAAGAACTCCTTCTTAACTCTGTTTTATATACAAATATGTTTATGTTTAAAATAAGTATCTTACTTTATAACACAACTATTATGTATATCTCCATTTTGGTTTTTATGTATACGTTTTTCACTTTTAATAAATTCGTCTTCATAATAGTAACGGCATATTCGTTTTGAGAGTTGGATCTCGGTAAGGGTCCAATAGTGTCAATAATGACAATCTCAAAAGGTTTCGCTGGGGTTGGAGTCAGTACTAGGGATTCCTTAATCCTCCTTGTGGGCTTATTTGCCTGGCATGCTTTGCACCCTCTAACATATTTTGCAATGTCTCTGGTCATGCCTTTCCAGTAATACAGAAGTCTAATCTTCTTTAACGTGCGAGTTATTCCACAGTGACCTCCACAGATGGGGTCATCATGATATTTACGTATGATAGATAATTTTTCCATACCGTTGGATATTTTACTTATTTGGGGCAGGAGCACTAAAGTCAATTTCTTTAAGAGACCATTACCTTTATTTTTAAAGGTTTCCATATCTATTCCCGGGATGTTAAAAAGACGATCATCTTGTGAAAGTCGTTGGGTTGTAAATCCAATGTTATCGGCTATTTTTCCAAGCCTTGGAAAGAGGCGACCTAAGTCTACTCTTCCATTAATAACCAGATCATCCAACCTATACTCGGAAAGTTTTTTCTTTCCTTTAAGGATAATTAATTTATCCTGAGCAAAATGCATCTTTGGCACTTTGCGGTGCTCTAGGGCGTTAATCGCATCATATATCTTTAGTGCAACCGGTTTCCGCTCTCTACTATTATCATCATCCTTACGCACGTTATGTTTCGCCTGAAGCCTAGTTGTTACCTTCAGTACTTGTTTGACTCCTATACTTTGGATATCTGAGAATTCTATGCGCGACAGCGCGTCCGCAGCATGATTATCTTCACCCCTCAGATATTCCACGACAAAGTCGTATTCTTCCAATTCCAACCTCATTCTCGTCAGTTTAGACGATGGGTTTTTCAAAGAAAATAGGTAAGTTAGTGGCCTATGATCACTTCTAATCACAAACTTTCTTCCGTACACATATGGTCTGAAATATTGAATGGCCCAATGTATTGCAGTCAGTTCCTGCTCTATTGTAGATTTATTGCTCTCGCCCTTTGTGAAAGATTTCGACGCGAAGGCAACGGGTAAATGCATGCCTCCGGTCTCTTGACTCAGAACGGCGCCACAGGCATATATGCTCGCATCTGTAGTTATAAAAAACTTTTTCCCGAAATCCGGATATTGTAGAAGGTGTGGGCTTATGAGTTGGGTTTTAAAATAATTGAATGCATCTTCGCATTCTTGAGTCCATTCAAATGTTGCGTTCTTCCTAGTTAATCTAGTAATATGACGCGAGTGTTCTGCAAAATAGGGAATAAATCTCCTATAATAATTGCAGAAGGCTATAAAGCGTTTAGCTTCATCTCCATTCTTGGGTGTTGGATAATTCTTTATTATCGAGAACTTACTGTCGTCTGGCAAGATACCGTTGTTAGTGCATTTATGACCCAAAACGTTACTTCCTGACGGAAAAATGCACATTTATCTGGGTGTAGTTCAAGGTTGTATTTTCTGCACAGTTCAAATACATCCTTTAAGTTAGTAAGCATGTGTTCAGCAGAACAGCCAATGACAAATAAGTCATCCATATACACAAAGGCTTGGACGGGCGAAAGTCCAGAAAATGCCATGGTCATCATTCTTTGAAATGAGTTCGGTGCAATTTTTATGCCATATGGTAGTCTTTTAAATCGGAAGAAACCGTGATCAGTTGAAAATGAAGTAATATCCCTTGATTTTTCTTCCAACTCTATTTGGTGAAAACCGGATATTAAATCAAGGCAAGAGAAATACTTCGCTCTACCCAACTGGTCTAATATATCGTCTATTCGAGGTAAAGGAAATTTATCAGCTACTAATTTCTTATTAACTCCTCTATAATCAACTACTAGCCTCCGTCGTTTCTGATTAGTGCCCGGTAAGGCTTTCTTGGGCACCAGTAGTAAAGGGCTATTGTAGTCGGAGGTTGATGGTTCTATTATATCATCTATTAGTTTTTGGACCTGTTTGTCCACTTCCTCTTTGTGAGAGTGGGGAATTCTATAATTTCGGATGTAAACTGGTTGTTTATCATTAAGGCGTAGTTTCTGTTTATAGAAATTGTTTGCCGTTATCTTTTCAGACTCTAGTGCAAACACATCTATAAAATTTGAGCATAATGCTCCGAGTTCCTTTCTCATAAAATCCGGAAAGTTCTTTTCTAGCCTTTCCAGTTTTTCTCTAGAGTTCTTCTTATTATGGTTGACGTGAGCAATAAAGTAATCACTTAGTTTCTCAACCCTGATTTTATTATTTGCCAGAATCAAATCTTGGTCTGTTGTGTTTACAATTTAGACCAAGGGTTTTGATTTTCGTGTTATTGTATTGGCAATATATACGCCATTTTGGAGTGTTTGTTGCGGGACGAAGACCTCCTCATCTTCGATATCAAAATTCAGAGGCCTTATGACCTCGGATCTAGCCGGAAGTGAAATTGAACTGAGTTCCGGGCGGTTATATAGAATAATAGTGTAGTCATAGGGCACTTTGTCGGTCAAGGTTAAAGTATCCCCCTCACCGCCAAAGTCCAATATACACTTATAACCTCTTATGAAGTCCATGCCAATAATTTCATCGGCCTGAATTGGGAAGTCTTCCCCCACAACGTGAAATTCATGTTCTATTGAGATGTTTCTTAGAAGAAGGGTAGTTTTTATTTTGCCTATTGTATTTATGAATCCCCTTCCTATCCCGTTTAACTTTAGTTGAATGTTCCTCAGTATAGGAAGGTAAAGAACCTGATTTAGTCTTATAATAGAAATGTCCGCGCCTGTATCTATAAGAAAAGATGATGTATTGTCGTTCATCGTGGAACCACATTTGAAGTAGCTGTATAAATTGAGGTTAATGGAATAAGTTTTTATTGAATATCTTCGGGGCCTTGGCCGTTTTCCGAATTGATTTGTGCATTCATTGTATGCACCCTGGCATTGCCGTGGTTCCTACTACGATAATTATCATTGCGGAAGTTGTTTATACCTCTGCGACTATTGTTCGACCTATTGTCAAAATTGCTGTAGGAACGAGAATTATTATCGTAATTGGAAGTTCCGGGATTTTGGTATCTATTACCGCTATTCCCATGGTATCTTCTAATAGGGTTTCGTCCCTTCGGACCTCGACTTCTCTGTTGGTATGTATGGCCTAGGGATAAAATGGAATTTGGTTGACCGAAAGTGTCCGTGCAACTGCCTATGAATTTGGAGATGACTTCATTGAGATCAGAGAATGATCCTGATTCCATAATCAGTCTGACTCTGTCATTGGAAGCATTTTTAATTATTGCCTTAGTCGCCGACGTAGTAGCGTATTTTGTCGCCACCTGAGGAAGCAATCCGTCATTTATGTAAGACGTTTCTAACTTTTTCGTGAGTTCTTCTATCTCCTTTGCATAATTATTGGCAGTTTTGCCCTGTTGCCTAACATTCATTAGTTTGGCAAGTACAACGTCAACAGATTCTCCCTTAACCGTTGCCTTTAGTTTGGTAACTATTTCGGCAAGTGTTGTTTCATTAGATATTAAATTACGAGCTGAACCTCGCAATTTTGTCTTTATGAGACTCACTGCTGCGGTCTAGTGGGTCTCTTTTATCGTGTCCACCAATTGCAGTGCATCTATGAAACTTTGCAAGTTGTCTGGGGAACCATTAAACTCTGGAATAAGCCGTGAAGCCGTATTAAGGAATTCCACGACTGTTTGTGGCATTTTTCTTACTATTGATATTACGTCAGAATTTTCTTCCAGGGGAGTAAAGGTAATAGGTTCATGAATGGTTAATGGTATGTCTATCTTTATTCCCTTTCGTGACGATACGGATAACAATTTCTCCCGTATATCGTAATAAAAGGAATCTGCAAAGGTTTTGTGAACATGTGTTAATCGATTGTAATTGACATTAAACAATATCCTTAGCTTCTCTAACTTTTCCACCAGAGTATTTATATGTTTGTTTATAGTCTCCTTCTTTGTTTCCCTGTCAGTGTTTACACACTTATAGGATCTAAGGAAGGATTCCTTTATTATCCTAGCCCTATAGAGTATATCCTCCCATTCCATTTGGGATCGAAGATATAGAGGCCTGAAGGTTTTCCATTTCAATTGTCAAATTCTGTATATATTATATATATTACAATTTTTTCTTTTCTCTTTATTATACTTATGTTATAAGTTTATATTACTTTATTTTTTTTTTTTTGTATAAAGTATAAATTTTTTTTTTTTATGTATATTACGTATTACATATTATATGCAATCAAAATTATAAAATAATTTTATAAATTAAATATAAATACTAAAAATTAATTTTTTTTTCTACTCCTAATTGAATCCTAATTTGTTGAATAAGTTCAGTATTCTACTAAGCACTGCTGCCGCTTTATATCCAGCATCAATATGCCGATTTTCATTTAATCAGTATTGTAATGGTATGGCAGGATTGCCATGTAATGTTGGGTGAGCAGGATTTATTCGATGATAGTGTAAATCAAAAAGAATGCCCTATAGCCCATATATTGATCTTTAAACAGCTGTCTGGGGATTCAGCTTAAAAACAGGCGTTTTAGGAACATCCCAATC
Source organism: Trichopoda pennipes (assembly GCA_030448955.1). Classification (NCBI taxonomy): domain Eukaryota; kingdom Metazoa; phylum Arthropoda; class Insecta; order Diptera; family Tachinidae; genus Trichopoda; species Trichopoda pennipes. Next base: position 3,029,747 of record JASKUP010000042.1, on the reverse strand, counting down.
AGAAGATTCAAGATAATTAAAACAAAGGCAGTTGTTGCCGTATTGAGCTTATTAAATTCAATCTTGTTTTATTAATGGCATGCAGCCCTTTTTATATCTAATTTACATTTTTTTACTTAGCCTTTCTAACTTATTGTAACTTATTGCTAATACATATCTGTCTCACTTCAATAACATGCATTATCGATTCATTGGTTCATGTGACGAATCAAATGCATGATAAAATAAAATACTCAAATGAATATGACACCTAAAAGTGTGTCACTCATTTGTGTCATAGATCGATTGCATTTGAGTCGACACATGTTGTACTTTGGTAAGTGGTTGTCTGGTGTGTTTATGTGTTACAGTGCAGTACACATATTGTGGTACAGTACACCCTTACCCTTAAGAGAAAAATTATATGAAAGATAATTTTTCTTAAAAATGCATGTCGTTGTTACAATATTTTTACTTACACATATTTTCTTTAGTAATAATAATATATTAATTATAATGACAATGATAGTAAATTTTATAATAATAATAATAATAATAATAATAATAATATAATAATAATACAATGATAAAAATTAAAAAGTATATCTTACACTAGTTTATATGGTTTTAAATTATTATTATGTATTTCTTTTTCTATTCCATTATAGTCTATTATTGTATTAACATTATTTCTTCTTATAATTCTATATGGTCCTTTGTATGGACTTTGATATTTTTTTCTATTTTCTACTTTAATTAAAACTAAATCTCCTATGTTTAAATTCATTTTATTTGTATATTTATTATTGTTTATTCTTTTAATTTTAGTTTTAATTGTTAGTTCTTTTGCTTTATTTAATGCATATTTTAATTTGACTCGTAATTCTTGTACGTAGTCATCATAATTATAAAATGTTCTTTTATCAGACAAAGTGTCAGATGGCAGGGAAGGTAATTTACCATAAACTAATTCAAAAGGCGAGTAGCCTGTGTCTATATGGGGTGCTGTATTATAAGTGAAAGTAAAATACGGAATCCATTTGTCCCATTCATAATCATTTGCGGTTGTTAACAGGAATTCATTAAGTACTCTATGATTTCTTTCTATTGAACTAAGTGTTTCGTGGTGATAAGGTGTTGAAAATATTTGTTCAATGTTAAGTAGTAAACAAATGTTACGCATTACTTCGTCAGTAAATTCTGTTCCTCTGTCAGACTAAAGTACTTTAAATTGACCATATTTTAGGATAAGTTGTTCAACTAGTGTTCTTGCTGTTGTAATTGCATCTTTTGTTGACATTGGATTGGCGATGACAAATTTTGTCAACTCGCATTGCATAGTTAAGATGTATCGGTACTCATTTGATATTCTAAGTACGGTGTCAATTGAAATCACTTCAAAACTATTGTTTGGTGTGTTTGTCAATGTAAGTGGTTCCTTAATGTGTTTTGTTTGTTTATTGCTGTTGCAAGTGTCGCAATATGATATGAACTTTTTTACCATTTTACTCATGTTTTTCCAAATGTATCTTTTCTTTAGTTTGATTATTGTTTTACGTATTCCTAAGTGGCCTGAGTGTGTGATATTTTGGAATTCGTTTATTAGTTTATATTTTAGGATATCATCTTCAATTTGTGTAGGGGCATTGTATATTAAAATTTTAAGTTGAGGACTTTCATTATTTGTTATTTTTATTCTTGCATATGCTTCTTTGAAATTCTCTTTTGTATATACTTTAAATATTTCATCTCTCGTCGATAGCGCTAATTCTTTAATATTCTCTTTTTTCATTTTAGATATCAGTTTCCTCAGAATCGAATCTAGTTTCGCTGAGTTATCGCTGAATCTTGCATGCATATTATTATTTATATCTTCTGTATGTAACTTTTTCATAATCGAATCTGGTTTCGGAGAATTATCATTACATACTTTATTCTTATTAATCTTATCTCTGGCAAATAACTTCTTCATGGTCGAAACTGGTTTCGATGAATTATCATTATGTCCAATGTGCACAATATTTTCTTCTATAATTATATCTTCTTCTTCTATATTTTCTATTTTATTAAACTGCAGTTTCTTCATATTCTTTATATCATTAATGGAGGTACATTCCCATATGTTAAGTTGATCAGACTTCTGAGAATTGCATTTTTCCACATAGTTCTCTTCTACACGTGTATTATTATCTTCTTTATTTCTTCTATTAACTTCTTCTTTGTTTTTATATGCCTCATTATTATTATTTTCATTATTTCTATTTGCCTCTTTATCCTTATTTTCATTATTTTTATTTTGCATTGCCCTTGTTGTTACTAATATTTTACTTGTCTTTTCATCAATTTGATTTGGTATTATTTGTTTTAGTATATCTGAATTAATTTCTTTTCTGGATAGTGCGTCTGCATTAGTATTCATTTTTCCTTTTTTGTATATGTTTGCAAAAGTTGTTTACCGTTAATTTTTCGTTTTCTAGGTGAAGTATGTTTTGAAATTTTCCAAAAATGTTTATTAATTCTGTTTTTGCATAACCATCATTATTTTCAATTTGTAATTTGGTCATTATTTTATAAAAACGTTCTTCGTTGTTTACGTCATTGTAGTCTAATATTTCATAATTTGTAATTGAATATTTTCTTTAAGGTTACTGTTTCGGTTGTTGTTTTTAAAATTTTAATGTGTCATTCCACTGTTTTGGTGCTATTGAATTACTAAAAATTTTTTGGTTTTAATTCATTATTGAATATGACGCAATCTTCTTAAAGTTGTAGTTTTATTGTATGAATGATTATGATTATATGTGAATTTTTTTTAATTGTTGGAGGAGATTTAAACTAAATATAATTAAAAAACGTATTTGTTAAAATAATATTTAATATAATATTAATAAACTTAATTTCTAAGATTTTTTTTTTGTTATATGTTGATTACATATATATATTGCATTATTTGTATGGTTTTTCGTTAAGATAATAATAGAGTGTATATCAATATATTTTTAAGTGTATATTAAAAATATCTAAGTTACATTATGTGGAAGTGAAAAATGTGTATATTGTTACCATATAATTTTAATAATTTTGTGGGACATTATACATATATTTATATGTATGATATATACATATATATATATTTTTTTTAGTTTTCTTAAATTTACTACGACTCTCCTTTTATTCTTATTCTCCATATTCTTTTTTTTTTTTTAGTACTAAAAAGAGTGGAGTATTGAAGGTTCTATTATGTCGTTGTTAGGCATTTTTTTTTTTTTTGATTTATATGATTTTTATATAAGGATTATATGATTTTATATACTGTTGCGAGTCACCCTCGCATAATTGATTAAGTTTATTTAAGTTTATTATACTAATTACATTATTATTGTTTTCTTTATTATATTAATTATTATTACTAGTCAGCAAGTTTATTTAAGTTTATTGTACTACTTATATTATTGTTTATATTATTTATTATTGGTCAGCAAGTTCATTTAAATATATTGTACTACTTATATTATTATTGTTTATATTATTTATTATTGGTCAGCAAATTTATTTAAGTATATTGTACTACTTATATTATTATTGTTGTTTTCATGTTTATTTTGGTTTATTGAATAGTATAAATAGTAAATAAGTTTTAGATTAAGCGTGATTTGTGAAGTATAACTGACCATAGTACTTCGAACCCACAGCTCAATAGGAACTGTGAGACACTAGGTAGAAGTTAGGTTATAGGTAAATAAAGTAGCGGCCTGCGAATCCTACGGGACCCTCCAGGTTTGTTAGTAATTATAATTGTATAACCTTGCCTTTTATTTCTAACCCTGCGAATCCTACGGGACCCTCCAGGGTTGCTAAATAGAAAGGTAGAATTCACATTTCAACAAGTTGGTATCCCAAAAAGGATACACCAACATTTTTAGCGCAGCCGGTAGGATCGGCAGGATGTTTGTATATTGGTTTGTTATCTAAGAAATACTCCAACATTTTTGGCGCAGCCGGTAGTATCGGTAGGATGTTTGTATATTGGTTTGTTATCTAAGAAATACTCCAACATTTTTGGCGCAACCGGTTAGCGCGTATAAAATTAAATTTACGCGTATAGGATAATAGTTCTAATGCCTGACTGTATTTTTCTTTCGACAAAGTAGGACCGAGTCAATAACGCCTAAATTCTAGCCACCTTTGACTTGCTGGAACTGTCGATTGGGGGAATACCGTCAAGACGGGACTTTCTTAGGGAATACCGCGTATAAAATTAAATTTACGCGTTTAGAATAACAGTTCAAATGTCTGACTGTATTTTTCTTTCGACAAAGTAGGAGCGAGTCAATAACGCCTAAATTCTAGCCACCTTTGACTTGCTGGAACTGTCGATTAGGGAAATACCGTCAAGACGAGACTTTCGTAGGGAATACCGCGTATAAAATTGAATTTACGCGTTTGAGATAACAGTTCTAACGTCTGACTTTATTTTTCTTTCGACAAAGTAGGAGCAAGTCAATAACGCCTAAATTCTAGCCAGCTTTGACTTGCTGGAACTGTCGATTAGGGGAATAACGTCAAGACGGGACTTTCTTGAATACCGCGAGATTAAGTCAACATTTTGGCCCACCTTCAGTTTTTTGCGGAGTATTCTCTTACATGATAGACTAATATATAAACAAGAACTAAAGCATTACATTCATACATACATATGTATGTATGCTTATGCAAGTGTCAGTTTTCATAGTTTTCAAAGTAACATTAACAGGGAAAAATTTTTTTTTTTAAAGTTTATTTAAATAATTGAAGAAGAAGGACGCAGCGATGTCCCTGAAACTTATGGTAAGAGAATATAATTTTTATTTTAATGAAGAATCCTCAGGCTGAAACGGACGAACTTATAGAAAAACTTAGTACATTTAGTAGACAGTTTAGACATTTAAATTCAGACAAAACATTTACAAAACATTCACAAGTCAAGATCACCAACTCCTTCATTAAGTAAAGAGATAAAAGGCGCTGGAGTACCCGCCATAACAGTACCAGATAGTCATCAACAAAATATAGAACTATCGGAAGACAAGGCTCAGCATTGGAATTGTTAAAAGAAGTCAAAACCGTGATTACTAACGCTAGAAAAGCAGGAAGCAGAGGCTACACGGCGGAAACAAAGGCTAAAAGGTTAGGCGATTTGGAACGCGTTGAAGAAAAATTCAGCGAGCTGGAAGGTATCAACGACAATTTAATAGCAGAATTTAACAGCCTGATACCTGTGGCACAGGAAATTTTGGAAAGAACATCACCAACGCCCAGACAAGTCGAAAACACAGAAGCCAGAATGCCGGCCTTATCAGAAATTACGAAGATTGTAAACAACACGGTGCCCACATTCTTTGGCACCGAAGGACCGGATTTATCCTCTGAAGTTTGTAGATTCATGCAAGGATGTAGGATGGTGGAAAGCGAACTACTGGTGCAGCCAAACGCTGACCTAGTGCAAAAGGTCATAGAATGTTTGAAATTACGTCTGTTGGGATCGGCATACTCCAGAATAGCAGAGCTCAAGTTCGAGTCGGTAGATGCTTTATGTAACCATATAAAGAAGCTCTATTTGAGGAAAAAAAAAATTAGACCAGATCAGAGAGCAGATACTAAACTGTAGACAAAGTGTAAAAGAATCCGCAAGCAAGTTCGGCAACCGCCTGCAAATCTTATTGAACGAAGCGATAAACGCAGCTGAAAGTGAGTGGCCGGAGGTAAACAGCAGAAATACTATAGTAAAGGATTTCAAACGAGTAGCCGTAAGATCTTTCATTAAAGGGCTAAGAGACCAAGCCCTCAAATCAAGATTTATTGACAGACAAATGGAAGAACTGGAATCCCTATTAGAGGTAGTTGAAAATGCGGAAGATTTTTTTGGGGAACCTCTATACAATCTCAATACAATAACAATGGACGTTCTATGTGGTTTCTGTAACATACAGGGCCACGAATGGAATAGTTGTAAGAAAAGATTGAACACCCCATACTGTGTTCAATGCGGGATATATGGGCATGAGGTCGGCCCACTATGCAAAAATAGCCCAAGCAAGCAAGAAACTTGTGGGTACTGTAAAAACAAGGGACACAACTTCGACAGCTGTCGGAAACGACTAAGTTCATTGTACTGTGGAATATGCAGGATAAGAGGGCATAAGGAGAATTCATTCTGTCAACAACAAAGAATTAGAGCCACTCAAAGCCAAGGGAATATCAGACCACTGGTAAACAATCTGAGGACACCAGATAGAAGTTACGGAAATAGCAATAACACAGAGGGTAGACGTAACGGAAATAATGGGACAACCACCAGAAACGTCACACCTCCACTCTGCTTTAAGTATAACCAGCTAGGACATTTTGCACGAGACTGCCAGAATAATCAGACCCACCCAAGGAAGACAGAAAACTGCATCAACGGGCATACAAAGAATAATATCTAGAATACGGGGAGGTATCATGGAAATAGCAACAGCAGCAGAATGCAAGGAAATAATCAGGGAAACGAAATACGGCCCAGTTACAGCCAATAACTGGGGAACCACAAATGGGAGAAGGACTAACTTGGCACAAACAATTTAAAAGCACGGAATATAGTAAACAACTGGGAAAGGGAAACACAAAGGAGTTTAATAAGAAAGAAACAGAGGCCACATACATAAGGAAAAAGAAAGAACAATTAAATACTGAGCGGAATAAAATCAATATGGTAAATGAAAAAGACTCAGTAGAAGAGTCAGAAGCTGAAGAAGCAACAGAAATAGTACACAAAGCGGTGGTGCACACAAGAAAGCAGGAAAATTTATATAAAAATCAGGAATCAAAAGACGCAGAGGATAATCAAAAATTAAAGGTTAATAAAGAGCAACAAGATATGATGTGCAGTGACATTGACAATAGAGTCAAGAAGTACCCAGGCAACGTGGATACAATTTTCACCAGAACGCTTTTTAAAAGAGTCAAGGAGGGAAAACCAAACGCGTTCGCAGAGACTGGAGCAGACTCTATACTAGAAGCAGAACAAGTCGTGAGTGCTCTTGAAAAAGGAAAAGCTCAGAAAGAAAATTCTCTTGAACCTTACCGAGCATTTCATAGGCAAAATGTATCGGTAAACATGGATGATCCAGGGTTCAAGTCACAAGGACTTGAGAAAAAATGGTCACAAAAAAGTTGGGAGGAAACCCCCCATCAGAATCCTAGTAATAAGTCTCATATGAAAGACAATACGGATTTTGGTGTAGTCCTGGGAACCATACCACTAAAAGTCAGCACCAGTAGCGGAGATAACCGATCATCAGATAGGTTGGACGCAGTGTTCATCACGCTTAATTGCCACGAGGCTAAGACAGGTAAGCTAATCCTGCTCGTGGATACTGGGGCAGATTCCAGTATATTGAAGAAACAAGCAATGAATTCATCTTCGACCAAGAGTACGGGGGAAAGAGGAAAATTATCAGGCGCTTTGGAGGCTGTGCAGCAACATTAGGCACAGTAACAGTAAATATGGGAGAAAATTTTTTACCATGGACTTTTCATGTGGTAGGCGAAGGTAGCAGCCTACCCGCGGACGGAATTCTGGGAAGAAACAACATTTGGGGCAAAAGCATAATAAACTCCAATACACAAACCCTGAAAATTCTAGAAAACAGGCAAGTAGTAAAAACGTTCCCATTACACGCTGAGGGAGCGAGCGTAGAGGCAACAAACCGCAAAAATTACTTGATAAAAAAGAGAGCAATCACGATGACGCCAATATTTTTAAAAACGAGGGAAAACACAGTAGTGGTACACAAACAACAGCTGTACCCAGGTGTTTATATTGGGAATACTATAGTGGACACTCATAACGTAAGTGCGGTAGTACCCATATTAAACATAACCGAAGAGGATGTATCGATGGAAACAGACCTCAAGGTACAATTTTCAAGACTAGATGGCTATAAAAAAATTAAGAATACAGAAATAAAGGAAAACCCTGCTTCAAATAAAGAAGAACGAATAAGGGAACTAAAGGAAATAATAATGAGAGGAAAAAATTGGAATGAAGAAGAACGGGCCTCATTGAGCAGAATGTGCGAACAATACCAGGATGTATTCATGCCACTAACTGACAAGCTACCTTATACAAAACTAATAAAACATAAAATACCAACAAAGTATGACCAGCCACCTATTAATCAAAAACAGTACAGATTGCCACATGTACATAGGGACGAAATTAACAAGCAAGTATCGGAATTATTAAAAGAGGGCGTTATTAGCCCCAGCATATCGCCGTGGAATTCACCACTACTGTTGGTACCCAAAAAATCACAAGACGGCCAGAAAAAGTTTAGAATGGTAGTGGATTTCCGAAAACTGAACGAAGCTACAATCAAGCAAGTTTTCCCTATTCCAAGGATTGACGAAATTCTGGATTTGGCTAGTGGATATCATCAGGTGCTACTGGATGAGAAGGATAAAGAAAAAACGGCATTTAGCACTGACAAGGGTCATTTCGAATTTAACAGTATGCCGTTCGGGCTGACGGGAGCTCCAGCAACTTTCCAGAGGGTAATGAACTCAATATTATCGGGTCTTCAGGGTTTGGACTGTTTTGTCTATCTCGATGACATTGTCATCTATGGAAGAACTGTGGCGGACCATGAAAAAAAATCGTCAATGTCTTATCCCGCCTACGTGAAAACGGGCTAAAGTTGAACACTAAGAAGTGCCAGTTCTTGAGAAGAGAGATTGTTTATCTGGGGCACAAGTGCTCAGAGAAAGGAGCGCTCCCAGACCCTGCAAAAGTAGAGAGCGTTAGAAATCTGAAGGCCCCTAGGAGTATAAAACAGGTCCAGGCTCTACTAGGACTAACTAACTATTACCGGAAGTTCGTCAAAGATATGGCGACGCTGGCCGCACCCATAACCAATCTCTTGAAAAAGAACAGCAAGTTTATTTGGACACCGGAGTGTCAGAAAGCCCTAGACACGTTAAAGGAGAAAATTTCTAGTCCCCCAATTCTCGTTTATCCAGATTTTTCACAACCATTTCGGGTAACTACGGATGCCAGCAACGAGGCACTAGGAGCGGTATTGTCACAGGAGAGGGATGGTAAGGATCACCCCATTGCGTTCATTAGCCGAACCCTAAGTGACACCGAGAAAAGGTATTCAACCATTGAGAAAGAAATGTTGGGGGTAGCATGGGCTACCCACACGTTCCGCCCATATCTATTGGGACGGCATTTTACAGTCTTCGCCGACCATCAACCGCTCAAAGGCATATCCAACCTCAAGGACCAAACCTCCAGACTGGCGCGGTTTCGACATAAGCTATCGGAATATAATTTCGACATTGTATATAAGCCGGGAAAAACAAATTTAAACGCAGACGCGTTGAGCCGGTTGCCGCTAGAGGACGAAAAAATACAAGTCGTCACGAGGGCGCAACGAAAAATTTCGGAGGAACAGAAAAACAAGGCGAAGGAAATAGACATGGCGAATCACCCGAAGGAAAAACACGCGGAAGATATGGTGGATACAGCCGTTACTATAACCGATAAAAAAGACATTCGAGAGGCCCTGAGAAGTTTCCATGACACTCCATTGGGCGGGCATCAGGGAGCGAGGAAAACTTATGCCCGAATAAGAAAACAGTATAAGTGGCAAGGCATGCAGAAAGAAATAAAAAACTACATCAAAACTAAACAGGGAACCAATGGTGCTGACCGATACTGCTAGGAGACCATTTGAAAAAGTCTATATGGATATGGTTGGGCCCCTACCAACCACCTCCATGGGGAACAAATATATCCTGACGTTCCAGGATGACTTATCAAAATTTTTTATTTGTGCACCCATGCCAGACGCAGAGGCAGAAACAGTGGCAAGGGTCTTTTATAATGATATCATCACCAAATATGGTATACCAACAAAACTAGTGACTGATAATGGAACAAATTTTACATCAAAATTGTTCGGGAGTGTGTGCAAACTTTTACGAGTAAAAAAGCAGCATATCACTCCCTACCATCCTCAGGCTAATGGGTCATTAGAACGAAACCATCGACCCTTAGCGGAGTATCTGAGAAGTTTTGCGAAAGAGGACGGGTCTAACTGGGATCAATGGTTGGCCCCAGCCATGCAGTTGCATAACCACACGGAGCATGCATCTACGCAGCAGACCCCGTTTAGGGTACTCTACGGGTTTGACATCCCACTACCAGCAAACCTTAAGAGAAGTAACCCCCTCTACAACCACTACGACTATTCCAAAGTACTGAGGTATCAAGTTCAAAAGGCCTATGAATTAGCTCGCCGGGCGCAGATGAATGCCAAAATCACCGCCAAGAACCGGTATGACAAACATACTGCAGCCAGCACCATGGAAATTGGAGATAAAGTTCTTGTAAAGAACCAACTAAGAAAAAATAAATTATCCCCACTGTGGTAAGGGCCCTACGAAGTAACAGGCTTATCAACACCGGTGAACGTAAAAATCATGATAAAGGGAAGAGAAAAAACCCTACACCGGAATTTGGCTAAGGCCTATAGATATGAATCGAGGCCCAACGACAACTTTAAGGATAAATAAAAAAGGTGGATAACTATAAACACACCTACATTTATATACCTACGTACAAATACATAGAAAAAATAATGAACAATTTAATAACTAATAGTGAATAAGTAAACAATTGAATAATAGATAATTAAAATGAAAAGCGCTCAAATATTTTATATATATCATTAAAAATTTAAATATAAAAAAAAAAAAAATTAATTAAACAAAATGTGAAAAATTAGAAAAATTCTTGATAAATGTTTTAAGCTAAATTAAATTAATTTGATCGAATATCAACTTTTGAAAGGGGGGAGGGATGTTGCGAGTCACCCTCGCATAATTGATTAAGTTTATTATACTAATTACATTATTATTATTTTCTTTATTATATTAATTATTATTACTAGTCAGCAAGTTTATTTAAGTTTATTGTACTACTTATATTATTGTTTATATTATTTATTATTGGTCAGCAAGTTCATTTAAATATATTGTACTACTTATATTATTATTATTTATTATTATTGGTCAGCAAATTTATTTAAGTATATTGTACTACTTATATTATTATTGTTGTTTTCAAGTTTATTTTGGTTTATTGAATAGTATAAATAGTAAATAAGTTTTAGATTAAGCGTGATTTGTGAAGTATAACTGACCATAGTAGTTCGAACCCACAGCTCAATAGGAACTGTGAGACACTAGGTAGAAGTTAGGTTATAGGTAAATAAAGTAGCGGCCTGCGAATCCTACGGGACCCTCCAGGGTTGCGAAATAGAAAGGTAGAATTCACATTTCAACAAGTTGGTATCCCAAAAAGGATACACCAACAATACTTTATTCTTTTGCATTTTCTTATTTATATTTAGTTAAGTCTTGTAATTTCTCTGCTTTCCTAATTGCCATTATTGTGTCCCTTGTCTGAGTTCTTTTGGTGATTACGTCTTCTGCTGTTGGGGTATCTGTTATCCCTATAAAGTCCCAAATTAATTTTAATACTTTCATTTCTTGTTCCATGTTGACTTCAGAAAAGTTTTCTAAGGGAAGTTTTTGGTGTAGATCTAAAGGATTCTTAGGTCTTTTTCTAATGATGAAAAAAATGTTCTTCTCTTTCCTTTTTCTTCTTCTTTACTTGTTTGATTTTATAAAAATTTTTAGATAAAAATTCAATCATATCTTGTTAAGGCTTACAGGATCTTAGTGATCGGTTCACAAGATCGGTCCGCAGGATCGCCGTGTAATGTTGGGTGAGCAGGATTTATTCGATGATAGTGTAAATCAAAAAGAATGCCCTATAGCCCATATATTGATCTTTAAACAGCTGTCTGGGGATTCAGCTTAAAAACAGGCGTTTTAGGAACAGCCCAATCAGAAGATTCAAGATAATTAAAACAAAGGCAGTTGTTGCTGTATTGAGCTTATTAAATTCAATCTTGTTTTATTAATGGCATGCAGCCCTTTTTATATCTAATTTACATATTTTTACTTAGCCTTTCTAACTTATTGTAACTTATTGCTAATACATATCTGTCTCACTTCAATAACATGCATTATCGATTCATTGGTTCATGTGACGAATCAAATGCATGATAAAATAAAATACTCAAATGAATATGACACCTAAAAGTGTGTCACTCATTTGTGTCATAGATCGAATGCATTTGAGTCATGTTGTACTTTGGTAAGTGGTTGTCTGGTGTGTTTATGTGTTACAGTGCAGTACACATATTGTGGTACACTACAGTATTTAAAGAAATTTCTTATTCTAAAATTTACCGTCCATACAAATGCCAAATTCACCTGAAATTGATCCTGGTGTTGCAAGCCTACCGTTGCATTGCTATTGTTGCTGGTGCTGCTGTTATTGTAGAGGAATCGGAAGAATTTGTCCGTTTTTCATTAAATTATTTGTTACTGTTACTGTTGCTGTTGATGATGACAACATTGTTTTTGTTGATCAAAAAAATTTAGTATTGCTACAATTCGTATTGAGACTATTGCTGTTTTTAATAATTATTGTTTATTTAAAACTGTTGTTGTAGTTGGTGTTGTGTTGGCTTTTGTTGATGTAAAAATTTTATAACTGCTACAATTTCGTATTGAGGCTGATGCTGATGTTATTCCTGGCTCTACAAACATGTTGTTATCATTGTTGTTTTGCTGCTGTTTAATTTTATGAGCACAAGTGTATATTTGTGGGAACGGAAAATGTTTTTTTGTATTTATGATAGAAAATTTATGTAAATAACCAAAGCACCAACATTTTTAATCATAGCGATTTAAATAGGATACTAATTTCTTAAGTCACTTAAGCAATTAGTTAAAAAAAATCCTTTAAATATTGCTAAGCTCACTTGAATTTAATATATTCAAATTATAAGTAATTTTCGTTGTTTATTTCTTTTCTTTTTTTTAATAAATTTTTAATTTTATTTAGCTTTCACAGTTATTAAAAATATTTATTTTCATACAATACCAAATAACTTTGTCTTTTATTTTTTCTTCTTTATTTTAAAATGTATTTATTTACTTTTCATTTTTATATCAATCAGTTTATTTTTATTAATCACTTTATCACTTTTCATTTTTATATCAATCACTTTAAATTTCTCCTGGCAGGATCGCCATGTACAATTAAACACTTTTATTTTATTTATTTTGTATCGGCCGCAATGCGACCGATCAGTTTATTGGTTTTATTAACAATGATTATTATATTCTTACTTCTATATTATAACAGCTAATCAAATAACTTATGCACTAATACAATCATATTCTACCTGTGGGAATATGCAGCGTTTGCACTTTGTCCGGATTGTGTGCGGTGGGAATATACAACGTTTGCATATTCCCAAGTATTAAATAATTTCAATACGTATAAACGCAGCACAATCAAATGTGGGGTGTCCGATGTCATGTAGAAAACATGGCATACGCGACACAATCACACACGCTACAAGGTACACACACTACACTAAGGAACATTTTTATTACCGTCGTGTGCAGGAATCGGTTTAACGCCAAATTCTAAGACGGGTGGTAATTTTAGCTTTGTCCAAAACACGATTTTTGCTGGACTGTATGATGTTGAATCGTGGATAGCTGATCGGTATGCTAGTTGAAACTTTGATACAGGCTCCTACCAATCCTTTTGGTGTGTACTGAGCATTTTTCTGAGGTATTCTTCCAGTGTGCGGTTGAATCTTTCTACCATGCCATCAGACTGTGGATGCAGTGGTATCGTTCATGTCTTTCTGATTCCATAAATGTCGCACATTTCCATGAATATGGCTGACTCAAAATTTCGTCCCTAATCGGAGTGACGATTTGTTGGAACGCCATATCGACGCACCCAATCGTTCACAAATTTATCTACAACCGTTTTGGACTCTTGGTTTGGAATGGGATAAGCTTCGGGCCATTTGCTGAAAGAATCTACTAGCAGATACCGATTTACAGCATTACTGACAGGGAATGGGCCTGCGATATCCATTGCTATCCACACAAAAGGGGCGCCCGCGTTGAACTGTTGTAGCTTGCCACGACTTCTCCTTGTTGGACCCTTAGCCGCAGTGCACTGCTAACAGTTACCTATCCATTTGCTGTTTTATCTTTTCCAGTGTTTTTGTTACACCCAGATGGCCGCCGCTGAGACCATTATAAAAATGCTTCATTACATCTTTTATCCGGGAATTTGGCACGACGATTAAGTCCGTTGTAGTTTTCTATCTGGACGATCCTCTTTATGGAGTAGTACTTGGCGAAACATCTTAACTATATCTGCCGAAATGACGAAACGACATAGTCAAAACTTTAATAACAAAGTGTATAAGTCTTCTTGGATGGTCGGACCAAATAGCAAAATGTCGTTGAGTGATGTTTGAGTGGCGGTTTTACAGGACGCGTTAAACACAACTCGCAATTTAATTGAGACGCTTGATGGCTTTAAAACACAATGATGTGGTATGTAGTAGTGTGTTTTAAGGTGATTCGAATTGGTTACCAAACTCATATGTCCCAATTCTTCGAACTCAACCATAAATTCTTTGTACTGCGCTTTAAAATTTAACTGATGATTTAGTCTTCGCTCTTGAGAAATAAACCTTTTCATTTTAGCAACATACGATTGTCCTAGAGTAGAACTATTTTTTTTAAAAGGTAAACGCACTATTACTCTACCATCTGCAGATCTAGACATAGTTTTTAAGAAAAGGTGTCCATGGACTAGCCTTTCTGTTTGCTTCTTTTAATAGCCATAGTCGCTCCAATTGCAAGTTCAGAACTTGTTCAAACGTCATGCCACATTTCTGTGGTGATTGTATAATAGAACATTTTTTTGAAGTGTAGGCAAATCGGGTCCAAGCTTTATTTGTCAACTGATAGTAAATTAAAGAATCCTTCGGTGTCGATTAACAAATCAATTTTTTTTTGATTTGTAAAACCTTTCATTAGCCAGTGATATGTTTTGTGGTAAGTTCTGGTTCGGGTTGATACGATATATGAGCGGTAACACAAAAGTCGAGTGGCATTTCAAAATTAGTAAATCTTGATTTAATTGTGGAGCAAATAGTATGTTTTATATTTGTAGAGGACTCACCAATACCATAAATCTTGACATGCTGTTTCTTTCTTATAGATTAGGGAGTTTGTGAAAATCTGTCTGTGATGAAATTGACTTGAGAGCACGAATCAAAATGTGCTCTCCCGGGATGACATGTTCCATCAGCTCCTCGAATTAAAACTAGGTAGGAAGGAAGAATAACCTGCCCAAAAAATGACCTTAGAAAATGCGAATGAGTCACTACAGTCTTCAGTATTATAATGTTGTTGGTGTTGATGAGAAGACTGTGGATTTGGTTGTTGAATTATTTACTGCTATTGTTGTTGAATGCGATGTAACAAACTATGATGAGATTTTCCACAAATTTTGCATTTCAAATTCGATTGAATTACAAATTTGGAATGAACGTTTTGAACGAGAAGAATATTAATATGTATTCTTTTAGACAAATTATGTGTAACAAAACTAACGCTATTTTTCGCTTTTTACAAAATATTTTTTTTTTCAAACTATATGTATTTTTTATTATTATCTTTTGTTAAGTGTTTTCTTCTTAATCTTAAGCTCCTTTTTGAGGTTTATTAAAAATATTTTTGTTGAAGCTGTTCCACTTTCATAATCTTTAATAATTAAGGTCCACAATTTTTTTTTTAAGTTATTTTTATTTAATTTAGGACAAAAATGTTAACACCTGCCCTACGTAGGGCGCCAGAATGTATGGACAAAGGCGTTTAATGGTCGATTTCACCGAAATTATTATTTTCAAACTTAAAATCAGAATAAAAAAATTGCGCTGAGTTAACCGAATAAAAAATAAAATCAACCACTTTTTTCAACATTCAACCACAAACTATACACAGACACGACACGACGCGCTATATATACTTTCTCTTTTTTGCATAAGTTTGAGTCGCGAGTTTTGTTTTGATTATCTGTTTCTAGTGCAAAAAGGAATTAAACGTTTTTTACGTGAACAAATAGGGGTAAGTTTTTTGTAAACATTACAAAATTTTTGAAAAATAATTAAATATTTATTAATTTATTTATAGGATATTGACAAATAACATGTAAGTATGCAACCTGTAAAAATGCTAATAAATGAGATCATTAATGTTAACACTTTCTTTTAAATTTTAGGAGTCACAGATGCATTAAAGGTTCATAGCTTCCCCAATGTTTCTTAAAGGTAAGCTAATTATTTAAATTATGTGAATGTGTGTATGTTAAGAGATTAAGATTCTTTGGGATGGCGACTTTTAACTTATTTTGATGATATTTTGAATTATAAGAAGTGGAATAAAAAATAAAACGGTCAAAAATATCTTAGATCACGATAATGCATCTTTCTAGCTTTTAATTTTATCTATGTTTAAGAATAGATTAATTCTTAATTAATTGTGCTAGATTCCTTTAAAGATAAATATTATATGATATTCTCATAATATATCTATTATTCGGCAATTAACGTAGATTAAGTTATGATTCTAAATAATAAATTCATTTGTCGGTAATTGTAAACTAAAGTAAAATCATGTATTTTTTAATTTTAGATGCATAGAAGGAACGTTGAAAACAAAAAAAATATTAATAAAAAATTGACTAAACTGCTAAATTAAATTTGTTTAATATAATAGTTTAATGAAGACATTTTTACTGTTGGTATGTTATTGGACGTGGTATTCTCATAAATTAGGCAGCAGTATATTCGTGATGAGAATTTGCTTCACAAGCTTTTTGTAGTAGATAAGGTGTGGTTGAGGTGGTTATGGTTACAACCTTTTTTTCCTACTCCATGTTATTTATTGTATCTTCATAATATGAACTAACAATAAGTAATAAATTCTTAAATATCTAAAAAGTAAAGTAAAATACCAGCCATTGCCAGACAAAAAAAAATTATAAACTGGTTTTCAAATTTATCCATATATATTAGTAGTTCTCAATAATCTCGTTTGAGGGCAATATGTCCTTCCTCTTCAATCGAGTGTGTCCGCGATGTTGTAGGATACTTCGAGCAAGCGGATTCGGATGTGTTTCCAACTTATTTAAATATCTAGTGTTTTGTAATCTCGATTTTAACCGTCGGGAATTGAAGATCCTGGTGAATGTTGGCGTTCTTAATGTACCAAGGAGCGGCAGTTATCATTCGAAGGATTGTTTTGCTGCCGTTGAATTTTCCCAATATTGGAGGCGGAAGTAGTGCCCCATAGCTGATTCCCGTAACACCATATTGGTTTCAAAATTGTGTTGTATATTAAAAGTTTGAAATCAAGGCTGAGAACGGAGTTTCTGCCAATAAGCCAATGAATTGCTATTGTTTTTAGTTTCATCTGAGTTAACTTTGCCTCAATGCGATGTTTCGAAGTTAGTCGCCGGTCAAAGTGAATACCTAAGTATTTAGCGTAGACGTGTTGGGGTACCACTTGATTGTTGATACGGATATGTGGACACGATTCACTGCGCAAGGTGAATGTTATATGTACACATTTCTGTTCATCAACTTTTATTCCCCATTTTTTAATCCATTCTTCCAGTTGTGTTATGTGGTCCTGAAGTTGACGCGAAGCATATCTTAGGTCACTATGGGTGCTAAGAAAGGCGGTGTCATCTGCAAAAGTTGATGTGTGTATTTCACTATTTGTTGGCAAGTCTGCTGTATATATAAAATACAGGATTGGGCCCAAAATACTACCTTCAGCGGTAATTGGTTGGGGGCAACCTGTATAAGCTCCATGTTTTATTATAAACTGGCGACCCATAACATATTTCTGCAGTAGATTGTAAATATTCACTGGTAAGTTTTGTTTTATTTTAAGCAAAAGGCCTTGATGCCTTGTCGAAGGCTTGTGATACGTCGATAAAAAATGCCGAACAGTATTTCTTATCCTCAAATGCCTTTCTTATTTATGACTTGTACAAGTCTGTGAGTTTGTTCGATAGTACTATGTTGTCTCCTAAATCCAAATTGGTGGTTTGGGATGCAATTATTCTCATTCATAATCGGCGTCAACTTCACCATCAGTAGTTTCTCGAACAATTTGTACAGAGTTGGTAATACACTTATGGGCCTATATGAGTCCACCTTGGATGGATATTTTCCCGGTTTAGGTATTATCCTTACCAGAGCAACTTTCCATGCCGAAGGGTAATATTCAATTCGTAAAACGGCATTAAATAGGAAAAAAAATATTCGTTTAGCAAAGGAGCTTTCTTGGTTTTTAACTTTCCAATAGTGCTCAACAACTGCGGAAGTTTGAACCTTAATTGAATAAGTAGTCTAGCAATAACTACATTCTTCAAATATCTTACAAAAAGATTACCTTTTTCATCATCATTTTTTGCCCAACTACCGCTTGTCCCGCGCAAAGGAGGTTCAGCGATTACAGCTCTTTTAATTTTTTTGGTGGCACACCAAAAGAGTCACAAAGAAGCTGTTCTTTGTGACTCTAGTATTACCCTGATCAGTTTTGTACATTATCTCAACTTTGCTTTAAGTTGTGGCGATCTGCGTTCCTGCCATTCTCTTCGGACTATTCTTTTTTCAGCCAGTAGCTCTTCCATATCTACAGAAAAGACTCTATTGTATTTCGTCTGGCGATATGTCGACGAAGCGTGTTCAACTGCGTTTACGAAATGTTCATTGAAGATACTAATGCAGGCGTCTATATCTTCCGCAGTTCTTAACGGTAGATTTTCCAAGCAATGGGAGCTGATATATTTTTTTAATTTCAACCAGTTAATCCGTGAAACTAAAAATTTATCGCCGGTTATAGTTTGTTGTGGGTTACAGATGGCAGTTATAGAGGGAGTGTGCTCCGGGCATATGCCCTTTGCCAAATCAATAACATCTGGAATTTTCTGCTGATCAGTTGGCCAATAAGTTGGTTGTCCAGTTGATATAACATTTAATCTCATTCCAGTAATGGAATCATACAAGACACGACCTCTAGGGCTAATGAGCCTTGAACCCAAAAATGTATGCTTAGCGTTGTAATCGCCAGCTGCAATAAATCGAGGGCCAAGTGATTTAAAAAACTCATTATATTGACTATTTGTTATTGAATATTGCTTGAAGATAATTTTTAGAAAGACCACACAATAAGTTGTGTTTGATTCTCGACTTTATCAATATTGCCGAACCGCCACATGATCTGTCTCTAGGATCGTTAGTAATTTAAAAAGTATAACCACTCATTCTAAAACTGCGTTTTGATGACATATGAGTCTCCGAAATCAACATTATATCTATTTTATGTTTAATAAGAAGACAACCGAGTTCATTTTTAGTTCTCCTCTTCCCCTATTATTTACCAACCAACTAAGAATCGCAGCTCCAAAAATTGCACAATGTATACTAGGACATAGTTGTTTTAAGCGGTTCTCGTACATATAAGAATGTTCTACTTTAAGCTCACCCCATGGAGTGTGGTTTGGTTTTTTCTGTCTTAGTCGTTTTTGTTTTCTGTTTTATACTTCTTTGGTAGAATTTCTGATAAGCATGTTGTTGTTGTTTAGTGTGTATAAGATTTCCCAGAAAACTAGGCAGTTTGTAAAATGCACTGTGAATTTTTTACTTTCTTTTACTGTTAATTATTTTCTTTTAAAACGTAATAAAACACCTTCTTAACAATACATATGAATCCTGCAATTATATTAATCAGCGTTTCAAAGATCATATGAGGAGGTAGCTGTGCCTTAAATGTCCAATATATGTATATTGCAAACAACATAATGCATTTGACAGAACTTTTCGTCATTTTTCGTAAATTTCATTTGCTCGTATATACATGTTGTAGTGAGACTGATCGGTTAGTGTGACCATCACATAAAGACTGTAATAAACAGTGTTAGTTGCCGGCACATCTGCGTTAATAACAACAAGTTCTTTTACATGCGGTTGAAATAATGCAACGATCACCATTCAATTTACTTTGTATTTTAACCAAAATTAATAATAATAAGAATATAGTTAATATTTCCACTCAATCATGAATTTTACAAATTACTCAAAATTCGTGATTGCCTGGTATTTTAAATTTGTTCAAATTAGATTAAGTAAGAAATAAGTTTAAACAAAAAAAATATAGAAGAAAGTCTGAAACTCCTTTTTTTTATTAAAAACCCAATACAATGTTTAAACTTAAGACTAAAAAAGAAAAATGGTTGTATGATAAGAAATAATAAAAAATTTTTGTGAAAACGTTCTTTAATAAAAATAAAAAATCTCTAGTTGTTTAAACTTTAATAAACGAGAATAACACTATTTAATTTTTAGAAAGTTAAAGATTGGTAAACGTGTTAACGATGTTATATCCAAATACAGTGGATCAAGAAAGGTATTCATTGGTTCTAATTTTACGTGTAAGACAGCGTACGTGTACGAGTTATGTCTCCACATTTTCCCCCACCAAAACCACCAAGGCATAACAACAACAAAAACAAGAACAACAACAACATTTATTAATTTAACAACATTAATTAAGAAAACAAATAATTGCTAAGAAACCAAATTAATTGAATAAGTTATTGAACTTACTATTGTTGTGAAATCTTTAACCGGAAATATATAAGCTAGCATTTTTGTATTATTGCAAATTATTGTATTGTATTGCAAATTAATTAGAACAAATTATTAAACTTATTGGGAAATCATTAAAAGAGAAATATATAAGTAAGCATTTTTGTATTTAAATTTAAGTTTCTTTTTGAGTGAAAGTAAAAATAAAATTAATTACATTTTAAACGTGAAAAGAAAAAGTTGTGTTTTTTTAATTGGTTATACACAATAACTATAACTAGCGCAGTCGAAAAAAGTCAACTTTGGCTCCTAAAAGTGAAAACGTGAAAAAGTTAAGTGAATAAAGTTAACAACTATGCTGAGAAAAAGGATACAAATTCAATAACCAAATATTTATAAAGAAAATTCTACGAAACCCTCTAGAATTATATAAAACATTGATAACTCTATTAATAATTATATTCATCGTAACCAATAAGAAGCAGCAACTGAATCCACGAGACCATTAAAACATCAACTCTAGCTCCTAAAAGTGAAAAAGAAAGAAAAGTACAGCAAATAAAGTTTACAAATATCCTGAGAAAAAGGATACAAATTAATAATATTCATCAGAAGTTCCATTTGAGCAGCAGCTAAATCCACGGAACCATCAAAACATCAACAAGAAGATTATGAGACTACTTATCATAATACTAGGGTAAATAAGTTATATTTTATTTAGTAATATACAAATATATATATATATTTTATTTAAAAGCATATATAAATATGTAATATAATATATAATAGCATATACACGTTTATTTAGTAAATTTGAACATAAAATTTTAAAAATATAATTACCTAATTCATGCGAAAAACATATCGGGTCAAACCATACACAAACATTTTTAGACACCTTATACCCATCCCAGAAAACACCGAAATGTCCTTAGATAACAATAATCCCTCATGTTCTATTCCCCAAATTCCCAATCAAATTTCATATCAGAATCAAATATTTGATTCACTTAAAATTCCGGATGCAGTCAAAGACCTCCCAAAATTTGACGCAAACTTAGATAAATACTATTATTACCCAGAGAATTATCATGTTAAAAACTATTTAAAACCAGATCTTATTCTTGGACAAAACTATCAAAACATTCTTAGAACCTGAATTATTCATCTCGGAAGGTATTTATTCCGCAAAAGAATGGTACAGTTTTGTTGAGATGGTAACTACTTCCAACCAAGAAAAGGTTGTCTACATTGAACAACCTGTAAAAACCATTCCATTTCAAGATTTCATTGAAGTTAACAGCTTTACTATAGACTCAAACACACCTTCCCAAAATGAAAATGTAACTAAAAGTTTAAGAACAGACCACTTGAACGAAGAAGAAACGAAAGCATTAAGGAAAGTCTGCTTAGAATTCGATGACATATTCTTTAATGAAGGAAAATCCCTTAGATTTTCTAACCAAATAAAGCACAGAATTAAAACCACAGATGACATACCTATTTTTACAAAATCATATGGATACCCTTAAGTTCATAAGGAGGAGATACGATCACAAATAAATAAAATGCTACAACAAGGCATTATTAGACCAAGTTTTTCACCTTGGAGTGCCCCTTAATGGATAGTTCCAAAGAAGAGGGATGCTAGTAACATACAAAAATGGATTACGGGAAATTAAACGCAAAAACAAACAGCTGAGTTAAGCGGACGTGTTTTTTTTTAAGAGTTCAAAACTTTTGAAATATAAAAATCTAAAGTGGACAATAAGCAAAGTACATATATTAAATCAATAGTGAATTTTCAGTATAAAGTAGTAAATAAAAGTTGCTTTAATATTTAGAATAACAATAATCAGATTAAAATAAAACAGAAAATCCCTACCTAAAAAGTGAGAGTGAGAAATAATAACATATAACAAATAATAACATAAATTTCAACCACAACAAAATATAAACGTCTCAATAATCATAGCGAATACAGAAAATCCTCACCAAAGAGTAAGAGCGTATAAAAAAATAAAAAAAAAAAAAACACATCATAATAATAATAAATTTCAACCACAACAAAAACATATAAGTCTCATTACAAAAACAAAACAAATGTCTAACCCAATGTATAAATTACGAAGTCTAAACCAAAACAAAGAACTCAATAATCATGATGAAAATGTAACTAAAACTCCCAAAACTACCCGTGTACCAATAATCGAATCGCCTTTTAAATTAGTTACAATGCTGGACAGCCGATTTGAAAAACTCACTGGCCAACTACATACAATTCTCGAAAACAAATTAAAACAACATAAAGAAGAACTTTTAAACGAAATTGATAGAAGACTTAATATGTTTCAGTCTGACCTAAACATTTTAAACGAAAGAGTAACAGTCTTAGAAAATACAAAAATACGTAATATCAAAGAGAGTGTCCAAAGATTGGAATCAGAAACGTCCGAAATAAGAGCCATTAAAAATAAAGTAACAGAACTTAAAAGAGACATAATTAAGCGTGATAATTCAGCTGTGGCTGGCAGTGTGCGAATTCGTGGTATACCCTACCGCGATAATGAAAATTTAATGGATATATTTAGGGTACTTTGCAATAATTTATTAATTGAAATGCCTAAAGTTAAAAACATATATAGGCTAAAAAAACAAAAATCCTATAAAGACAATAATGTGCCTAATGATGAAGAGGTCATTGTAAAAATGTTTTCGCCATATGACAGAAACTCCCTACTAAAGACGATAAGCATATATAATAGACAAAATAAACCTAGGTTATGTCTGACACATGCCGGCTTTGACAGTGATGCACCAATTTATCTCAATGAAGATCTAACGCCGCATAACCACAAAATTTTCCGTGAAGCTCATAAGATGAAAAAAGCAGGTATCATAAAATCAGTTTATACCTACCGTGGCCTAGTTTATATAAAGCATCACAATTCTGAAGAATCAATGCCGCTGCAGCGGCTTTTTCACGACAAAAATATTTAACGATCCTTGTCCTCGGCTGCAGTTAACTGCAGTTAATTTTTTTTACAATTTTATTTTCAATTTTATTTTTAATTTTATTTTCAATTTTATTTACAATTTTATTTGCAATTTTACTTACATTTATTTTTATTATAACATTATGTTTAATTTTTCTGGAATGATTTCAACTTTCTCTGACAAACTATATTGTGCGTGCGTTACGTATACGAATATTAATTTTATTTTTATAAATGCTAATGGCGAATACAACTAATAGCAGAACTCGTTCCAGGGACGGTCTGGCGAATATGGTAAGAGTTTTGTCTAAGCAGAGGGGTGGTATTAAAATCTGCCATATCAATGCACAAAGCTTGAGAAAGAAAATTGACGAGTTTCGTTTTATTTTTGAAGGCTCTGGCATTGATATGATTTGTGTAAGTGAAACGTGGTTTAAGCCTGAGTTTTCTGATTTATCTGTTTCATTATTGGGATATAATATAAATCGGGTTGATAGAAACGGCTATGGTGGTATAGCAATATATGTGAGGAAAGGAATTGCCTCTAAGATAATCAGTAAGTCTTCCGATTCTAACAGCAATACCAATATTGGTACACCGGCTACCTTAATAGAGTACTTATTGCTCGAAATTAGTTGCGAGGGTAGAAAACTATTATTAGGCTGTATTTACAGACCGAGTAATCGTATTTGTATAGGACAATTTGTCGACATTCTCCAGACTTACGCTCTTGCTTACGAAGACGTCATTCTTACAGGTGATTTTAACTCTAATGTCTTAGTCGATTTCTACCTGACTAATAATCTATCACCTCTTGGCCTTGATTTACCCAATAGAACTAATGCTACCCACTTTACTATGACTAGTAGTACACTTCTAGATCTTTTTTTTGTAAGTGATCTCTCCAAAGTCTTACTATATGATCAACTATCTGCCCCTTGTTTCTCCTGTCATGATCTTATCTTTATCACGTTTGAATTTCATTTACATGTATCTTCTCAAATTATTACTTATCGAGACTTTAAAAACGTAAATTATAATATTTTAGAACGGGAATTTTGTAACATCGATTGGAGTATGATATATAACGTTGTTTCTATTGACCACCAGCTTCAACTTATGCAACATAATGTGAATCATTTGTACAATCTTGCAGTACCTTTAAGGACAAAAACCTTGGGTAAGCACAGTAAGCCATGGTTTTCTCAGGATATTAAGCGGGCAATTGGTCACAGGGACTTATTATATTCGCGCTGGAAGCGTTTTAAAACCCCAGAAATGCATGAATTATACCGCGTTGCAAGGAAGTTGACGAACAGATTAATTAAGAAGGCTAAATCTGATTATTAAGTAGCTAAATTTTCCACAGCAAGTGACTCTAGGAGGAAATGGAAAGCAGTTCGTGAAATCGGAATTGGCAAGTTCATTAATCAGGAGTTCTATGGCATTGACGCGAATACTCTGAACGAAAAATTTTTGAATATTAGTGCGGTTACACCTACCTCTAATTACTACTGCTTTTCCAATGCTCCTTTAGACAATAACTTTTATTTCACTAATGTTACTCGTAATGATGTGTTTTGTGGTGTTTTGTCAGTAAAGTCCAATGCAATAGGAGCTGATGGGATAGATCCAAAGTTTCTTAAGATTCTCTTACCACAACTTGCGCCAATAATAACGTTCATTTTCAACAAGATTTTGACTACCAACTGCTACCCAAAAATATGGAAGGTTGCAAGAATCATCCCTATGAGAAAATCTAACTCTGATTACAGGCCGATAGCAATCCTACCGTTCCTTTCGAAAGTTTTTGAAAGGTTGGTTCATTATCAGGTGACTCAATACCTTGAGAGGAATAACATTCTTACAAATTGCCAATCTGGTTTTCGTAAGGATCACAGCTGTATAACGGCGCTAGTGGATGTTTCGGAGGATATTAGTTGATTGTGGCAATGTTACTTTTTTGGTACTTTTGGATCATTCGAAAGCTTTCGACACTGTTGATCACTACATTTTAAGGGACAAATTAAAATCTTTTCATAGGTTTTCATCAACTTCTGCTGATCTGATTTTCTCTTACCTATCTGACAGACGTCAATTTGTTGAACTAGGTGCCTCAAAATCAACTACTTTGCCTCTGAGTCGAGGTGTTCCACAGGGCTCAATCTTGGGTCCCCTACTGTTTGCGCTATATGTCAATGATCTACCAGCAGCACTTAAACATTGTAAAGTTAGATTATATGCTGATGACGTCCAGCTTTATATAAGTTGTAATATTAGATCAGTTGAGGCTTGTATAAGAGTTTTAAATGATGAACTTCATCGCATATTTGAATGGGCTACTGCTAATGGCCTACAGATAAATCCAACTAAATCCAAATGTTTGATCATCAAGAAGAATTTATTGAAACTTGATTATATTCCTGTTTTAATCTTAAATAGCCAACCCATCGGGATTGTAAACGTTGCTAAAAATCTGGGAATTCACTTTAACAGCACCCTCACTTGGCCTGACCATATTAATTTTGCTTGTGGTCGTGTATCCGCTATGTTAAGAAATCTTTGGCAAAGTCATCGTTGCACTCCCTTAAATATTCGCATACTTCTTGCTAAGACATACTTGATGCCACTTTTACTATATGGGTGTGAACTTTTTTCGAGTTGCGATAGTATTAGCAAAATCAGACTGAATGTGACTTTCAATAATATTATTCGTTATGTATATGGTTTAAGAAGATTTGATCATGTTTCTTCTTATGTTAATAAACTTTATGGCATGTGTCGTGATGACTATTTGAAGATAAGAGTCTTAATCCTAATGCAGAAGATTATATACAAGCGAAAACCCGAGCATTTATATGAGCGATTGAAGTTTTCAACCCTTAATAGAGGCAAAAGACTACTCTGTTTTAGATACAGCTCTCTTGTATCGCAATTCCAATTCTTTATTTATGCAATACGACTCTGGAACGAAATTCCCCATAGCTCTCAAATTATTAGTAACGCACATCATTTCAGAAGAAATATGGTCTGTCACTTTGTAAGCTAGTGTTAACTAATTTTAAATACATATTTTTATTTTGACAATTATGTATTTATTCGTTTTGTTATTTTTTCTTTTGTTCTTTTTTTTATTGCTGAACTTTTGTTATTTTATGTTAAACTTTTGATTATATTTTTGCTTGTACTTACTTGTACTGAGTTCCACACTGCAATATGAGACTTAAAGTCTTGTGTGTGGGACATCGAAAATAAAATAAATAAATAAATAAAAAACAATTTGTGATAAGTATCCCATACCCAACATTACTGATATACTTGACAAATTAGGTAGAAGCATGTATTTCATCACCCTGGATCTTGCAAGTGGATTGCATCCAGAACATATTGCAAAAACTGCATTTTCTGTGGATGGAGGTCATTTTGAATTTGTCAGAATGCCATTTGGCCTTAAAAATGCACCATCTACATTCCAACAGATAATGGATAATGTACTGAAAGATCTAATAGGTACGATCTGTCTTGTTTACCTTGATGATATAATCGTCTATTCCACATCGTTACAAGAACATATATTAAATCTAAGAAAGGTCTTTGAAAAACTTAGAGAATCGAACTTAAAAATTCAGATGGACAAATCCGAGTTTTTACACAAAGAGTGTGCCTTCGTGGGACACATCATCTCCACTGAAGAGATAAAACTAAACCCCAAAAAAATTCAAGTCATAAAAAATTTTCCTATCCCAAAAACTCAAAAAGAAATTATATCATTCTTAGGACGATTGGGTTATTACCGTAAATTTATACAAGATTTTTCGAAACTTACAAAACCTTTTACTGAATATTTAAAAAAAGGAAGGAAAATCAAATTTAACGACAAATATCTGCAAACATTCGAAACATGCAAAAATCTTTTGATCAATGACCCTTTACTTCAATATCCGGATTTCTCCAAACCATTCGTCTTAAGGACTGATGCAAGCAACTTTGCTTTGGGAGCAGTTATTTCCCAAGGTGACAAACCGATATGCTATGCTAGCAGGACATTAACAGATAGTGAAATAAATTAATCAACAATAGAAAAAGAATTACTTGCTATTGTTTGGGCCACAAAATACTTCCGGCCCTACCTTTTTGGACATAAGTTTAAAATTGTAACTGACCATAAACCACTAACCTGGATTATGAGCCTTAAAGAGCCAAATTCTAAATTAGTAAGATGGAGGCTCAAACTTGAAGAATTTGACTACGAAATTGTTTACAAAAAGAGCAAACTTAATACGAACGCAGACGCCATAGGCCGCATTAGAATTTATGATAACAACCCTTTCAAAAACGAAGAAGTCAATATTAACACGGTCGATATTGGCTCAATTCAGGGAACAACAGGAACGACCATTCATTCTGCCGAGGAAATTTATGACGACGGTATTCCAATCTCGGAAAAAGCTTTAAACACATTTAACCTTCAAATTATCTTACAAGCGAAAACCGAAGGCTCTCCCCTAACACTTGAAACCGTGTTAAAAAAAAAAGAGAAAAACAATATGCAGACCAATATACGACGAAACTGTAATGACCGATATATTTAAACGATACCTTGTCCCCAATTAACTCACTGCAATAATGACAGACGACGACACCTTTAGAATTGTTCAAAGCACTTACTCTAAATATTTTGCAAATGGGAAAACTTTCAAACTTGTGCGATGTAAAATCCTATTGGAGTATATTCGAAATACTGACGATCAAGTTAACTTATAACTGACTATCACACCAACCATAATCATAGAGGTATTCAGGAAACATTTGAACATTTGAAACGAGAATATTTTTTCCCTCACATGAAGGAAAAAATAACCAAATGCATAAACCATTGTGATATATGCCAAACGCAAAAATATGACAGAAAGCCTCCGAAACCTACATTTGAAACACCTGAAAAAGTGAAAAAACCCTTAGATATTATTCACATGGACATATACTGCATAAATAAACGAAACATTCTTACCCTTATCGATAAATTTTCAAAATTCGGATCAGGGTACATTTTGGATTCCAGAAATAGCATATCAATTAAAAAAAAATTAAGCATTATATAAGCTTACACGGGCGCCCAAAGAAAATTGTTTGTGACCAAGGTGCTGAATTCAGTGCATCCATCATAAAGGACTTTTGCAAAATTAATAAAATTAATATACATTACACTTCCAACAAAGTACTGGTAATTCACCAGTCGAAAGACTACACTCAACGATGACAGAAATATACAGAATTATTATGCAACTGCCATTAGATAATGATGAAATACTGGCGGAAGTAATTATGACATATAATAATTCCATACACACCGCGACAAAACTGACACCGTTTGAATTATTCTATGGAAGAACACCCACATTTGAAAAAGATCTAAACTGCAAAAGACACCACGAATATCTACAACGACTTAAAGAATTTCAGATTAATTGCAGGAATCTATTAGGAAAAAACTGACACATGAAACAGACAAACGCATCAAACGATTAAACCAACATTGAGAAACTCCCGAAACCTTTTTAGAAAATGACAGCATGTACAGGAAATAATGTAGAAGAATTAAAACAACTCCTATGTTCTCAAAAAGAATTGTTAAACAAAACAACAAAGTAACACTCTTAACACTTGACAATCAAAAACTCCATAAATCAAAAATAAAAAGACGACCAAAAACCTAAAACCCAAATTTGATTTTCTTTTAGACCCGATAGAACTCAATCAAATTTACAATACACTAAAAAACGTAATTAACACTATCTCATTTGAACACATATTTGAATTGCTTGAGTTAACCGCATATTATAATAATACTAATATATATTAATATAAAAATCCCAATAGCATCAAAGGAAGAATTTACATTTTATCATATAATTCCAATACCAATCAATAAAACTTTAGAAATTATAAGTGACAAATTTGCGTTAATTAATGAAAATAATTTGATATTCTATAAAGAAAAATGTAAACATATAGAAAACCCTATTTTATTGTAAAAATACTTATGAAACAGAATTTAATATGAATACAACCTGTATTAGAAATATAATAAATAGGAACGAAATCGCTTCTTGTCATTAAA